>MU120899.1:66061-579608 GCA_014904835.1 Paxillus ammoniavirescens
GTACCTAGAACATGGTGAATCCAGGGCCCTGATTGGCTGGCTGGGTCTAGAACATTTTAAATCATTTTTGCGAGAACATGATGAAAACAAAGAATCTGTTTGAACAATGATTTCAAAATGATTTCTTGTATAACATTGGCATATGCCTCCAGTGGTAGCGTCACGACTTGTGCACCTCCAATTTACAGAAATCAACCCAATCGTAAATTACAAAACCTGTGAATAAGGCTCGCAATTTTTCCGCAGACATTGCCACTTCCCCCCATTCAAATCTTTGATCTTCTCCCAGGCACCCTCGGGGCTACACTTCTGGAACCAAATCAGAGCGGCACACAGCACGAAATCGACGTAGCAAGGCGCGTCTCCCCCGAATGGGAACGCCGCGCCTGGGCGGTATGTCTCCAGACTTTCAATGTAGTCTGACAACCTTTCTAGGCCGTCGTACACGGTCTTCCAGGTCGCTTCCTGCCTGTCTGGTGCGAAGAGATCATCAGGATGTACCCCTGTTTGCAAAAGCATGAGCGAATGCTACCAGCATGCAGGCTACGACTGTACCGAAATATTTAGTCCTGGTGGCGATGAAAGCGTCCTTGTGGCGGTCTTCCAGAAGTCGCGAAGTATGTGCTACACACATGTGCATGAATGCGCGCTGCAGTGCATAGATCTCCTGCATATGGAGTTCGACAAGCTCTCTACCCAGAGGAATGTAGATGGGATGACCAGGATAAGTCTCGTCCAGGTATCGTGCGATGGCGAGGGAGTCGCAAACAATCATGGGCTCTCTTCCAGACTGCAAGCGGCTGTTGTCGATAATGGCAGGAACGGTATAGAATGGTTCCGTTTCCATGGTTGGTGGGACGTGGTTTTGCTTCATCGTCTTTGCGACGTCTGCGAAGGGAACCCATTCCGTGCGGTATGACAGCTGCTTATAATTGAGGACGAGGCTAGGTGAAATCGAAAGGCATAGTCAGCGGTGTGTCCATTCAGAACTGCGATAGTGCTTACCGAGTGCACCACGTCATTGGGGAATATGGTCTGTGTTGGCTATCGAGGTCAAAGAATCTGATGGGATTGCCTTCGGTGGACGCCATCGTGAAGTTTGTAGGATTTACCCAGTCGAATCGTCCACAGGGACACGTAGGGCCTGCTTTTATATCCGTACGAGGGTCTGTGCTTACGCGGCGTACGCAGCAATATTATTTTCGTCACAAATTCGTCAGCTACATTGTATATCTCTGCAAAGCCTCGGCTGTAGAAATCGTTTCCTGGCCTGATATCGTCTATAAGTAAGGAATGGAGAGTAGCAAGGAAGTCACCCAGCGAGTTGTCTTTCGGTATTGGGCGCTCGGCACTTGACAGTACTCAGTGCTCAACGTTCAACCATAAGTAACACAGGCCCTTGTGTACTGCCAGTGCATGTGACGGTGTGGTGGGAAAGCCTGGAGGCTAGCTAGGAGTTCGAGAATTCCAAGCTGTCTCGTCAGTAATCACCTATATAGTTGCCCTAGCCCAGGAAGACTCAAGCAAAGTGCGAAACTTGGTCAGTGAGATTCGATATTCAACGTTTCAGCGTTGTTAGGTTCTGGTGATCGCGGGATGGAGATTGGAGTAGGCTGAAAGAATAAAAACTGATAGCCCACCGCGAGGGTCGAACTCGCAGCCTTCAGATCGCCTAGTCATAAGAGTCTGACGCTCTATCCGATTGAGCTAGGCGGGCGATGTGATCTGTGCGAAAGGGTTTGATATCACGACAGTAGAATCACATAAATACCAAGGAATACATTACATACACGATAACATTCCTGTAAAACGAATAGCGACGATTATACCAAATGTCATATATCATACACCAACTCTGCGTTCGGTAATGAGCAAAGGGAGGAATTTGTGTTGGAGGGAAGAAACCTACCTGTGCACGACCTTCTTCTGCCCACTAAATTTAATGATCTCCCTCTTCTCCAAGATAAACAGGGTTCGTTCCAAGGCGTGACTGGAATAGCCTTGCTGCGTGACGAACTCCCTGACTAGACTCTGGTAGCTCGTACTCCATCCTACCGGGAGCCGCCTTCGAAGCTCCTTTTCGATGCGACTCATCTCTTCGTTGAGCTCGCCTCGAGACATTCCATCAACAGAACCCGCCGAGACGGCATCCATGGTAGAGAATTTGAATAAACGTATGGCTTCTTCGACATGGTGGTTCTGCACAATGGGGGACAGAGTGAGCTTGGCGAGGGACTCGGATATTCGAATTATAGCTTCCAGTTGACTACAAACGTAAGCATTAATGATTAAGGCTGAAAGATAACTGAAGGCGTTAAACTGACCGAATAGTGATGGGTATCGAACTTCGTTCGTCGTTGTCACGTTCAACCTGTTGAACCTGCTTTCGCAGGCTAACGAAGTGGCTGCTCAACATCTCCTGAGCGTCTGGGGATAGCCGAGGAGCGCATCTCCTAAAAACCTGATGAGCAGGGATTCTGAACTAAAATACCAAGGCTACCTTTTGCAATACGAAATGTATCGCTTCATTTTGTCGATATCAATCTCACCGACTACCTCTCCGTTCTCGTCAGCGTTCTGGTTTGGTCTGTTCATGTGAATGTTCATGACATGTTTTGCGATCATCTGGAAAAGGAGGATAAGAAAAGAGTCAGGACAGGGATCGAGAGGCGAACCCGGTCACGCTGCTCATTATGTTCGTCCTTGACAATAAATATCATATCAAAACGAGACAATATCGTGGTTTGAAAATCGATGTTCTGCAGTAGATCGAGTGAGCTGTCGAGGCACAAGCAAGACCAATAGTGACGTACCTCGCCTGGACTGCGTCCTTCGTCGTACCTGCCCCATACTGGATTCGCCGCTGCAAGGACACTCGTCCGGGAGTTCAAGACCGTTGTGATACCAGCCTTCGCTATGGATATGGTCTGCTGCTCCATCGCCTCGTGGATGGCAACACGGTCTTCGTCACGCATCTTGTCGAACTCATCGATACACACAACACCAGTGTCGGCAAGGACCATGGCACCACCTTCCAGGTAGAACTCACGCTGTCCAGGTAGCGATCAGCAACCTTGAAAACTAGGTTGTTGTAAACTCACAGAAAGCGCGTCGCGTTGCACCGAAGCTGTCAGACCTGCTGCACTCGAACCCTTACCCGATGTATAAACGGCGATTGGGGCGACCTATGAATATTATTAGGCGAGAAGACGAGACAAACGCAGATAAACCTACCTTCTCGACAAACTTGAGAAGTTGACTTTTGGCTGTACCAGGGTCTCCGAGTAAAAGAACATTAATGTCTCCCCTCAATCGCATTCCGTCAGGTAACACTTTTTTAGAGCCTCCAAATAGAAGGCATGTGATTGCCTTCTTGATATCTAAATCGCATTCAACAACCTATCCCTCAACGCGAACTTGGATTTACCTAGACTCCCATAGATACTTGGAGCTACACTTTTCGCGAAGCGCTCGTAAAATCCTTCGCTTCGTGCCATTTCGCCGAATTCCTCTTCTTCTTCAGGGCTGAACTGCACTCCGAAAGGATTTGAACCTGCGCCACCTGCAGACGGTGAAGATAATTCAATGTGAACAAGGCGAAGATATGGCTGTCGAAGGGCAGCTGGGCCGCTAGATTTCTGCGTTCCACACTTAATAGAGACTTGGAAAGTGAATTGCGAACTTACGTTTTTTGCTGAGTTAAATGTCGAATAGATCCCAGTGGCAATGATGCGTGATCCTGGAACGACTATTCCCGTTAGATATCTATCCGCGGACAGGAGCATATGACGAGGAAGTTCTCCAACAGGTACCATGTCAGGAGCTTCCTGGAGCTTAAGAGTCTGTTGGTCCACAAAGCTCGACTTGGAATGAACAACGATATACGGGTCAAGCGGACAGTCTTTCTTCTGATTCTCCAACTCAGGAGCGTCGCAGACTCTTGGAAGACCCCGATCTGAACCACTGCCAATCCCCCCAAGACCTCCAGAGGGGTATATGATTTTCGTCGACTTGCATGCACGGCACTGAAGATGGAGCTTTGTGGATCTAGAGGAGAGGACAGAAGCTGATATCACAATGCCTGGTATGCGGACCAATTTGTTCATCGTGTCCGCGGTGAGGTCACGAAAGCGCTGCATGTTTAGTCCAGATTGGATCGTTATTTGGACTTTGGGGATGGATTGGAGTGCCGATTCTGCTCGTTCGTCGGAACTGCCTGCAAGGGGGAAAAGGATTGCCCGAGCAGCCTTAGTGGCCGCATTTTCAAACTGGGTATCGCGTGGGTGTGAGACGCGGGCGCGTGACCATCAAGTATGACCTACCAGTGGAAGAATGTCTGCTGGTCGATCTTGAATTGCATGTGCAAGTTCGTCATTGTACAAGCCAAGGTGGCGAAGGTCTACTTCTAGCTGATACTGCTTCAAGAGAAGATTTCCACGAAGCTTGTCTCTGTGGCACGATCAGACTCCCAGGTACATTCAAAATCTGAGGAAGCAGACCTGTAAATGAATCCACCTCCCACTCTGTACTGCAGCAAGAACTCGAGAAGGAGCTTTTCGGTCTCCGAAGGTCTGTCTGTCGAGGTTGGAGCTGGTGGGTCATGAACATTGACAGTGAAGACACGGTTCGCGTCGAAGCCAGACATAATGTGGATGAAGTGAAGACCTTGAATGAGACGCGAGTACGAACATTAATCGAATTTAGGGCGGGTTCTTTCGCGTTCAGGGTGTGAAGACAAGCATTATGGATATAACGGAAGCATAATCACAACTCCCGTTTAGCTCAGTTGGTAGAGCGCGTCACTAGTAATGACGAGGTCAGTCGTTCAAGTCGGCTAATGGGAATTTAATTTTGCTCGCCCCTTTTTGTTGCTGCTGTGAACTGCACACACTCAGGGTACGGTGGCCACTTCAGAACTTGCATTACAACACAAATTATTATCGTGACTTCAATGGACACCGACGAGCTCTCAGTCGTGTTGCCATCCAGCACGACATCAGGCCTTTCTCTTTCACTGTAGGTCGATCACGTCGTCGTCATCAGATATCACGCTTCACAACAGCCTATAGACACCCCTTGCCGATCCTAAACATCTCAGAGCACCTCACCCGATTAAAGCTTCAAACGAAATCGAATTTGCCGTTCGGTAAGTTTGCTATCGTGAACAAATTATGGCATATGCTAACTGTGTCGTATGGAGTCCTTGGTGCATTGCTAGGTACACAGAATGGTCGAGAAGTGGAGATCGTTAACACGTTCGAGCTCGCACTAGAGGAGGGTCATGATGACAAGGTCGATCACGGATTCCTTGTGCAAAGGAGAGATCAGTGTATGTCATGTTCTCTCGATAGCTTGCTTTCCTTGTGTCACCTGGCGGTCACAGATAAACAAGTATTTCCTTCACTGGAGTTTATCGGGTGGTACACTGTCGCACCAGCACCCACCTCTCGCCACATAGCGCTCCAGGAGCAGGTTAGCCCAAGCTTTGGTTGTTCTTCATGTGCTGATAATCACATCGACAGTTCACAGGATACTGCTCGACGTCGCTCCTCCTCCTTCTCGAACCCTCTTCGTCTGCGCCAGCTTCGTCTGACATAACCAGTCAAACACTTCCCTTTAGAGCCTATGAGCCTTCAGTCGAGATCAGGGACAAGAAGACACGATCTGTGTTCATTGAGGCACCGTATAAAGTGGAAACTGGGGAAGCTGAACGTATCGCTGTCGATTGGACGGCGAAAGGTGGAGGGGGCAGTACTAGCTGTGAGCGCCTGGCTCCACTCAGAGCCGCAACGCAGCATACTCACGCCCCCCAGTGGAATCCCATCTCCAGACACAAAGAGCTGCAGTGAAGATGCTCCATGAGCGGATTCTAGTGCTGGTACAATATGTTACGAATGTGATCGCAGGTGGGTGCCCAGCTGTTGGCTAGACCCTTTATCTCAAATGAGCCTATAACACAGGCCAAGTCCCGAAGGATCACACCACTCTCCGGTCACTATCGGCCTTAATCGCATCACTTCCTGCAAGTGAAAGCAAGGGGTTTCGTAAAGAATTCGATACCGTGAGTCCACCTTATTTTATGCTCACAAATCATCATGGCGATTGCCTCTATGGTTGTCATCGATATGTTACCCGCCATATGATTTTGACTCTTTTGTTGTGGTCCCATGCAGGAATATGAAGACGTACAGCTTACTGCATTCCTCTCTGCCCTCACGAAATCGACGAATGTGTTAAATGATGTGAGTGATGCTACCTTCGGACTTCTATTAATGGGGCTATACTGACCTTCCTTACTTTCCCCCGGGAAATACTTCTAGCTGGTGGATAAGCACCTTGTTATGAGTGGTGTTTCACGTGAAGAACGAACCATGGGGCCCGGTCCGAGGAGGCGGATGGGGAGGCAGGGAGGTATGCCTGGGGACTGGGCGATGCACTCTTGAGTTGGGTGATAGATTGAACCATTACTTATCCACCCTTATGGCATACCTGGACATTGCTGCCTAATACTAGTGTAAGTAGTTACACTTCGAAGGAACCGCGCAACCTGGCCCAGCGAACATGCTCGCACGCCTTATGTGTCAAGATATGCACCACTGGCAGTGACCAAATTGGTACGGGCATCACAGGGCGCTGTGTCGTTTTCTGTCATCGCAAGCCTTTCAGACTGAATCCCGTCGCATGGACCTTCTTCGAACTCGACCTTGAAGGAGGTGAACCGGCTCTACGGAATGTATTAGATATTGAATCGATTGAAAAATGCCACTGGTGGCTCCCCATAGTAAAGAGTTTTGCGTACATCGCTTTCGCCTTGTCTTCAAGGGGACTGAGGGTGTACTGAGACTCCTAGCCGAGCTCGATAGCCCCTCGATAGCAGTGGATTATGTGCCCTCGTAGGCGTTATTTGACTGAACAAGTTCGTTGTTGGCCCATTAACGCCGAGCACTGGCAAGGTAATTACTATGTCTTCAAGTTCCACAGGCACTTCACTGCGGCAGTACTCAGGCTTCAAGGACGATCAGCAAATGCCTCTCATGATGCATTTCCCGCTTGCTTAGGGCCGTTGTCGTACTCGCGGGTATGCATGTACATGAGTCGGTTGTGGAAACAAATGAAATATTAGGGCAAGAAATACACTTTACAACACATTAAGCACCAACTGCCTCCATACTTGGCATGTATCCTTCCTTCAGGCTTCTCTCCAGCCTTCTGATATCCTCAATCGAGGTCGCCATTGCGATAGCTTGTTTGACCCTTTCCGCTTCCTCTTTTGACATCAACCGGCCAGCCTTTTCTGCACCCAGGGCCAGCTTAGGTTCATCAGTTGTGACGCTGGTGGTCTTTGCACCGTGTTTTGAAACGGTCGTCGATATTGTCGTTGCGAGCGCAGTGGGTAACCCCTCTGCGGTGACGAACAAGGACTTGCCCGTTTGCCGCTCCTGCATGGGTATAGGGGTGTTCCGATAAGCTGCATCGACGACAGACAGCCTCGAATAACAGTGGTTGGCGCACCTTATCCCGGATTCTCTGAAAATCCAGAACTCTCAGCGATGGTATTCTCCACGCAAGCCACTCGCGATACCATTTCTTTTCTCGGACAGGGTTCCCGAGCAGGGATAGGTATTTTAGATTTTTTAGTTCCTTGAACGGTTCGAGATCGCCAAGTTCGGAGAAGTTGTTGCCCGTGAGGACAAGGGTTGTGAGATTTGGGACTGACAAGTGAATGGATGGGGAGATGGAGGCGATGCGGTTATTGGCGAGGAGGAGTGTTCGTAGACGTTTCAGGAGAGGGAGGTTACCGAGTGCGGTGATGGAATTATCAGTCAAATCTATGGCATCATGTTGGTCCTATACCACAATGCAGGTGTTGACTATGGTATGGTAATAGATCTGATCAGACGATACATACCTTGGTAACACCGAGGTTTTCGATCGTAGGGATTTTGTATCCTTTGTCGAGGCTTTAGCACACTCTTGGGGAGATATCTCTAAAGCACTCACCACGAAGATCAAGCTGGCGCTCTTTTACAGGGTTTATTGCAGAGGGTGCTTGAGCAAGCAACTCTGGGGTTAGCTTGACCATGGCTGCAGTGTAGAGCTATGAGGCAAGCCGTGTCCAACGTTTCAGACTCAGACGCAAACCCCAAACTGCAACAACGCAGTACTTGAAGCTGTCAACCGCGACGACGCGCTACTCAAGGTTTATCGACATCCCCGCTCTGGTGTCCAATGAAGCCCATATACCAGAGACTCAATTTGTGTGTGCATTGGTCAGGTTTCAGACAGGCGTTCTCACATTCCTTTGTGCACCAGGTTCGTTGACGGCCAGGATGCCTATACTTTCGTCCCCGTGGAACCACTGGGCGCGCAGTCCCTCACAATACAGAGGTCCACTGGTGACATAGTTCTCAATCGTAAGCTCTCTCGACCAAGGAAGTACTCTACGCTTGTTGACCTTCGAAGCAGCCCCGAACACGTCGATACCTGCAACTGCCTCGAGATATGAAAAAACAGTTTATGGGATACTCGGGATGATCTCTCTGGCCCTATGTACGCCTCCCGGGTTATTCTTCAGACACAAATTGACCGACACTATTCTCAATAGCGGAATACATTATTATTATGACTGGCCGTGAGCACCGAGCTCGCCTCATGGGCCATGACATATACCGTGCTGCAGACTTTGACATCCTCCCCCTCAACCCGAACGTCCCTGCGCAGAGCCCACCACACCCCGTCGAAGGACACTTGCTGGCGCTTGTGCGGTCTCATTTGCTTGGAGGCCAATTCTTGTTTAGCTATGCATGGGATCTGTCTCGGCGGCTACAGACACAGTGGAATGAGAGGGAGGATGACGAGAAGAGTGCCCTCTGGGAACAGGTAAGTTTGGTGTTCCCGTCTACAGTCATTATGTCTGACAGTACACTAGGCGGACGACAGGTTCTTCTGGAACAAGTGCATATTCCGTCCTTTAATTGCATACATATGTTAACGGCCTCGTCCAGGTTCTTACAGTCAAGGTTAATTGATACTGACATCGCCCAGGATGTGAGTAAAGTTGATGTATTCACCAAGACATTTTTGACACCGAAACACGAGTAGCTCAGTCCATACATCCTTCCTATCATCTACGGCAGTGCGTATTCACCTTATAGAAATTCCCCATCTAGGCTCACAGTAATCACCAGCATTTGATATCCGTACCGTCTACATCCACGGACACAGAATCCAGCTATGCATTATCAGTCGGAGGTCACGCTATCGTGCAGGGACCCGGTACTTCCGCCGAGGCGTTGACCATGAGGGACACGTTGCAAACTTCAATGAAACAGAACAGATACTACTCGTCGAAGAACAAGCAGCAGGGCGCATTTCAAATACCGAAGAGTTCTCACACAAGCTCAGCTTCGTCCAAATCAGGGGCAGCGTTCCCGTGTTTTGGGCTGAAGTCAACACGTTGAGGTACAAGCCTGACCTGCAAGTCATGGACCTTCAGGATACCGTAAGTATTCACGCGTGGCATTCGAAGGAATGCTAAACTTTCACCAAGGTTGATGCGATGCGCCTACACTTACAAGAGCAAGTCTCCATATATGGCGAACAGAGTCTCATCAACTTGGTCAACCAAACGGGGTACGAACAGCCTATCAAGGACGCGTATGAACGCACCTTCAACCAAGTGTGTACACATCTTTGTCCCTTGCACTCCACTTAACCACCACTTCCAGATCGAGCTGCCAGACGTCAAATATCAGTATTTCGACTTCCACAACGAATGCAAGCACATGCGTTGGGATCGTATCAATATTCTTATCGAGAAGATGCAAGAAGACCTCACGAGGCAGGGGTATGACACTCTGGTTGTTGCACTGTCCACGCACTCACTGGCTATTAGTTACTTCCACCTTGACATGTCACAGAGTGATCCCGTGAAAAATCAACAAGGTGTGGTGCGCACGAACTGCATGGATAACCTGGACCGCACAAATGTGGTGCAGGCAGCGCTGGCGAAGTTGACACTCAACCATCAGCTCAAGTTTCTTGGCGTGCTAGCTGAGGGCGAAGAGCTTGACGATTTCGAAGCGCTGAGCCGAGACTTCCGAGAAAGTGTGTTTCCAAATGAACCTTCATCACCTGCGTCCACTGATAACAACCAACTAGTGTGGGCCGACCATGCTGATCTGATTTCGAAAGCATACGCTGGATCTGGTGCCTTGAAGACAGACTTCACGCGAACCAACAAACGGACGAAGATGGGTGCCCTTGAGGATGGCTACAAGAGTGTTACGCGATACGTGAGAAACAATTACTTCGACGGCGCAAGACAGGATGGTTTCGACCTTTTGACTGGTGCATGGACGCCAAGAAAGAATCCGATAACGGCTGTCTCCCTGTTGGCGGATAGCAGACCTCTTGTCATTCGTTCAGTGAGTCGATTGTAGATTGATCAGGTCATTCCCGCTAATAAACCTGCAAGGTGCCTTACATCATGTCCTTCTCACTTTTCATGATTTGTGCTGGCCTCACTCTACCTAGAACTTCGGGTAAGTTGTTGACATGCAAGGGTCTCATGTACTCACCTTCGGTACAGACTACTCTCTTTTCTACTACTTCATGCTTTGGTTCATCATCGCAGCACTTTCGATCGCGTTTATCATGACCCACGGCATCGAATACGTCTCGTGGCCTAGGCTGATACCACCAACGGATATTATTTACTACGAGGGGCCAGGCTTCCGGTCGGGCCATCACGGCAAGGGCTTGAAAAGCCCACTTGCACACAAATTTGGTTTCTCTGGGAAAGACCTCCCCGCCAACGGAGTTCCATTAAGGAAGAGGGCGTTGACGGTGAACAAGATCGAGGAGATCGAGATGGGAACTAAAAAGAGAGTCGACTGAGCTATGCTGAGACTGGTAGTTTCGTCAACTACTTTTTTTTTATATACTTATGATTGACATTTCTCTGGACTTTGACTTGTGTTTCCTATTTTTTTTTTTCCATGAGATTTGCGTGGTACCCAAATTACTGGCGACGGCGATGCCAGACAATGCCTTGATCGTTGCCCAAAGTTCAAGTTGTGCCAAAGTTGTGGTTCGATCATACTCGCCTGCCTAATTTGGGTGCGCCACAGCGGAGTTCGGAATCATACTTATCCAAATTTTCTAGGCATATCACCCCTCCAGCTTGTACAATCGTTTTCATACGCAATAATGTCTGGTAAAAAGCGCGCCTCTCCTGGCACCGACACGGAGAAAAACCCTCTTGAGGGTGTCGAGCTCGGCGACGAGGATGCCCAAAAATTGCAAGATGTTCAAAAGCAAATTGAGCGCACCGAGCTGCTCCTAGGTATGTTGCATTTAGGATCCAGCTGTTCCGATGCTACATGATTCGTATTCACCGTAGAACGTCGCGGTTACCAAGCACTTCTGCCAGTCTACGAAAGGCGACGTGCGATTGCTAAAACGATACCAAAGTTCTGGCCCGTCGCGTTGATGAACCATCCCTTGATTTCCTTCCAAGCTCAGCACAACGTCGACCGCGTTGCCCTGAGCTACTTGGAGGACTTCTGGGTCGCCCGTGATTCCAAAGAGCCGAGATGCTTTACCATCGAGTTTGTGAGTTTGCTCCTCGTGTGTGACGTGACCGTGTTGACGTCTACGTTAGTATTTCAAATCGAACCCATATTTCACGGATTCCGTCCTGAAGAAAGAGTACAAATATGTTCCTTCGGCTGCGGCTGCTAACGAGACGCCAGACGAGGATGGTTTGACTTCTTCCATGCTTGACTTTTCGTGGGCCCGTGATGTGCAACCCTCGGTATGTGTTCTTGGACCCGCATACGCTCCTTGCTTAGTGTCCTCGTTATGCAGGCCACTAAAATCAGCTGGAAGGATCCTGAAAAATCGTTGACAAAACTACACCCTCGCGTAGAGGAGGACGAGGAAGAATCTGACATGCCTGCCGAAGCTGGCAGTTTTTTCAACTTCTTTGAAGTTGCGTCTGATCCATTCGATGTAGGTTTGGCTGTGAGATGCATGTGTAATGAGGGGTATTGATTATGGTTTTAGATCGGTACCACCCTCGCAAACGAAGTCTTTTCTGACGCTACAGACTATTTCCTCGGCAACGTTCCCTCGGACGAGCTTGATTCCGATGACGAAGAGAGCGAAGATGACGACGATGACGCTGAAGAGATTGATTTGGAAAAGCCCCGATCCAAAAAGCAGAAGAAGGAGTAAATGTATACTCCTTCGATATCATCTGCACCCCACATCAGCGACCGGTACACAGTTCATGCATATTTAATCCAGTCTTGATATTGTTGCCTGCTTGTAGTATCTCAACGAAAGATGTTGTAACTCTGTCTCGCTGCTTGGTGGTGGTGGTATTTTTCGAAAGATTCCAGAGCCGCAAGTGCTAAATACATAAGTTTGATTTGGGCATGGGATGTCTACCTAGGACACAAGGTGGTCACTGCAGCCCTCGAGCCCAACCTACCCCGAGATTCTACGAACACGAAGGGGGAGTGAGCTGGGACTTTCCCCTACGATACGCGGGCGGATGACAAATGTTTGGAAACATTCAATGTCATACTGGCACGTAAAAGAAAACTGACGCAGAAGAGTGACGGCCAAGGCCTATGTGGGATGGTCTCAGTTCAGGTCGGCAAGATTCTAGCTATGTGCTGACCTTGATTTCAGCAGTTGCGAAGTTCTTGCCTAAGCAACCTCGCGGACTGAAGACATAATCAACATGATGAGCATCACCTGAAGAAGACCCTATACTTACCCAAGGCTGAATGCGAAGAGATCACGGTTGTTCCGAGTGTTGCGCTGAAGCCATCGCTCTGGACGGAAAATGTCTGCGTCCGGTCCCCATCCGGACCTGTCGCTGTGGATGACGTTGACAGGCATAGATAGTACTGTATCCTTCGGTATGATGAGGTGAAGGTCAGTAGTGCCAGGTAGAGGCTCAGAGAGAGGAATGCTGATGGTTTCGGCAGCCTGGGGATCTCCCTTAGTTAAAATGCAAGAGTAAGTTGCAGTTGAAATTACCTGGTGATGGTTTTCCAGTACCGGTGGATGTACACGCAAAGTTTCCATGAAGAACGCGTCGAGAAGCGGGAAATCGTTATTCAATTCATCGTATGAGGGGTCATGCGCTAGCGACACCTCTTCGCGGATAGCCTGCTGCCGCTCAGGGTTCATGGCCAACTCATAAAAAAACCACTGCATACGGCCAAGTTTAAGAAGCATCACTGCAGTGAAATAGGTCACTTACGGCAATCGTCGCGGAAACTGGCTCGTAGCCTGCAGAGATGATGGTTCGCATTTGTGCAGCTACTTGTTCATCGTCCATGTGTTGAGCCATGGCCGATTTGTCTGCTTTTACTAGTTGGCTGTTAGTGTCAGATCGTCGAAGAAACACCCGAGCATACACATGAGGGACATCAATGTCTTGCTGTTTGGGTCATTGACGACCTTGGCGTCCCTCAGGATGTCCAAAGCCAGGTCCCCGAGCTCTTTGCGAGTCTTCCGGATCAACTGCCCTTTTTTGCCGCAGTGTAGGATCCATGGCACCAACCAAAAGAGAGCGCGTATGTAGAACGTCCATCGTGTCTTCTCGTGGTTCGTCAAGCTATCCAAGGCCTCGCCCAAAGCATTCGGCTGATCATCAAGGCATTTGAAGTCGTACGAGAATGCAGCTCGGCCAATGGTATCAAGCCTGCGTATACATGAGTGAGGCTCCGTCAGTCAGGAGTAGAGACACTTACGCAAATCGCCCAGCCCAGCTCGTCATTTCAATCGTTGGTTCATCATCTTGACATGCATCAAAAACCTTGTGCCACTGAATTGCCATCTACAAAACAGTTTAGGCTTCGGCAGTAACCACATGAGTGGACGTCCTCGCCTTTGAAGCATTTTCGTAGAACATTGGCGTCAAGTTACGGACAGATTGCGAGCTAGAGTGTTGTCCGGTAACGTCAGTTGAGATTAATTCTGACATCTGATATTGTGTTACCTCAGCGCTGGCGCGAGAGTGCGGCGTTGCCTTTCGTGGGCTTCCTTCCCTTCAACGAGAGATGAGTCGAAGAGGATATGAAAAAAGATTGAATCACCTTCTACCCAAAGGATGCCTTCGCCTAGCAATATGCGAAACCAGGTTCTTACGCCAAGGGGCTTTGGAAACTGATACGTTCCCTCCCCTAAGATATAATTTATGGCCCGGGGATCTGTGATGGAAAGAATCTGGTGCTGTGTTGTATTATATCAGCAAACGAAGCACTATACGTTCGCGGAAGCAACTAACCCCAAATGCGCCAGAGAACCGCACGACTTTACCAAATTTACGGTGCCACTCGAGGTAACGCGTTCCAGGTGTACCATAGTAGAGATTTTGCTCCTCCCCCCAAAGCCACGAGCAGTTCTTTGGACCTGGAATCCGTCGCAAAACACGTCGAGCGGATACTCTCTGGTGGATGAAGCGTAAAAGATAGACAAGAGCAAAAGTCAGCGGCAGGTGAAAGGTGAAGAGCATCTATGCACAGCGGTGAGATTGGGGTGTGTGAGTTGAGCACGTCCTCATCTCTATCACCAGGAGGCCCTTATATACTTTTCATGAAGAACGAGGAGACTGATTTCGGCAGATGGCACTTTTGGACGCAGTAAGTATTGGTGAACTGGACTTACTGGTAGTGGCGTTCAATACTTTGATGAGATCTAGTTTGGGGAGTCGATCGGTGATTGCTCAGTGGTTCGTAGCTCAACGTTCAACGTTCAACCGGGATACGACCTCCGTACGCTGTGTAGGATCCAGATCCTCGACACCACACGAATGATGATAGAACTAGTCATACATTAATGGGATAACCGCATTCCCACACCAAAGGTAAGGATGACCTTGCGTTCTCGGACTTGAATCGGAGGCAGCGACGTCGACGCAAACAGGGGTTAGGGGAAGAACTTGGAAGTGCCGCATGTAGTATAAGGAGTGCCGACGATGGAACGAAACTTCTGACGGAGTACAGGGTGCGATCGTCGGAGCCGCGTCAATTGAAGTGTTTCCTCGTATAGTCACATGAGACAGGGACACCAAGGAAATATCCAAGCTAAATAATTGGACCAACGTCACGTCAGAGCAACAGAAGTGGTGCTCTCTTGGAAGACCGAATCTGTTATTAAACGTGACCTTTCTGACTGTGGGTCACCTTCTTGGCTTTAGTCGAAGACTCATTGGACAGCTATGACCCACTCGAAACGACTAGTGGGATCTGTGCATGGACCTTGGCAGGAGCGAGTCACAACACGCACCGCGTGCAAAGGAGAGTTCGTTGTGGACCAGAAAGTATGCAGGAGGTACCGTCAGCTTTGACTCGCCCGCTTGCTGGGGGACGATACCTAATTCTCTAGTCTGTTTGGAAAGCAGCTGGAGGTCCGTGAATTGTCTGTCCCAATATCGATATTCTTCCAAGGAACTCGAGCATGGTCAGAAGAGTACTCGGGAGAGTGACTACTTCAATAATCGGATCACTGTACATAGTACAAGTAGTGGTGGGAATAACTTGTTTTGGCAAGTATGCTCCCGGCGTTTAGCTTGGTGCGGGTCGGACGTGGCCAGGTTTGCCTATATCATTCCAACATATAACATCAGTTCAAAACCCGGTCTGCACAACGGCGGGTGTTGTTAATATTTTTTTTCATCGCTCTCGTATGTCTGCTTCCCGGCAAAACGCAACCGCGAAGCACCTTCCCAGCTTACGCCACAGGGCCAGCAACATCAACACGGTGGAAGGTGCTTCAGGTTCCAATCACGCTGACATGGCACCGTCCCAGTCACATCACAAGAAAGCAGTGGCTTCCTCTTTGGACAGTATACGCATTTCACCACGTACTCCGACCACAATACGCCCGACAAGAAAGTCCGCGGATGTAGATGAAAACGAAGAGGTAGAGATGAGCCTACTCGACGAGGACGAACGGCGCGCCGCTCAAGAACTTGACGGCGAAGAACCGCTAGGTCATGTGCACAAGAAACCAACCTCCCTTTCTGCCAGAGACAAGAGAGCAATGGCACTGCTCATCATTCTTTGTCGGTTCATTCTCTTACTTTCGTATCTTGCGTGTCATTCACGCGTTGGTGTACTTTTCCTAAGATCTCATTCAAGGGGTTCCGGTGAGTAACTCTCGTCTTTGGTAGAAGCGCTCCACTAGAACAGTTCAGCTGAAACATCCTGACAGTTGGGCCTTGCGCTCGGTAAGAATTTGCCCTCCGAGTGGAAATGTCATCCAACTCACGGGCCTATAGGCTCCGTACCATTCATTTTACGAGAACATCTATCTTATTCTCAACTTGGAGTATTTGCGCTCTCCAATTACCCATATTCCCTGAAATTGCTGTGGTCGCCAATCGTCGACTCCACGTTCTTTTCTTCCATCGGTCGACGAAAGTCATGGATCATTCCAATGCAAATCATAATTGGCTCTTTGATGCTGTACATATCTGCAAACGCCGAGAGACTCTTTGAGCATGTTAGTTTACCTGCTGTTATCCTCTGTATCTATCTGATATCTGAACCATATCAGCCCGTAGACAATGTGCATGAACTCACCTTCGTATTTACATCTCTCGTATTCTTCTCTGCTACTCAAGGTAATCAGCTACCCATATGGCTTATCAGTTTACTGATATACTCACTTTCTATAGACATTGCTGTCGACGGTATGCTCGTGCTTAGCCTGGATAGGATCATTGTTTGACTCGGCAGCTCGCAGGTTGGGCTTTGACTCTTTTGTCGCAAGAGAATTTGTCCTTCGCGTCAACTTGTCAGACCATTGGATTAAACACAGGGTTTTTCGCGTCCTTCACAGTCTTTCTGGCCCTGAACAGCGAAGCATTTGCGTGCGTCATGTTCTTCTCCGGCGTGGTTTGGACTCACATTCTCCACAGTCAAAAATGGGGAATACCACGCCTGACCATGAGCACATACCTGCAATTCTGTAGTCTTTTGTGTTTCGGCGTAACTTTCTGGCTCATCTTTTTCCAGAAGGAGGTGCGTACGCTTGCGACGTAGCTATGGATCAATGCCCTCATCCACCCACAGGGCAAGGAGTCGCTTGACGATTCCGAAATGACTGTGTCAACCGTCTACAAGACTATCTGGGACATTTGCAAATTGAAGCGTACATCTATCAATCCTCAGGTTGATTTTATCTGACTCACGACATCTCCACAGATGTCCAAGCTCTTGTCCTTATGCATTGCTTCGCCAAAATCGGTTTCCAGGCCAATGAGTCAGTCACGAGTCTGAAGTTGATTGAGAAGGGATTGGGCCGCGAAGATCTCGCCATTGTGGTCCTCATAGACTTTCCATTCCAAATTCTTGGTGGTTGGTTCGCTGCCAAATGGTCAAGCGGGGATAAGCCACTTCGTCCGTGGATATGGGCGTTTTGGCCACGACTGGCCTTTGCCTTGATATCGACGTTCATTGTTCATTGGTTCCCAGTTCCACCCCTATCTTATGGCTTCTTCACATACTTGGTGATACACACCGTGCTCCAAGGATTGGCATCGTAATATTTTTTGTTTATCTAGAAAAGCATTCACTAATCCGAGGCTCATAGTACTATCCAGTTCGTGGGCATCTCGGCGTTCCATACTAGAATCTCTGACCCTCTGATAGGAGGAACCTACATGACAGTGAGTACTACGATTTATAGCTGTTCTGTACACAAATTGAGATCTACATAGCTACTCAATACGTTCACCAATTTGGGAGGCACCTGGCCGAAGTTCTTCGTCTTGAAAGGTGGGTGCTACCATCATTCTTACAATATTCTGGCTCATCAGTTCCAAGGAGTGGACTTTTTTAGTGAGGCGTATTGTAGAGTCAAGGATGTAGACACAGAGCTACTTGTGAAAGGTATGATTTATATATGTGACAACAATCAACGCTAACAATACGGCATAGTTGCTGAATGTGTGTCTGAGCGCGGCAAAGAGGTTTGTGCTGACATCGACGGAGAGTGCGTGACGGAGCAAGACGGGTATTATTACGTCTCGGCCATCTGCATGACTTTTGGGGTGCTATTTTTCATTGGGTACATCTTACCGACTGCACGCAAGCTGCAAGGTGAGTCATAATGATGTCTGATCGTCCTCGTGTTGAGCAACGTGTTCGCAGCTCTCCCGATGCATCGATGGAGAATCAATCCAGAATGAACCTAGGACTCGACTGCTGGAATATCTTGCTAGGGTAATTATAAGGGCATAACCTATTTGCTATGTTGTCTGTGACTCTGCAGAATTTCTTGCATGTAGAGTGATAAATACAAACTCCATGTTTTAAGAGTGGCTGTTGCCTGCCCTAAATCTTTGTCGCGTCAAGGAAGAGTGGACGCTGCATTAATGATTTGTTTTCCACGAAAGTCTTGCAAACTTGCACACTGGTTTTTCGAAATCATTCTTGCGAACAGCAATTAACAACCAGCACATCCTACCGCGAGCTAACGTCTTTAGAAACGGAAAAAAATGGCAACTACAACTATGCACTTTGGTCCAGAATGGATGCGTGCTAAGCCACAGACCCCAGCTCGCCCCCACCCTCCGCCGTCTCCGCCTCCACCAGCGGCATCGACAATGCAGCAGCCGGGCGTATCTACTTATTCCGCTCTCGTAACCCCAGCTACACAAGAACTCGAAAAACGCGATGAATCCCGTCCGTTCAGGTATACCAAGGAGGAAATGCTTAGAATTTACAAAGAGGGTGGCGGAAGAGGCGGTCTCAATCTTGAAGTGGAGCGGTGGGAGGGCATCGTTCGTGACGTGGGCAGTGATCCAGCTGGTCTGCGGGAAATGAGCGAGGCTGAAAAGAAGGTCAGATGAGGGCTCCTAGATTATGTGTTTAGACCTCATTGACTCACACGAGGCATGCAGCTTTTCGCTGGACCTCTTAATTCCGAGCTTCGTAGGCGCCAGCCAACTGATCTAATAAACACGTTGTCTTCGCCATCCGATAGACACAGGATGAACCAAGCAAACTCTTCCGCTGGCAGTCCCATGCGCGACCGCTTTGGCCCTTTCTTGGGGAGAAGGAGAGACAGCACAGGTGACCTCGAGCCAGTCCAGTCTTCTACCACACTGACATTCACTTTGTCAAGATCAACCTCCACTTACATTGCCTCGCAGGCTATCTCTTTCTAACACGCAAGGTGGCACATCGGCCTTGCCCCGAGAAGCACTTCCTTCACCCCGCAATAGGATGGGTACTTTTGGCTCAGGTTTCGATGGGGTTCTCAATAGTGGCGATTCGTGGTCGAAGAGACGTCCTTCAGCGGGTGTGCCCGCAGCTGGCGGCAGTACATTGGCACGGGGAGATGGGAAGGAAGGGGAACCTCGAGGTTCAGATATCAAGGAAGAGGAAGAAGGTCTGAACCCTAACACAACCAATGCTCGTGGTAGTCGTCCGACCGTTATTACCGAGCACTCCTCTCCTGGTCCCGATGCACCTCCACCCGACGCAACGGCCGATCAACGTCCGTCGGGGTCCGATTCAGTTACCCAGAGTATTGCACAAATGAGCTTGGAGGAGCACAATAACACGAATCCTCAGATCACACCCACGACAAACCCTCCCCCCTCTGGTCCTCCTCCTGGTTTAATTGACCCCGCAAGCATCGAATGGTCGTACTTGGACCCTCAAGGACAGGTGCAAGGTTTGTGCAGTTTATGGACGAGTTTAATTCTAGCCTTGACCTTTGTTCTTGGTTTCAGGTCCTTTCCGAGCTGATCTAATGCAAAAGTGGTTTGATGACGGTTACTTCACCGCTGATTTACTCATGAAGCGCACTCATATTGACACCGACTGGATTGCTGTCGGGGCACTTGAAAGGCGCGCAGGTGGAGGAAAGATCTTCCTCTCCCAACTGCCGATCTCTACTGGTCCACCGGGTCTTGCCATTCCTACGGAATCTCCGCAAAGTTACTCCCCAGTCCACGAGCAAAGCACGTTCAATGGATACCAGCCTGTACCAACTCGGACTTTACGAACTGCCACTCTAGATTCATACCTAAGAGGCGCATCCCCTTCTGAATCCCCCTCTTCGTCTCTCAGCGGTGGCAGATTCGGAAACGGCTCTCCAGACCCATCTGCGTTCGGCGGTAGGGCAGGAAGTAGTGACCCCAGTTTTGGAGGTCGTGGTTTTGGAGGACGGGCTCCGTTCCAAGAAGATTCACGATCCTTCAATAGTATCGCCACGGGGAGGGCTCCCAGCATTGACACATTTAATAAACATAGTGGAGGTGGATCTCCTTGGTCGGCTGGGCCGGGACAGATGAACCAGGGTTTCAATGGCAACGAGCACCATCACTTCTCCAACGGGTTCAATGGTGTTGCCTCGGGGATGATAGGAGCTTCTATCCCTATGAACCAGGTTCACGGCTTTAACCAGGAGCACTTCCGCGACACGACATTCAGTGGCATGGGCAGTCTCACTAATCAACACGGTTCACCAATTTCACGCCAGCCGTCTGATGCCAATGGAACATCCAACATGATGAACAATCTCGGCGGTTCTCAGTTCGGTGCACTCAGCCAAGCTCACTTCTCGCAGTCCCCCTCTGTTCCCTACCCGCCTCCTCAACAACGTCAGTCGGTGTCGCCGTTGCGAGAGGTCTTACCACAGACGTCTGAGTCACCCAATCTCGCGCAGACACCAGCTTCTGCTGTACAGCCAAACAGTGCGTTGCCTTGGGGTACCCGCACGAGACCCCTCGATGGACCTGCTGCTACTTCTCCAGTTGTAGCGCCCGCTCGAACTCAAGCACCGGAATGGATAACGCCTCAACCGCCGCAGCCAGTTGACCCATCTCCCTGGTTGACAGCCTCATTACCAGCTGTAGACGACGTCTGGAGAGAAATGCCTGGACCAAACAGTCTCACATTCAGTAATCTAGGACAACACAACAGGCTGCAACAGGAAGAAGAGGAAGCGGCAGGCCTCACCATTTCTCCCATTGAGGAAGACGCCCCTCTTTTACCTGCTGTCCAACAGACGCCCACAGAGCCAACACCTGCTGTATCAACCACCACTACTATGACAGCTCTCCAGACGTCAGTACCTACTATGACCACTACCACAGAGATTCCAGCTCCTGCAGCACCTAAGGCGAGGCGTAAGTCGACGGCACGCGATGTCCAGGCTACTGTAACCAAAGCTACACCTCCCCCACCACCTCCAGCTGTAACAAAGAGCCCATCTCCTGTTCCTGTAGCCGTCGTTGTTCCACCGAAACCCGCCTGGGCCACAGAAGAAGATACGAAGAAACAGAAGGGGAATGGAACAACTACGAGTTTGCGCGAGATTCAAGAGGCGGAGGCAAAGAAAGCTGAGGCGCGCAAAGTTACTGAGAAGGAGAGAGAACGTCTTGCTCGCGCTGCCACTTCACCTCCCATCGCTGAAGAGACGCAACCATTCACAGCTTCTTGGGGTTTGCCTACGTCACAGGCAGGCGCACGAAATGTCATGTCGCCAAAGGAGGCATCGTCAACTAGTCCCACATCTGCTACTACCAATGTACCAGTGTGGACGAACGCCGCACCCACGCCTGCTGCCAAGAAGACCATGAAGGAGATCCAGGAGGAGGAAGAAAGGAGGAAAAAACTTGCCGTGAAGGAGAGCATGGCATCTGCCGCTGCACGTCGAGCGTACGCAGAGACCACTGTCAAGGTTTTGCAATGGCACTGCTCGCGGAGCTTCTTTATTCATACTTTTCTCATAGGTTGTACCTAGTGCGCAAGCCACTGGTGGCGCCTGGACGACTGTAGGTGCAAACGGCAAGCTTAACTCTCCTGCAGCGGCTCCACCTCGTCAAGCGTCAAATAATTCTGTGGCACCAGCTGCTGCACCGGCTGCTGCACCGCGGCCTAACGGTACTGCTGCTCGTCCAGCACCGACTACAGCTGCCAAGGTCGCAGTTTCACGCGTTGAAGATTTTCCTGTCCCACCCTCACATGATTTCCTCAAGTGGTTAAGCGAGTCTCTCAAGGGACTAAATAGCTCGGTCAACTGTGAGTGAATTTGCCTGCTCGCCCATTGGATCGTGCTGATAACATTTCGATTATTCGTTGTCACGAATTTTAGTGGAAGAAATAGCCTCCATGCTCCTTTCCTTCCCTCTCGACCCTGATCCGTCGACTGTCGAGATTATATCCGACCTCATCTACGCAAATAGTACGACCCTTGACGGACGTCGTTTCGCGTCTGAGTACGTGAGCAAGCGGAAGGTTGATGCTGCAACAGCAAGACGTGGGACGGCAGGAACCTCAGGCGCGGGTAGCAAACCAGTGTCGATTGCAGATGTGGTGAAGACACAGCCGAAGCCTGTACAACAGGAGTGGGGTTTCAAGGTGGTAAATAAGAAGAAGAAAGGTGGGAGGACATGAATTGCGCTGGACTGAGGGTGTGGTTATGCATTATGAGGAAGTGGGAGGTGTGTTCTATCACTTTGTACGTGACTGTTTGGATAGCACATTTCAATGCGTGTTCTTTCCCATCTCATTTCAATCTCGTCTCAATACCAAGTATGTCAAGGACAGAGCTCATGTGTCCTCTATGACTACGATGGAATGTGAGGAGTGATTGCTTTCCTGGACCCTAGAAGGGTACAGGTCTGTCGAAAAACTTTCGTGTCCTCAACGTTCGCATCAGAATACGGAACTTCTATTTATGGCTCGTTGTGGCTGATTCGACAAACACGTGAAACTTGGCCTCTCAATAGGAGCTCCAACCTCTCGAGAGTTTTCAATGGATCTCCTTTCTTTTGTTGTTCTACCAGATTGTGTTCGTTGCCCTACAAGATTATCGACATCGCCCAGACGTTTTATTTGCCTTATGTCCTTTCAACGCACGTGAGTTTTCTTGCTGGCAGGACATTTTCTGTCTAACAGACAGTGATTATGCTGGAGTGCTTCGGGCTGTTATGTCCGACACCCATGCTAGTGGTGCGTTTGGTCCTACTGTGGCATACTCTGTCCTGCGACAGGAATTTGACTATGTTGGCCTCCAAACGGAGTGTATTGATCCACGCCGATTCCGCGGAGTATATTTCCTCGCGGTGTCTTATTGCCCATCACTTGCAACTCGCTGTCGCAGATGGTAGAACAGTTTCCCTTCATCACTTTAAGTGGTTTGAGAACTTTGGCCGTCGAGCATGGTGTGTACATTCGTCGCAGGGCATGTACCGATGATGTTAGGAATATTCTTAGACATAACTCTTGTGGGCCTTTATGTGCTAATAAAGTGTATGTCTTTCGAGTGTTGAAATCGTTCCGCTTTCACGTGACTTTCGCTGTCCCTCCATTGCGAGATATCGAGGAAGTTTCCACTTCACAGCGGCAGTCCGCACGGGACTCTACTTAGGCGCCAGAGTCGCCCACAACGTTCGGAATCCCAGGCTGTGGAGGCTCGCCATCGCCGCACGTCCGAGTATGCCTCTCGACAGGAAAATGTCAGCGGAGATAGCGGTGTTGAGTTCCCTCACACACTCACGCTTGATGAAAAGATAGGTATTATCCGAGAACGGCAGCATAAGATGTCGATGTCACCGGAGAACCAAACGCGATCACCTGGTGCGGTCTGCACCCACAGGGTCAGCGAGTCTCTCCTCGGGGATGTAGAACCTACGAGGCCGATCTTGACCGTCCTTCAAAACCCCCATCTGCCTTCATATACGTTGCCTAACTCTTATGACATTGAAGTAACAGGAGGCTATCCTCTACTGGAAAGGAATGCGTTCTACGACCAAGCTTGCCCCCTTAAGAGTGTGTACCAGTTGTCGTGGAAGTTTGTGTGCAAAGACTCCAGTGCAGCCTAAGAATTCGTTAGCCGACTTTCAGTATTATGGACACGAGCGGTTACCGCCAGAGACCCGACAAGCGTGCGATGAGGCTTCTCCCTTTGATCTAATGTTGATTGCTCGATGTCGCGCCTCTACTATGACACATCATTATTATACTAAGGGTTTGAGGCCAACGCGTACCAGAAGAGGCTTCGCAATGGTTTAATTGTGGAAATGTCGCAATGCAGCAGCAGGGTTCCAGCACTAAATAATGAGTTCGAGTGAGTTTCTCTTGTCGCCTCGGCGGCTTCGCATGAGAATCAACTCGTTCGGTAGGTACACACCTTCCGCCAGGCGTTCGCCGTACTGTGCTAGCTGACGTACCCCTAATAGGTGATGTCGAGAGCCATGTTTCGTATGCTGTTCTTCGTCAGGAGTTTGCATTTGAAGGTTGTGTGACTGCAGTTCCTGATCACCGAAGCATATTCTCTCTCGGGCCATTGTTACCGGTATCGCCAATGACGGTCAGTGAGCTTGTTGGCGAGCTCGATTTGTTTACTGGCGATCTTGAACAGTTGTTCACTTTGGCTGCGTTGCATACTATCCCGTTTGTAGGTCACCGTGACGCCCGTCTGTCATGGCTTCGTGATAGTATTCGTACCCATCAATGCACTCATGCCTATATGTCCGGTTGCTATGTCTTGACAGAGCAATCGATACTTAAGCGTGAGGCGAGCGCACCAGAGAGTGTTCGCTGCGACCTAAGCCAGTCAGAGGGGGTCCAGCCTGAGCGTTGCCCGAACATAGGGAATCTGACCTAGACAGGACATACGTCCACGTGATGTTGTTCGTTGGTTCACGTGTCACGCCTTTGAACGCGACAACCGAACGACTGTCTTAGTTCGACTCTTTGGTCTGTCTAGGGGAGACTACGTGGCTTGAAGCTTGAAGCGTCAGCGCGAAAGGCCGTGGATATAACCCATATACCCCATTGAAACGGATACGCACACCGATGGGTAGCGTGGTATCGGACAGTGAGGAGGAGAGGTCACGGTAAGTTGTGGAACTCTTGTCAGAGCAACTGTCTCTCAGTTGCCACTGCCCGGTGCCAGCGGGAAGCCCTTCATGCAGATTATAGAAATATCGTCTGATTCCGAAGAGGACGCGTAAGTCCCTATAGCAATGCCCAAGGTTGACGAGAGTTTGGTCCTAATCATCCACAGGATTTGCCAGGCGAGTCCTAGGTAATGAGGCTCATTGTTTTGCATTTTGGTCGCACTCAAGCTCACATCTGACATCCTAACTTCAGGAAGTCGGCACCTTCACTCCAAGGACGAAGCGATCTTCGTAAAACACCTGCTGCTCAACAAAGTGATGTTATCGAGCTAACAGATAGCGACTCGAGTGATTCCCTCGATGTTGAAGTGACGCTGTCTTCTCTGGTCAAGCGACCCGCAGAACAAGGCTCTTCTGGCTTGAAGTCTATCCACCCTCTCTCTGCAAGGAAGTTCTTACCGTTGTATGCTGACGCGAATGACGACGGTGATTCAGACAACGGTTCCATTTTGGTGTTGTGCGTTGCTTGCCTTTACATTTTTGGGATATATACTTACTCCAGCGCAGGAACGATCCTCGAGGGTCCCGAAAACCGATCCGGAGCATCTTGCCCACCAAGAGTGTTTCAAAAGCATTTCCTCCTGCTACACTGGGGGAACCTTCGAGACAGACATCTACAGCTTCTGGTCAAGATGCCATCGAAACTATCAAGTTTCCACCAACGCGGTCCCCCAAGAAGCAGGCTACTATTTTTGAACCCTCACCGAGGGCTTCCAGACAGCCCCGGCTTTCAAAAAAGGCACAGATGGCAGAAGACCAAGCCCGACGGGAGCGATACGCAACTGAGCTATTTACTGAGCTCAATCGTGACGTCTTTGGTGATGGGCTCCCAAAGGATACTAACCTGGAATGGAACAAACGGTTGCTGACCACGGCCGGCCGGGCGCGCTGGCATCGGTGAGTCCAGCTAACTGCAGCATTACTCGGTGTGTTGACTGACCTTTAACTGTAGCTCCCGCGATGGCGTACATACCACAAAGATCGAACTGGCTGCAAAAATTCTAGACTGCAATGGCGAGTTTGCATCGGGTTGGTTGCGCCGTCGTATTGACTTTGATGATTGTAGAGCGAATTCGGAACACCATGTCTCACGAGATGTGCCACCTAGCATGCTGGGTTATCGACAACCACCCTCAAGAAGGACACGGACGACTCTTTAAGTCATGGTAAGCATCCGGTTGCGTGCATTGTTCTCGCCTATTGAACATGCGTTTTCTAGGGCAGACAAAGTGATGCGCAAGCGTCCAGATATCCACATTTCTGTAAGAGGTCATGATATGGCTCACAAAGGTACCAATCGTCTTCCTCAGACCCGCCATAACTACGAGATTTCATACCCGTACGAATGGAGTGAGTCTATTTTCTCGTGGAGATTCTGATCTGATCTAATACGGCACCCGCAGAATGCGAGAAGTGCTCAAAGATGTAAGTGTGATTAAACTCCATCTACAATCCCCTCACCAGCTTGTTCCTAGCTACGGAAGATATTCCAAATCAATACGACCAGACGAATGCGGTAAGTGCAAGCACCAGACATGGTTCGGGGTGAGGGGTTGATTGATGTATCTCTCTTGGACAGTGTGTGGAGCGTGTAAAATTGGTAAGCTCGTCCCTCTATTTGCTCGGGCGACGCCCAGGACGCCCGGAGTCAGTTGCATGGCCATCGCCGAGCCCCAAGGTAAGGAAAAAATTTCCATACCATCATGGGATACTTGGGGCTGAGCAATGTTGTTCTGTGTAACGTCACAGGTTCTCCGCGCTCCACGATTGGCAGTCCAACTAAGAGCCGTGTCGTCGCCCAGCGGACGGCATCCCCATCGTCGGCTTATAGTCTATCATCAGGGTCTGACGACGAGGATATCGATATCTCGGGCTTGGTGACCGCCATTGGAGGTGTATCTATCAATGGGCGCGCCTGATACGTCATTAAACTGATATCCGTGGACCTCACAAACCGGGAAGTTGCGAAAATATGCCTCGGGCCCTTGCAAATAAACTGTCAAGCACTAATACGGGTCTGTTGGGGAGATATAATACTGAGGAGTTACCGCAAAAAATCAAAAAATACAGTGAACTGCGAACAGATGGGCGACACCAGGAGTAGAGACGGGCTGTTTAATAACACAAAGCAATCTGATAGAATTGCAAGGGGGCTCTATGATGGACAATACTTTCCAACTTTCAACGGCAACCGTGCGCCGTGTTCGAACTGGTCGTAAACATAGGGCCGTGTGAGCACAGCGTTAAACTTCTGAATGTCCGCAGCAGGCTCGAAAACAAAGTCAGGAAGAAGGGTCGCCATAAAGATCTTCGTCTGGAGAATGGAGAATTTCCAACCTGGACAGGCGTGTGGGCCAAACGAGAACGTCATCAGGTTGGCAATTCCCGGATACGCTGGAACACGAGCAGTATGCGGGAGCGAAAACCAGCGGTCAGGGCTGCGAGTTTAGGTTGTAATTAGCATGAGTGTGACCGAGCAGCACACACGTTTACTCACTTGAAAGATCTTGCGTCTGGGCCCCAGATGTCTTCGCTGAAGTTCAACGCTTCGATTGGCACATGCACATAAGATCCTTTGCGTATACGGAAAGTCTCTCCGTCTCGAACGACTGTACCATCGCGAAGGAGAATTGGGGAGGAGATGGGGATGTTGTCGTCACGTGTAGCGACTCGCATTGTCCCATGAACAGGAGGGCACAGCCGGAGGGTCTCGCGCACGACAGCATCGAGGTAAGGGAGAGCATCAATAGCTTCTGCGTGAGCTTGTGGAGAGTACCCCGTCTGTGTGTTTGATGAACAAGCGGACAATGAGATAATCTCGTCGCGGAGGCGCGTCTGAACGTCCGGATTCAAGGAAAGAAGGTGCGCACACCATGCCATAGTAAGTGCAGTTGTGTCTGACCCTGCAAAAAGAAATGTGGAAAGTTGATCTAGAAGATCGGCGTCGGAGATGCGCTTGGATGGATCCGTCAAGAGATTTGATTTGACTAGATGGTGCACATTTAGCGTTATATTCATAGCATGCAAAAGTAGCACTGACTAAGAAGGGTCAAAATATCCTTTTCTACCATGCCCTTCACGGAGGCCTTCTCAGCGAGTATGGCAGTCTTCTTGCTTTGGATGAGTTCTTTCCCAGCCTGATGAATCACGGCTTGACTTTCTTTTAGAATACGGGACCCTTCATCAGGCCAGATCTTTTCAAGGGTAGGGAAATAGAGCTGGATCAGCCCCCTCAGCCCAGGATTCCTATCAGCAACTTTGAACATATTGCGATATGCCAAGTACACGTCTTCGGACTCGTGCTGAAGAGAGCGGAAGTGGTAATCAAAACCGGCAAGCCCAATGACATCAAAGGCTGCGCGAGAAAACCAGTGTGAAACGTCGAGCACGGTGTCAGTGAGCGGTCGAGCAGGTGAATACGGTGGGGGTGGAAGTGGGGGAAGGCCTTCGCGGTCAATGGATGTAGGCCTTACTGTCAGGTATTCCCAGCGGTCACGGAGTTCCTCTGCTTTTTGGAAGAAAATGGGTGTCATAGCCTTGACGGATTGTGTCGAAAATGCGGGCGAAATCAATTTCCGCTAGGTCACGAAGACTCGTATTAAGCTACAAATACGAGTCATTGGTTGCAAATGCATACCAGTGATTTATGCTCCTCGCCCTCCATGGCAAAAACACCTAGGGCGCGATAAGTTTACACAGATTGCAATAGGTTATGGACTACCTCGCCCAAAGAGCCTCGAGAGTAGGCTGCGAGTCTGCCACGGTTTTTCATACGCGGGGGAGTTGAGGATGTGTGATATCACCCTAAAGTCGACAGAGAAGAGGCGATAATCGTGCTGTGGGGTACGTTCAGTCAGTGCAGGTCGGGCGTGATAGCTAATAACTGACTCGGCCGAATCCATGGAACCTAAAAGTCTTCCCGTAAGCCTTGACCCAGTTTTCGTGTGTATCCGGAGAAAGCGTAGGGCTGCCAATGCATGGGATAAGACCTTATCTCTCAATGACAACGAACATAACTTACTCCATAACCTCTCTGAAATGATTCTGGAGGAACGAAGCCTCAGGCCCTTGCATGTTCTTAAGCGGGTCCGAGATAGGAGCAACGATGATCATGTTGACCAACCACAGCGCTCCTCTTGCTAGTGAAAACAAGAGGATGAGGCCACAAGCTTTCAGGCCAGTAGAGAGCACCCATGCAGAGATCGACCGTACTAGGTTGTTTGACATCTTGCGGTATGTGACCTGGTTGAAGAGCTTGTGTCTTGTATGGAAGGTATCGCGGCGGTAAAGTCTGTCGGGGACTGGGGAGGCGGCGGCGGCGGCGCTCTTGATGGGCGCTCTTGGGAAGGACGAGAGCGAGTTATCACTGGTGGTCTGCCCATCCCTTAAAGCTGTTAGCATCTTCATTGCAAATTCGGAAATACAAACCAGTGCCTTTTTTGGGTAACCCGCAAGTTGCCGGATCTGACGAGGATAATCGTTCAAGTGACCGGATTCAACTACGGAGCGTTTGCCAGTGCGTCAAGTTATCCAGTACCCGGTTGTCGTTGGAGGTGGACCAGTAGTGGTGCATATACATATATACTAAGAGTCCTGAAAAGAACATCAGAAAGTCTATGTAGCATAGGTCCAACTTCAATCACCACTCCTCCACTCCTGCCCATTCTTCGTCTTTTACGTGCAGCCATGCGTGGCCCACCATGTCTCGCGCTTCTTTACGCTCCCGTTGATCGACTGCGAGCATGAGCTCGAGGAAATCGCAGAGAGCCTTGGCTTCAGAATCAGACAACAGATACTTTTCCACCATCACGCGATAAAGAGGCCAAGGCTTTAAAGTCTTGATATACCGCAGCGCCCCTGAAACCAATCAACAAACTATCCAATGGAAAGTAGACACTTCGCAGACTCACCTGAGTGGTCAAAAAGCTCCCTACTATACTTTCCACCCATTTTTGCCTCGAGGGGAAAATCGCCCAAAAGTTCGATAATCTGAGCCATGTGGTCGTCGTCCTTTGTGAACAACTCGCCCTGCCCGTGCGGGTCGAAGAGATATTCGGCGGTTAAAAGTTCAAAAGTGACACACGCCACACTCCATATGTCTGCACGGGTGCCCCAGTCACGCCGGCCGAGGATGGCTTCGGGAGCCCGATACTGCCGTGTTTGGATATCTTCGGTGTAATGGCACTTTGATGGGGTGGCGTTACCGAGGTCAGCGATCTTGATCGTGATAGGGGTATACGAAACAGGCATCGGAGTAGGCTGAGGTGTGGGACAAGCGGTGGATGAAGAAGTGGAACTCAGATCAGCGATAGAAGGACTATTTTGACGAGGTGCGGTCTGGGAGAGTAATGATGGACCAGTAGGGGCGTTCGGAATCTCACTCAAGGTATGTGATTGGATCAGTGGCGAAGACGGTGCTGGCTCGGCAATCAGTTTGACCATCCCGGGTTCCGATTCTGGTACATGCTTCTGCTTCCGCACGGAAGGAACGTTGGAGAGGGAGATAAACGCCATCTTGGTCAATGCGGGGACATCTGCAGATTCTATAGAAGTCGGCGGAGTGCTGACGATACTGCTACTAGCTGGTAATGGAGAAGAGGTGGTAGATGAAGTGGAAGGACTATTGGAAGGTATCGAAGGATGGTCACAGGGGATTGTGTTGGACTCGACGTTAAAGGGGGGTCTTGTTAGCAACTCCCCGACAGATGGCGGTCCACTTAACGGCGTGGTGCCTAAGAAATGTTTATGCAGACTCCGGCAACTTGTGCTGGCGCTGATACTACCGCACCTCGAAGAAGGGCTGGAAATTGGTTGGGAGTCAAAAATTTCCACGTGTCGTTCACGCGCTGGAGGTCGACGACTGGGGATAGACATGCCCATCCGGGGTTTAGTAGCCCGGGGTACTCCCACTTGGCGAGACTGGGGAGAAGGGGAAACAGAAAGTTCAGCAAGGATGTGTGCTTCGACCTCGGGAATGGAGATTACTGGAATCGAAGAAGCAGTTGAATAAGGTATGTTATAAATGAGTGAACAGAATACATACAGATGTTCTCTGGTTTGATGTCTGTGTGTACTAGGTCGCACTCGTCGTGGAGGTACTGCAAGCCGAGAAGAATCTGCTTGACGATGACTTTGACGAGGGGATGTGGAACCCCCTTTTTCTTGTTGCGCTCGATGAGGGCTAGAAGGTTCTCGCCGAGAGGTTCAAAAACGATGCAGACGTGAAAGTCCTCGGGACCGGGATGTGTAAAAGAATCGAGGAATGAGACGACGTGGGAGCGGCCGGAATGGGCAGGATTTGCTTCTGCAACTTTGGTCAGAAGCTTTATCTCATCGCGGGCAGTCTCGGCATAGCGGGAAGCGGACTTGACGACCTTGAGAGCAGAATAGCGGGATTGCCTGAAGTTTGATGAGATAGGAGGGAGGGACAAGAGGGATATGATGGATGGAACGCACTGAATATCTTGAACCAGCCAAACGGTAGAAAAGTGACCCCAGCTAAGGAAGAGGGTTGATAATGGGATGGGTATGTCAGTAGTGGTAGGTGCGTACCCAAGTTTCCTGACAACGCTATAGCGACCGTCTTTGAAGGTGTCGTTTATCTTGACAGGCAGATACCCGCCAGCGTTATAGTCAGCTGGAGACTCTTCCTCCTTCGGTACATGGTCTGGGACGGGGACAATCTTTGGGCCTGAGGAAGTAAGGACGTACTGATATTTAGCGCATGGGTCCTTTGGTGCCATAAAAAGTGAAAAGTGGAAGAGAACAAGTCAAAGATAGTGGCTTCCGAGTACTTACGTTCCAAGGGGCCATCCGGAACGGAAACCGGGACAGCCGAGTCACAGTCACAGTCACAGTCACGAGTTACTATTATCTCACGGATATTAATAAATTATGTAAGCACGGTGGTTGGCCTGATGCAAGGCAGAAAGGGGGTCTCAGAGGATATTCCAACGAAATATTCGACATCTATCGTTTGACCAACGCTGGCGCATCAAGCCACCGCTGTTCTCCACCGTACTACGTTGTCCTGTTCCGTTCCCAGGATTACCGCTGTCCCCCCTCTCTGTAGCCCTGCCATTACTGAAAATTTAATCAGTCAATGCCTTGCCGTTCAGAACGGATCAGCCTTCCCATCCCATGGCTGTAAAATTGTCCAAGAAATTTATTGGCGCAGTCAAAGATGACTGGATTATGTTCAGGTAGCCCCCACCACCTTTCTTCTCCACATGGACCACTTACAGAGCGACCTCCCTAGCGACCGCCCACAAGACTATACCATTGGCTCCCCAATTGGCTTCGGTGCTTCCTCCGTGGTATACGCTGCCGTCTACACCCCCCCTCCTCCCGAGCCACACCATCCTTTACCATGCGCTTTAAAGGTCCTTGACCTTGATTCTCTACCCCCTCGTTCTCTCACCCTGCTTCAGCGCGAAACCCAACTCATGTCTCTTTCAAAACATCCAAATGTCCTCCGTGTCCGCGGCAGCTGGATAGATGGCCACAAGATCTACATTGCACTCCGTCTCATGAACAAAGGCAGCGCTGCTGACGTCATGCAGTACGGGTGGCCCGGTGGTATGGAAGAGGAAGTCATAAAGTGTATCCTTAAACAAGCTCTTCAGGGCCTCAAGTGCGTCGTGCAAAGTTGTCTTATTCCATTTACGCGACTCCTTCCTCGCGCTAAACTCTAACAAGCACTTCTTGTCGATTAGTTACCTCCATACCAATGGGTTCATTCATCGAGACATAAAGGCTGCCAACCTTCTCATCGATGATGACGGCACTGTCCTAGTAGGAGACCTTGGCGTCGCCGCACCTCTGGTAGACGATGGAGAACCGTCTACCAGACAGTCCATCAGCTCAGGCGTCTCAAAGATGAATTTCGACCCAATTTGTCCCTCAAAAAATTCAATCGTGACCACCCCACTTTCCCGACCTCATATGGGTAAGCGGAAATCATTCGTTGGAACCGTACGTGTTGTCGCTCCTTTGTGTTTTCAATATCCTTGACAAACGTCCGCTAGCCATGCTGGATGGCTCCAGAGCTCATTCAGGGAAAGCGTTACGATGCCAAAGCTGACATCTGGTCGTTTGGGATCACTGCTATCGAGTTGACACAAGGTCGCCCTCCGCGATCGAGGGAAAGCGCACACACTGTCCTTCTTCAAACGTTCGTCTCATCAGATATCACTTTCGGCAGTTATCCATATAACATTTTATTTTCTACTCTGGCAGTGTTCAAGGGAAATCCCCATCGCTTGATCTGGAAGGGGGGGTGCATCGTTATTCTCGTGCATTCAAAGTTGTTGTAGACGCCTGTCTCGTGAAAGATCCCTCGAAACGGTAAAGAATTTTCGTGCTCTAGGTCGCCAAGACTCAATTTAATTATGCATCAGTCCAACTGCTGCAGAGCTATTACAGACACCATTCTTCAAGAGCGGGAAAAAGAAGTCACATCTCATTGGAACTATACTGGACAAGCTTCCTCCTCTTACCATGCGCCAAGAACGCCGCCGACGCCTGGCCAGTTCGATGAACCAGTTTACAATGGATTCATGGGACTTTGGCTCACCCATAGCAGGATCTCGAGTGCCTTCCGTTATTGCGTCTAGTCCAAAGTTCACTCAGAACACCAACATCTTGAGCATCGATCCCGATCGCGACCACCACCACGACAAGCATTCGCAAACAGAAATTCATGCGGGCTTTGTCGAAGGCTGCGCCAAAAGCCCGCACGGCATACCTATCACTGATGAGTTCTCAAATCCCCCGCTCCCTGTGCCTGATACGCCTGAGCTGGAGCAGGGAGAGGGGGGTTTTCTGCTCTCGCGATCACCTCTTCCCCCCCTGTCACCTTCGCCGAATGCCCCATCGGAATCATCACTCCCTCCTTTCCCATCGGCGGGGCCTGGAACTAACTCCGGAGCTGGACAGTTTAGCGTGCAGTTGCCACCCCCACCCACGACACCAACCCCCATTCCCATCCCTATCGCTGACTCCCTCGCCATGCACAGAGAGTCCTCTCTAACCCCCCCATCCGCTTTAACTGCGGTACCCAATTTAGTTCCATCTTCCACGTCCCCTAGCTTTTGGAACAGACTCACTCAGCGACCTTCGCGCAGTGCCCTGGCTGATGATGACTCTGCGGGGGATAACAAGGGTAAGGGCATCTCGCGTTTCCTAGCTAAACGGGGTTCCTCGTCGCTTGTTCGCCTCTCCGGTTCTTGATCCCTCATAAGCCCACCTATTAATACAAAGATATTCCGTGCCACCAATCATATCACCACCCATCCTATCCTTGACCATGTTACACAAATTTGACATTCATCTTATGATCATCTTGACAAGACTACGACCAGATGTCTTGTTTTCAGGCTCTTACTTCAGAATGGACAGACTGTTTTATGTGAAGATTCTCTAATTGTCTATCCCTGGACTACATGAACTGCGATATAGAGGTAGTGGATCCTTCATCCAATGACGAGCTTGCCGTCAGCCTCATTGAATTCATACGGAGGGATTTCCAAATTGAGCTGGAAGAAAGAAGAGTCAATGGTTAAGACTGGATCCAGAATAGCTGCACTTACAGGTGCGGGTCCCTTGCGTGCACGGCCAGCTGTCGGAACGTCTATGAGCAAGCCGAGCACAAGGAACGTAAAGAAAGTACGGCTTACAGATATCATAATGCGAACCATGGCACGGGCAGAACCATCCTCCATAATCACCCGCCTCGCCAATAGGCACACAACCCAGATGAGTGCAAACTCCCAACATGACCAACCACTCTGGTTTCTTCGTCCGATTCTCGTCGCTCTCGGGATCCCTGAATGCCTTCCAGTTGGTGCTCCTGGCTTCTTGGATCTCATCAGGCGTCCGGTGACGAATGAACACGGGCTTTCCGCGCCACTTGATGATCACGTTTTTGCCCTCTGGGATATTAGCGAGATCGACCTCCGTCTTTGCGAGGGCAAGGACATCGGCAGAGGCAGCCATTGACTGGAGGAAACCGGTAATAGTGGACTGGGCAACGGAGGCAGAAAGGACACCGAGGGAGCCGACCATGAAGTAGGACATGGCACGGTTAGTTTCTTCCGACGCGGGACGGTAAGGGGAGAAATCAGGAACGTCAGGAGCGTCTTTCGCGACAGCGGAGGTATGAAGAAGACGGTGCTGTGGGAACGAGGTCGTGGGTGGAGCTGTAGCGTTGAAGAGGCAAAAAGTCGCGTTTTTCGGTCGGCGTTAGCGTCGAGTGAAAACTTCATCTTTGAAGCATAGGGAAGAAGACTTACAAACAAAAGTCTTGGAGACGAATCCTACAGAGGTAGTCTTGATGCCACCAGTGAAACGACTTGGAACGTCTGCCCGAGGACCAGCGCCATGGCCATGGTGATGTCCGTCCGAGGGCGCGCGCGCTGCGAGGTTGAGACGCGGTGCGCTAGGGAGGCCACTGGGGAGGGCCCGTGCAGTCGGAGGGAGGTTGATGGATTTTCTGACCGCTTGGAAGGAGGCCATCGAGGGCTCTTTGCCAGTTAATGGGTTTGGCGGTTTGGTTAATGTCGAATAATTTGGGTGGGCGGAGTTGAAGTGCTTCTTTCGAGCCCGCATATTTCCGAGCCGTCCCGGTTGCAACCACAAACATCATGGATCATGTAAAATGACATGCTAGGACACGGCTATCTTCCTTCGACTCTAATGACATTCAGCTACTAACTGACAACTAGTGCTACTAATACAGATCGACTTGTTATAACGGTAACCCCCGACCGATTAAATATTCAAACCTGAGTACCAAGTCTTGAGCCTATTTCCGGAATCGAAACCATCACTTCAAGTCGACGTAGAGGCACGCAATGCAGCCCACTCCTCGATTCCTGGGACTCTGTACCCGAACCAGCCATCCGACCAGCTTTCCTGCATGAATAAGAACACAATCTTCATCATCCACTTCTTCATGAACTGCCCTACCGCACTGTGCTCCTTCTTTTGACTGCCTCGTCGGTTCGCCTCGTCAATGATTCCGTCAACCCGAGGCTGTCGACCCGCTTGAAAGGCGGCCAGTGTGGACATCAAGTCTTCTACATCGAATCCCTGAGTTGAAGAGCTTTTCTCAAGGTACTGGCGTAGAAGGTAGGCAAGGTAACCAGCGTCCTCGAGAGATTGAGACGCCCCTTGTCCGGAATGCGGAGGCATGGCTGTGGAATGGCTTTTTATCTGGCGACCCGACCATATAAACAAACTTTCACTTACCATGAGCGGCGTCACCGATTAGCACCGTTCGCTTACTGTGCCAATGACCGAGCTTCTCTATCTCGAATACCGGCCAGATAAATGGTTGGTCACCAGAAGCCTCAGCCGCTGCAATCAGCTGCGGAACTGGGAACGCCCAGCCCGAGTATCGTTCCCGCATCTATGAAAATAAGTTCCCACAGGTTTGGGTAAGATGGATTGAGTCCCCTCACCTCACGGAAAGCTTGTTCCTTCGGGATCCTCCATTCCTCTCGAGATCGATCAGCTGCCTCGTGGGTCGTCCACCTGCAATTAAGACAAAGCCTTGAGCGAGCACGTTCATTGAGAAAGGCGAGTCGCAACACTTGCCATCCTACTTTCTTTCCTTGCTTGTCAAAAAGTGCCATACCAACGAACCCCTGTCGCCCATGGATCATGACGCATGGTCTCTCCAGCGAAAGGAAGCCAGAAAACCCAGGGATGCAGTCAACGTCGAGAATAGTGCCCATGCCTACCAAACCGCTATAGGTTGGCTCCGGTGCCGAAAGTCCGAGACATTTGAACATGCTTAGAAGGGTCAACTGAAGTCTTAGGGGGATGAGGGGCCAGCATTACCTTGGACGTGCTGCACTCCAGATACCATCTGCTCCGATTAAGAGGTCTACCTTCTTGTGTTTCGGCAACCCATGTTCGGTCCAATGTACGATTATACCGTCGTCAAATTCTTCCGTAGCATTAACCTGAGCATTCCACCTGACGTTAAGACACTTCCTCTCCACTTCATCGAGCAAAACTTCATGAATATCCCAGCGCATGACCATTGTAGAGGCAAATCCATAGCGCTCCACCGAGCCATGTGGCACCTTGCCGATGAGTCCACCAGCGGAGTCATTGATTGTTATGCAGGGTACTTGGATGCCACTATCCCGCTGGAGAAGCTTGTGAGCAAGATCAAGCCCGTTCAGGACGTGCATCCCGTTTGGGGCCAGCATCAATATCCCGCCTTCGGCTGAGGTAGGACGGCTTGGACGGCTCTCAAGAATAGTGATGTCCGTATTCAGATGCGACAGAAAGAGGGCTATCGCCGCCTAGGCGTGACGATGACGGGTAGCCGAGACATGAGACAGTTAGAGACTGACTGAAGGGGTTCATGATAGGACTTACTCCTGATATTCCTCCCCCAGCGATGATGATTTCAAACTTTTCAGAGGGCATGATCAAGTAACAACCAAGATTTGGGAATGTGAATGTGGTCCTTGGCTAGGACTCTCCGAATCCTAACGTTTATATTCTACTCACGAACGTCGCTTCCATCGCAATGACTGCTCAGCAGCGCCTAACATAAACAAGGATGCATGCAGCGGCTTTGCTGCCGCGAGGACGCGTCAAGTCAGGGAACTGCGCGAGTGTTACGCCGCAGCGCGTAACATAGCTACCTGCAGCCCGAGAAGTCAGCTGACACGACCTTGCCGATCCGCGACGTCAGTCCGTCAGGCCCAGCCGAGTGAGATTTTGCACGCTTCACCATTAACGATGTATTACCATGCATATCATCACGTGTCAATCGTAGCTAGCGCTGAGCGCTGTACGTTGAGCGCTAACCCTCTGTAGCACAATCTATATCTATCGCACCGTGTCTCTGTGCATGTGCCGTTCTAAACATGAGAATACGCGTTGATGCGGGTATTTTGGTGCCACCGAAAAACCTAGCTGCTTTACACATCTTCTAACGACGTTCGGATCTGTCGTCGTTCAACGGGTGTAAACACAATAATCACAATCATGGAGCAGGAACGAGATAACATACAATCCGTGATTATACCATCTACACCCCAAGCTACCAACTCCTCGATCCTATCTATAGTGTTCATCTCAATGACAAATGCAGGTTAGTATGACTATTCGGGGCTAGCAGCCAATTGCGACTTACAGTCCATGGCTTAATTTTCAAACCGAGGGCGTGAGCCTCCCTGATCATGGCTTTAGTCGTGAAATGGACATCTCCACGAGGTTCAACAAATGCAGGGATAAACGTCGTTCCTGAGGGCGATAGGATATCTGCATTTATGGCGTGTGCAGCTTGTGCTGTCCTTTCACCAAGAGATGGGCCAGGAAAGTCGTCGAGGCGCAAACCAGCAAGCCACGGTGTGGTGCTGTTGTCTGGAACGAAAGCAGTATCTCTGTTCCATGTCAACGCGGTGAGTCATGGGTGACACCAATGGTACTCACTCGTCAATTAAGGCAGATATCAAAATCGTTGGATCAAGTTTCTGTTCGAGTGCGTCGTTCAGAGCACGCCATCAATGGATAACCTCTGGGAGTACTGTTACCTTCATGGCAATCAGAGTTCTCCAATCGAAACTTTGATACTGATATACAATTTTGAATAACACCACTCCATGTGGATGAGGCAACACACCGTTATCGATTGGTAGTATGGGCTGGCTGAGAAGATAGCGTGTTGTTTTTGCACGAAATCCTGAACTCCTGCAGTACGATTGGGATGTTGGGGGTTGATCTTCGATTCTACATTCCACAGCATCCGGTGGGAAGGATCTGCGCACTCTACGAAATCGAAGATTTCTTGCAGCGTTTGAATACGGGCTCCCGGGTAAAGCAGCTGCTGAGCTGTTTTCCAAATGTCATTGTCATGATCACAAAAGGAAAGACCTCCGTACAATAGTCTGCTTGTCGCTTCGATCCGCAGTCAAGGGTTTTGATTTGGGCCAGCGTCAAGTTAGCAATGAATTTGCCCACGTATGGGTAGATAGGGTCGCCAGGAACCTTGCAAAAGATCTATGAGACGACAAGGTAAGGAAGTGGGTTTCGACGTACGACTGGAACAGTATCTAGACACTTGTCTGCGGATATTTCCTCGTCATGCCATACAACAACCTCACCGTCCTGAACGATTTATAAGATCGTGGAACACATGAATGTCAGAGAAAATAAAACAACTTACCAATGTGATACCGTTATCCAGCTCGAGGGTTGTTGCGCCATCAACAAGTCCCCTGTTTGCAGTTCTCGGAACAAGACAAGTTACAGTTCATCGACACCCCCGTACCATGCAAAGCTTGGCAAAGTGCTTTCGACCGTGTTTCCTCTCCCTCCTCGATGCGCCTGACTGATGGTGAGACGGCAAGCCCAGGTGACGTGAAACGACTACATGCCTGTATATCATAGAACCTGCTGTTGAACCCTGGAGTGCTTGAGCTAGAGAGACGTTCTTGTGCAGGCGAAGCTAGTACAAGCGCAGCCTGAGCACTCAGGATGCTGAGTACTATGGGGTTAAGATCAAGCATGCGGAATATCTTCACTGGTCAGCGCTGGTGGTTGCCAGTACTAATTGGATTGTTCCCTCACGCATACATATAGGCCAACCATACACTGCCTAGGACAGAATCAATGTTGTTGGGTTTCGGGATTCGACCACTATCAAGACGAACGTTCAATGACTAATAGAGGTCCGAGGTACCGGATTAGGCAAGGTCTACCTCCGGATCCCATGTCATCGACCATGAACGTGCAGTTTCATCACGAATCGGCAGATATTGGTGAGAGCGGTTTGATCCTTCTGTCTCGCGCCCATATGTCTCGGTGACATTGGGTCGAATAAACTCCCTTCAATATGTGATAGGTGCTCAGGAATCACCCCATCCATAGTTGGTCGATATCATCCACGGCACGAGATCTCGATTGAGCCGAAGCAACGCCATCAGGTTTATATCTGTAAGACTCTCAGCCAAGAGCTGGAGCTTTGATCATGTTTTGCTAAGATATCTGCAAGTGTTTATCTATCAGGAACGTGCGCAACATTCACATCCGGCGAACAAACCATTTGGGCCTGGTCTCCTTCACAGCACTAGTAATGATAGTGCGGATAAACTGACAAGGGAAAGATGCCAATCGTCAAAAATAGGGTAATCGATGATGACGAAATCCGTAGAGAGAAACTACTCAAGTTGCAGCCAGCTGTGCACGCATGCGACGAAACCCGAGCGAGTCATGACCACATTACAATGATTGGATGTCCATACGTTGCTCTGGTGTAGATGTTGTTGATACGATACGCTATCGAAAATTTGGAACGTGGAGTTAGATGCTTCTTAAACAGCTACCTCTTAAACAGATTTCATCGACGACTTGTCCAATGGTTCCGTTGACGATCCGAGGTTCTCCGTGCCGTCGACATTACTTAGACCAAGGTTTTTGAAGTCATCGCGCTCCATGAGACCCCTGCATGTTGCAAATTGATTGATATGATCAAAAATAAAAATGCAAAGACGCACTTGGCCATCCGGCATTCGAGATATTGTTTACTGAATATTCTACAAGGCGTAGACGTGCTAGAGTTTTTCTTGAGGCAATCCATGTATTGCATCATCTGGTCTTTGCATTCCCCTGGTAGGGTGTTAGTGTGGTTCCAGAATAATATGACAGTCCGTTCGCACCATCGTGGTCGAGTGGAAAGGAGCCGCGGTCGGGAGGTGTGGTCTTGAAACCGACGTTGATTGATGGTGGACGTCCAAACGACATCTGGACATCCACGTGGCAGATTGAGATGGTGGTACAAGTGTGGCACAGCAGGTTGCAGCTTGCCACAAACAAGACCGATGACCTAAGCTATCTACCAGAGTGTTTCGCTTGGATGTGTTTAATTATACAGGAATGCTGGATCGATATATGAATGAAACTGTCCACCTGCGTGCAAGAAAGACCAGCCATTAACAGAGAGGGTGTCTCCCCTCCTCAAGCCTCATGCCTCAGCTTTCCTTAGCTTTCCCCTTCTCGTTACGTTTCTCTCCGGATTCCAATTCCGACTCGGTGCGCTGGCGATCATTCTCCTCCTGGCTGTCCCGAGCTGCGGGACTTGCCCATTGAGAGCCAACAGCCAGCTTTCTCCCTTTAAGAAGGACAATTTCTTTTAACCACCCATTTTCTCGTCTGAGCTCTGCTGCCTCTCGCTCGAGCTCCTCTGTCCTACCAGTCAGATCAGAAACTGTACGCTCAAGGTTGAGCGTCTTCTGCTTCTTCTTAATCCGAAAACGCGCTGCAAGCACAATAATGAGGTCACGACGACGAACCAAGCGAGTCAGTATGCGTCTTTACCTGAGGCAGCCGTGTTCCTACGCCGCTTGTCTTCAGTGGTGGGGATTCCTTCCTCCGTCTGATCAGGGTCTTGTTCCGGCGAAGCGTCTGAGGGCACTGATACAGGCGGAATGGGCAAGTGTGAAGGGCTAGCTATATTTTGTGGTACAACTCCAGGGGCTAACGATACCGGTGCATTCGACGAAAAAATCGATGGAGAGCCTACTACAGGGGCGCCGGGCATGAGTTGAGCGCCATTCGGGGACGGTGGCCATTCATAGTTAGGGGGGGTGAACTGCAGCAGTGAACTGGGTTGCGTCGTGTGGGGATAAGTTCCTGGATGGTTCTGAGGATGTGGATGGGATGCTGAACCCTGCAACGAGAGCAACGCATGGATGAGGTAGTTGTAAGTCTCTGGTGGGATTTGTGGTGGAGAGCCATGGGCCGGGAAATACGGAGCAGTCATTTGATGAACCTAATGTCATAACAAGCGCTTGAGCTTGGTTGTGCTCGCGACCTCAGAGGATTTCCTTACGCTGGCTCTATTGCGATTCTCATTGGGCAGTGATGAGGAACTTGACGCATCAGGGTGGTCATGACGCTTGTCACCAGAATTTTGAAACCCGTCCATGTCACCGTAAAACAAGATTTGCTGCCAGTTGTTCAACTCTGCTTGAATAACGTCGTGGGGAAAGGAATCGAGCTCCTCGCGGTCGAGAGCACTGACCAAAGGAAGCATGACCTGAACAGGTGTTATGCAGTGGATAAGCTATTAAGGAGTCCATTATCAGTTTCAGGATGTTGTGCGTGACTTCGAGCCATGTCGAGCCTCAGTCGCGCAATTCCGAGCAATTCATTCTCATGATTGCGACAAGCCCCCATGCGCAAGTAAGTCCACGGCAATTTCTTACGTAAACCAATAGAGCCGAGCGAGGAGGTGGGTAGAATCGGTAAATCTGTGGAATTTCAAGGGGAAAAAAAGGATATTCCGCTTGTGATGTGTGTAGCAGAAACGCGTTCATTTATGCCAGTAGCTCGTCATTTCAGAAAAGGTTAGGCGGCGATTATGACGGCCAAGGTAGGGCACTTACCGAGCTCCCAGCGTGTGTTGAGTAGAGCAGCCACATGTTCACATCGCAAGCATATAATCGCGAGAGTCCAAAAGAGTAGTATGTGCATTGCGAATTGGACCTGAGAGCAATCGCGTTCTTCTGGCTCCCTTCGTTTCGTTCTCGAGCGTCAGCTCGCGCGAGGCTGGTTGCGACGAAAATACTGGAATCAAGATATCAATGATTGCGGAACATAGGTGTGCTTAGTCAGCTCAGTTAGATCTAGTGCAGTCTAGTACGCGTCGCTTTCAGGCCAAGCTGCACGTCTCTCTTCAAGAACATTCCATCTGATACTACAACAGAACATCGATCCGCTAACAACATGGTAAGTACATGGAAATATTACGGGAAGGACTGGTTCGACGCTTTTGTAGCTGATCAGAATCAGGTCCAAGGACGGAAACTTTCGTTTCGAGTTCTCTCCTGCGGATGGCATAGATCAGCTCGTGAACAAGGCATGATTTAGCCTCCCCATTTGGTACACCGTCTGACCTATGTATGGCTAGATCATTGGCACTGCGAGCGAGAATGTCGATCCATCCTCGATCACCATCTCAGACCAGCCACGGGGTAACGAGACACCAGTCAACCGTCTTAAGGGGCGAAATCTACAATCACTGGGATTGAAGTACGCGTCAACTGGACATTTTATTTCACATACTTATGACCTATTCAGGCACGGAGTTCTGCTATTCGTGAATTATAAAGACCGAGCCACGTCCAATTTACCAGATACATCATCGTCCGCTGACCAGCGCCCACCAGCGAGTTCAAAGCCACAGCCTGCCCCCAACGCATGGGACAGCGCGAAGGAGGATCCTGTCGACACGTACTGGAGATCGGTAGACGGTAAAATTCCTCGCGGCCGCGACTCCCGTTTCTGCAAACACGCTGCGAATGGGATGTGCGATTACTGCATGCCTCTGGAACCATATGATATTGCCTACCAGACAGAGCATAGCATCAAGCACCTGTCGTATCATGCGTATCTCCGCAAATTGTCTCCTAAGACATCCACAAGCGCTGCTCTGGCCCTCCCCCCTCTCTCGCCGACTTCGTACAAGGTCAAAGTACCTTGTCCGACTGGCAATCACCCATCGTGGCCCGCCGGAATATGTACCGCCTGCCAGCCTTCAGCAATTACCCTCCAATCTCAGCCTTTCCGCATGGTAGACCACCTGGAAATTGCTTCCCAAGACATCGTAGAACGGTTCCTTCAGGCATGGAGGGCAACCGGGCTTCAGCGCTTCGGGTGGTTAATAGGGCGCTACGAACCCTATGATAAGGTGCCAATGGGGGTCAAAGCAGTGGTAGAGGCAATCTACGAGCCTCCTCAAGAAGGTGAACTCGACGGCCTAACTTTAGGCATTCCATGGGAAGACGAGCACCGCATCAGGGAGCTGGCCAAATCAGCAGCTGTGCCTTTAACCATCGTTGGATATATCTTTACGGACCTTGATCCAACTCCGGAAGACAGGACGAAGAATGTCTATAAACGACATGCTCAGTCCTACTTCGTATCTTCGTTGGAAGCCATCTTTGCTGCTACCATTCAGAAGGCCAACCCTACGCCATCGCGATCCTCCTCAAGTGGCGCCTTCGGCTCGCGCATGGTTACTGCGATCCTCACGGCAACGGAGGATGGGCAAGTAGACATTTCTGCCTATCAAGTCTCGGAACAAGCTTGTGCCATGGTCGACGCGGATATGATGGAGGCCAGCGTAGAACCTGGCACCGTTCGCGTGAAGGAGGAAGACCGCAGTCAGGATGCGGCCCGTTATGTACCCGATGTGTTTTATCGGTACAAGAACGAGTACGGTCTTGAGGTGAAGAAGAGTGCGAAACCGTGTTTCCCTGTGGAATATTTACTCGTCAACGTGAGTGCAGCCCGAAAACGAGTCGTCCCACGTCTAATGAAACGGATCACAGGTCACTCATGGGTTTCCTCAAAGTCCCAACCCTCTCTTCCGCTCTACCAAGTTCGCGATCGAAAACCGCCCCGGGCTTGAAGATCAGCAAGTCGAAAGCGTTCTCAGTTCACTAAACCGACTAGGGGCACCTTCCCTCCAGGACGCCCGCGACCAATCCAAGCACTTTGAACTTGCGAAATGGCTCAGTGATTGGCACCTAGTCGCATTCCTCGAGACCACCCAGCTGTTATCGCCAGTATGTTTTTCCCCTCCAAATTAAGCTTGCGGCTCTAACTTGCCATCCTCAGGAGGACATCAAAGTTTTCATGCGGACAGTCACCTCACCTCGATTACTGGAGGATCCTTCGTCCCTAAATGGGCTTGTGAAAACGGATGGCTGGCAGACTCTGATAACTTTTGCCCGGGAAAGTGCTCGTGAGTACTCTGTATGCAATAACCTCTCCTGCATGTTTTGACATGCGCAACAGCCGTTCGACCGTCATCGTCAGCACCGACGGACTTGGGGCCTATGGATGACGAAATTCCCCAGGATGTCTTCGACCAAATCGCGGCTGAAGAAGCTGCCCGTGGTGGAAGAAGTGGTGGTAGTTCTCGAGTCAAGGTCTGCCCGCACTGTACATTCGAGAACGATCACGGAAGCAGTGACTGCGAAGTTTGTGGACTACCACTTGGTTGAAGTTATATGTCACACTTCCAAGTCACGTACACACAGGATGGTGTTCACCCTAGGGATAGTATATTAAAGAAGTAGAGAAAGAAGTGTCTCGAATGTATCAGTCCCCAGCAGTCGTTAAAGAAAATCCTTGCACCGTCGTCGGCATTGTCGCTGTAGGTATGTACTATAAGAGGTGCTTCATGCACACGTGGCTAATGTACGTGAACGAAACATCATAGTGAGAACAAAAGATTATCAACCTGGAAAGAGATACGAGCCCAGGATCCGATGTATTTGGCCAATAGAGTAGAGATCCGAGTCCAAACTCAGGCTAGAAGCCACCAGCCCGCAAAAACAAGGCCGCAGAGAACGCCGATGGCACGAAGAACGATAACGACGATAAGGGCCTTGCGCACAGCAGCGTAGAAATTATTTAAAGCAGTACCAGCCCAGTTCAGGCTGTGTAACGCGGTTAGCGCCACCTAAGAATGGATGAAGAGGGATCCTCACCGCCGGTCATTCGATCCACCCTCACGTATGCTCGCTTCCCAACCACGTACGACCTCGCGGTAGCGCTTTCCAAAGACCCTATCATACTGCAGTGAACAAACGTGGCGAAAATAAGAAATGGTTCAAAGTTACCAGATCCAGAAGTTGACATCCGGATACGAGAACCGAGGGAACACGCTGGCAAGGCTAGGTGCAACGGCGTCAATTCGCAAACCTTCGCCACCAACAGGATGGAAGGGCAGTTGCAAGCTAGGGAGGGGTTGGCCAGCAGCCTGTTGTGTGTGTGATGGTTCCGGCACCATGTTCGCCATTAGATCGAGCGTCATGCCCAGTGAGAGCCCCCACAGTTTGAGCTGATAATGCTTGGACGGTTTCTTGCGTTGTCCAGAGATTGCCTTATCAGATGGGATTCCCTTTTCAAGGACGTCCTGTGTTAGCGCAGGATACGAGGCACTGCTTGGAAGTACAGGAGATGCGACGGTGGACGGGTAGACTTCAGGATCTGGTAGATCCAAGACAATGGCCGGGAACTGCATGCTTCCAATGAGGACTCGAACAAGTATTTTCAGGATGGCAGCATGTCGCGGCGTCAGTCTGGAAGCAGCATCTGCCGTCACGGTTGACCACCGGCCCCTTGAGCTCGTCTGACCAACTTGTTCGGGCAACACAGCACTGATGAGTGTTTCAAGAGGCATCCAATGGATAGTGGTGCCATCGGCAGGGTCCGTTGATAGTGCATGGGGAGTAAGCTGCAAAAAGACGAAAGGAGAGAGTATCATAAGTAAGCGTTTCCCCAAGGATGTCGTAATTTCCCGGTCATCCAATTGTCCGATGCACGTAAAGTCGCGCTCTGCAAGATCTAGGCCAATTTCTTCCCATGTCTGACGCATAGCTGTTGACGATCATTCATTAGACAAGGACTCGAATATAATAAGGTGGGCAGCAGTAAGGCGTACCTGTATAGAGGCCCCCTTCGTCTCCTTCCTCCATTCGACCTCCTGGGAAGGCAACGTGTTCTTCGGCTTTATTCTTGCCTTTGGTGCTAGTATCCCCTGCCAAGCCGGTCTTCAGTGTGTTGATGTGTCCAGGTACGCCATCAGACGGGGAACCATATCTCCTCAAGAAGAGAACCTCCGGGCGAGCAGCGGGATCCTTGACCCAGTCGAGTTCAAAAAATTGACTGAGGGTCGGGAGAGGCTCGTCGCTGGGGATGGGAGGCGTCACGGAAGATGGGGTAACACGAATCACAATGGCTACAGCGGCACGACGAGGTTCTGCAATTGTGTGACAATAGGTCCTAACCAACAGTTCTGCATAGACTCACGGGTTGCTGGCGAGGCAATGATGCGTGGGGGAGTCACGCGAATACGGTGAAGCGCACGCGACAACAGCCTTACGGCTGTGTCTTTTTTTTCTGGGAGAAACTTGAGAAACAGATAGTATCGTTTCAGACTGGGAGACGCGACTGACCTTGCGACATCTCAGTACAATAATTTACAGGCTTGTCGTGTCGTGACTATTGAAATGTTGGGAGCACCTCCAAGAGTTAAACACGCCTACGTGGACCTTGGCCACCTCATTAATATCTAAGGGTGTGGGACTCCTGTCACCACCCCTGAACGCCGCAAGGGCTATTTCAACAACATGGATCACACGATGAGTCTTGTTTAAGGGATGTCATACAGCTATGGCACATCCTGGCCAGTGGATGGGATAATGTATGTACTCACATGCACAGTTTCGTGCAGGACAGCTGCAGTAACTCCCGCGAAACAGCATCGAGGTCATATTCCTACCTGCCACAAGGCAAGGGTACGCCAAATATACAACGCTCTTATCACGTCAGGCCATCATGTGCTGAATATCCTCAAGGCTCACAATCGGATCTAACCTCACTTATACGACTGTCATGGATGTCAATAAGAAAGTTGGAGCATAATGAGCAACCGTGCTAGCTCAGGCATCAGTGTGATGTACGCTCTCCGTGATGAAGTGGGGATAGAGGCATGGATTGGCATTAGAGCGCTGTTAACGATTGTGATGCTTACTACGAGGATTTATTCTGGAACCTAATGGAAGCCAAATATCAGAGAAAATGCGGGAACCGCACAGCGGCTTTTGGTAATCGCATGGGTTACACGACCCCTCGAGGTACGGCCCCCGAAGGCCACAGCTGGACAGACCGACATATAGAAAGGTTGTGAGAGAACTCGAGCTTGAGGTTTAAGGCCTGACGTGGGCGTACTGGATGCTTGTAGTCAGCATGAGGAAGCTGGAGTGGGAGAGACCATCGATAAATGGAGCGTCAGTTCGTGCGTGGAAGCGGGCAGAAGGTGGGAAAGACGCCACTTGAATGAGGCGTGACGCCGTCCATCCGCAATTTGGGGGCCTTCGGCAGCGCACCCTTACCTATCCTGCAGTTCCGAGTCTTTCCTCCTCACCTCTCCATTGTATAAAGGACGCTTAGTCCCAAGCTTAATCCTCAGTTTCTGTTAATCGCTACCACCCACTAAGCGACATACATCCCCACAGCTCATTCTACAACCGACTTACCTCCTCACGTACAAGTATCTTCACCAGAAATGGGCATGAAGTATCGTCGTTATCTCGCCGGAGAGCGCATCTACGGCTGCTCCAAGTGCAAGACCCATCTCGCTACCATTCACTCGATGATCTCACGAGTAAGCGTCTTTCACTGCTCCTTCTCCGTCGTCCTGTTGTTAAATGTGCCGAAAGGCTTTCAATGGCCAGCATGGTCGCGCCTATCTATTCGAGGGGGTGTAAGACCTATATCTGCGTTTCCTGCTCGACTCAGCGCTTAACACCTTGTGCAGCGTCAATGTGGTCGAGGGTGAACCCAATGACCGCCAGATGACGACTGGTAACCATACCGTCCGGGACATTTACTGTGTCAAGTGCGCCACTACCTTGGGATGGAAATACGTACGTGCTTGCCCCATTATCGATATTCCAAGGTATAACTACGATGACAGGATCGAGCCTATGAAACCTCGCAAAAATATAAAGAGGGCAAATATATTCTCGAGCGCAATCTCCTTGTTGACGTCCAATGAGCATGCCGGCAGCCCGCAGTCAAATCGGGCACTCTTTAGTCGACATGGCATCAACATTACCTGGAACATATTGCGACAATGGTCTCACTATAACAGTGGACTTGTAAATCTCATTATCCGCCGATATTCTCTCCACGGTCTTCACTTCATTTGCATCATTCCGACTTTGACAGTCACATCTGTCATCTTGATTGGGTATAGAGGTCGGGAAGGTTGGCGGCCTGACTGCGGAGCTGAACGATTGCAGCGTTGTCAAAGATCAAGCTCCGATTTATTTCGCTGGTCGCGGAACGCTTGGTTTTCGCTGCCGAACATCGACTCTCACCCAAGTTGTATCATGCCCAAATCATCGTCACTACCCTACACACGCATGTCGCAGTTCCCGCCACACTACACTACCGCGATCCACTTGCACCTGCCACGACGAAATATCCTAGCAAGCAACTATTTCAATTCGAACATACGAATTCTTTGTTTTTCACTTAATTTCATTCGCATTGCATCTCACGGCGGTTATGAACACCAATTTTCAGATGTATTCATCTATCGTTGACCTTATTTTCTTTTCCTGTGACTATAGCAGCACGCTAAGCCGTCGAGTTTGTATATTTCATGTGGAACTTGCACTATTGTCACATTGTACATCATCTAAATGCATCGCTTTGTTTTTTTTTGGCAGTGGGTAAGATAACCTGTAAGTACTTGTTAATTATGTAATCCAGCTAAGAATTTTGCAGGTGTTTGACGTCGAGATCGGAACGTGTTGGTCTCGTGGTCTCGCGGGAGAAAACGCAACGTCGATCAATCGAGTCGCCTCTCGTCCTGCCATTTGGTGTGGCCCAAGTGGAGCAGGATCCGATCCCAGTTATTTAGTAGTGATGTCACATAGCTGCCTCAAGCGCCAATGATATTTCTCTTGGCTAGCCAAAAGCAAGTTCTGGTGACGGTGAAGCACCGTTATGTTCGGAGGCAATAAGACAAAAATACGCTGGAATGGGTGAGGTGTGCAAAACGTAGAACTTAATCTCTGAATATTAATTGAATGGTGAGCCGAGTAACAAAACTTTGGGGCAACTCCCAGGAGTTAGTCTCGAGTTCCTAGCACTACGACAATCAGCGTTGACATGAAGGTTTGCCAGCATCATTGGGCTTGGGTACTTACTACTTACTGATGAGGCTCAATATTCAATATTGTTGAGCGTTGTAACCGACAGAGCCTTAAGGTGCAGGGCATAGCCAATATCAGGGATATTTGAGTATATTTGCGGTGATTAGCGCCCACAAATGGGGAACCCCAACGGTATGTAAAGGTTAGCGAGTTTCTTCCAGTTCGACTGGATTCCAGCCCCATAGAATTGCAACTCGCGTAAAGTTTACTATATAAATTCAACCCAAACGACGACCAGTCTGCGACTCGGCGTCATCACGGTCATTATCTCGCCCTCAATATCGTCAACATCCCTCCCAGCCTTTCGCTTCAATGGGTAAGTCTTAGATCTTATATCCCTTCAATAAAACTCGCTGTCTGACCTTTCCTCTTTCTTTTAGCTACTCTTGCTATGTCCTCCATGTGCTCACAGTTGGGAGCCGCTTCTCCACTCGTGTCTTCCCCGCTGGCTGGGTCCACCCACAACTCCGTCGCTGCTCCCTCGAGATCAATACCAAAGCGCAACCCTCACTTTGCGCAGTCTCGTCCCCTTCGACCGTTCGCTTCCATATCGCAAAATACCTTGTCGTCAAAGAAACCTGTGAAGCTTATCGAGCCACCACAGAATTTCAAGACGACTTTCATTCTAGACCTTACCCAGGGAGAATTCAGTCGACAAGACTGACATATTCCCCTGCAGCGAGATAGAAGCAATAGAGGGGGAGGGGGCGGTTACCACGCATTGATATCAACCCTCGACCCATGCACTCATGGTCCACCATCTGTAATCACGCCTGTGTGCTTCTTCCGGATTTTTGAGGTTCTTATTTGATGTTTATTGCACGACTAGCCCACTGTTTCACTAGCATACAGACATACCATGTTCCATACCATAGCCGTTGGGCCACCTACCTTTACGATTCGCCTATTTTTTCTCATTCCGTATCGTCTTCTTCAAACCTACCAGGCCCGCGCACCAATCATTAGTGGAGACGTTTTGTTGTATATCGATGTTTGTTTGATACACGAGTCCATTCCCTCATTTTTCCGGCGTGACGAACCTCCAGGATCAGGCCGTGCGTGGGACGTTGCTTGCCTGGATCGGCGACAAACTGGAGAATTCTTCCGAAAAGGAAGCGGAGAGTACTAGGTATTTATCCCATATGCCAGGGTATGTCCATTCCGGTCCTTACTTACTAGTGCGAACTTTCCTCCCTTGCAAACCTTGTGGTGCTTGTGCTCCGTCCCTCTCTGTCTAGCCACTACTCAAGCCCTGCGAGTGTCGGGATCTTGTCACGTAAGATCCCCACGCTTTGCAGGGAATGTACATGTGCAGCTTTTTGCATGTAGCACCGCCTGGAAGGATCTGATACACGCGCCACGGTTACGAGGTGTAGAGTAAGTGTTCCGATGTGCATTCCGTGACGATTAAACTTGATTTCGTCGTGGGAGTCGCGTGGTCCAGATGTTGTCGACGCGCTCCTGCACTTGCCCTCGCAATCTTCAGGCGTTCGATCGGAAGTCAAGTCCCTGGATAATGGGTACATACTTGGTATATCTGCAGACCCACGCATCAGAACTTCAGAAGGACAGCCAGACTTACCCCGATATCATAGCTCTAGCGCCTCCCGTCAATCTTGTTACGACGCCACTCTGCATTAGCTCATCGCCCGGTCACCATAAAATGTCAACTTTTTGACCCATACCATTGCCACCCATCGTGTCGCGAGCCAGTCAACCTTCCTCAGAGGCAAGTTCTCCCATCACTTATCGTCCCTCTCTCCCAGGCCGATCAATGACCATCGTAATGAACGTAAGTGTGGTTTTTTGCATGTAACTGTTTATTGTCAGTGTTCGGTTCAAGGGACACGTTACTCGGGCGTGTTCCACGTTGATGCAAAGTTCATGAAAAAGCCAATTTTAGGCAAGCCATCACGGTTTGGTACGTCTGATCTCAAGACATCCACCGCCAATCGGACTAGTTTACGCCCCTTGCCTTCTTTTTCCTTTCCCACCTATGAAACACGACGCTGCGAAGAGAAACGCGAACGTACTAATCTGTTTGCGGGTCGGTCAGGTTTTTGAAGGTGGTAATTGGCGTCCGAAATTTCTTTTCTTCCCAAGGATGATGAAACTAGCGTAGATCATCATGAAGTATTTCTGGGCCTTTCTCGAATGCGCAGAGGATATTCTTATCTTTTACCGCTTCGTTCCGGTGACAATAAGCTCTAGGTAAAATAATGTTGCAGCTTCGCCATATTTTTGTTCTTTCCCAGCATCGGCAAAGCTTCTTTTTTTAATTCCGGGATGCTGAGCGTTGATGAAGCGGAAATACCGGAGTAGGTCAAGTCAGTCCGGCCCGCAAAACTGCTTTTTGTAGAAAAAGGACCATGCTGACCGATAGCTTCAGCTAGGAACCTCGATATACCACTTGTACAATCGCCGTATGTGAAAGTCGTAAGTTCATTCGACATCACCCTAGCCACCTGCTAACCAGCGCTCGGAGCCACCACCTCGGGGCTTGCTGCCACGAGTCTGCCACGTCGCGCAATCAGATTGCAGTCGTGGCCGCATGCCATCGGAACGTCCGTGGTTTGAATTTCACTTTCCACAGAATGAGACAGGGGCTCGCGGACTGGTCAGTAGTGTTTAGACGCTTTGTCTCAAAATCGCCTCAGGGGCCAAGCTGCTATCTAAATGGTAAGCCCTGATGCGTGGCAGCGGATAAGATTCGAACAAGGATTCGGATACCAAAACATGGATCTATCAAGATAGAATCAAAGTATCCTATGTACGGTACTCATTATCAACTTTCATCTTTTCCGATGCGGCTGTGTGTGGGTGCATCCCAAGAACTTGACTATAATTGTTATGTGGACTAGTTTTTGACACGATTGACGCGATAGCCTGAGGTGATTATAGATGCTGTGAGTAGATGCACAGATGTGGCAGCTAGCTGTGTAATGCGATGAGCGGATTTTTCCGAACGGTCGGAGAATGGAGCGCTGAGAGGAGTTGGTATAGATAAAGGGACCTTGGGCGCAGAAATTGAGCCTGAGAGAGGATGCGGAGGCTAGTCGGGTAATCTACTAAAAGGGGATAATGAATAGGAAATAAAATTTAAATAAATAAAAATTATAGGTTTCTGTGTTTGGCAAGGCAAAACAAAGGGGTTTAACCAAGCCTCACCCTGCCGCCATCAGGAAAGTTGCAGTGCAGTTGTAGAATTGAAATACGACGGTTCGAAGGAGCAGTAACACTTCATCAACGCCGTCTTCTTTCTCTCCGCCCCTGCTACATATATACAGGCGTTTTTCTGTGCCTTCATTTTTACGACCTTGCACGATTCTGCACGACATATTCTTCCTTTACCTACCCTCTTTCTTTTCTTGTGGGGACTACCGCATCCGTCTCATCTCGCATACTCTTCACTCACCTTCGCTGCCCTTTAAGGCTTTTCTCCACTCTGCAGGCAGGCCTCCCGATCCTAGTCCTAGCAATCATATCTCACTCCTTACCCACAGACACCCCCGTTTTCCCTCGGTTCTATTCCTCAATCCCACTATCTTCTATCCTTCCAACTCAAGATCTCCCAGAGACTGCAAAGCTATGGATAGCTGGCGAGTCGCTGTCCTCGGTGATGGTGGTGTAGGTAAAACTGCATTGGCCGTTCAAGTAAGTTCCCCCGCCCTAACTATCGTGATACATGCCACTGACCACTTATATAGTTCACGCTGAATTGCTTTGTTGGTGAGCCGACCCCCCTGTTTTGACAGTTGACCCTTAAGCTTACTCTGAGTACTACAGAGGTGCGATCGCTATTCGTGTCCAGCCGTTCTACAGTCTTGGTCTGAATTCCCTCGATAGACGTATGACCCAACAATAGAAGACGCTTATAGGAAGCAGCTAATCGTGGATAATAAGATGTGCTTCGTAGAAGTCATCGACACCGCCGGACAAGGTACGTCGTACCTTCTGCAGTCGATGCGGTTCAATCTCATCGTTCGATAGAGGAGTACGCCACACTTCGGGACCAATGGGTTCGGTTAGTCTTGCCCAGCATCCTCGCTTAACTAGATTTGAAAGTGCCGCACAGTGAGGGTCAAGGGTTTATACTGGTGTACTCGATCGCCTCACGCTCAACGTTCGAACGCCTTGAAGTCTTCCGACAGTCTATGATCAAGGTCAAACGTTCAAAACCAATCTTCATGTTGGTCGGCAACAAGTGTGACAAAACTTATGAGCGTGAGGTATCACGCGAAGAAGGCATCGCACTTGCGCGAACATTTGGGTGCGAATTCATGGAGACTTCAGCTAGGACAGCTTACAACGTGGAGCTGCTCTTCACTAACCTCGTACGCGCCCTACGGCAGACGAAACGACTGGAGGTGGGGGGAGCGGGTGGCAAGCAGGGTGATAAACCACCAAAGGATCCTAAGAAGCCGAAGTGTGTAGTGATGTGATGGATACTTTCTCTGGTTTTCGGTGATTAGATTCCAGTCTCTTTTACCTCTCTCCGATGATACCTCCACCGATTTGGCTCCTCCAGCCCCCGCTCACTCTGGGCATGCATTTTTTCTCTTTTGTCCTGGCTGATGACTTCCTGCTTCTAACGAACCCATCACATCATTCTGTCGTCCCACACTGTGTCATACGTGATTTAGGTCTACGATGTATTTTGCAACGCACGGGAAACACTCGTATGTTCCTCTCCCACATATTCAGATCCTCATGCATCTATATCCACCATTTGTTTGAGTCGCTATGATTATCTATAGATGACTCGTACGTTGCGACTGCGGATGAAGCTTTTCAAACTTTGGCTGCGTCTTGCTGCGAGTCGAAAGCTGCGAGCTCATGCCACGTTGCTCAGGGCGGGAAGGTAGGGTTATAAGGAGCTGTCATGTCTTATCTTCGTTACTCACACCATGGGTTATAACACCGAGTTTTGTGGCCAGAAAGCAGACCTTCGAGTGAAGTCACTCCTTGACCATGAAGAATTCGGAGTAGAGAGGAGCGCTCTCCAGACATCCGAGGTTTTCCGTCAGTTTTCCGATCCTTCCGTCACTCGAGGCTGAACATGTCATTACAGGGGATATGTTTTTATGCTGTGACTCACAGACATGTGACGTTGCAAACCGAGATGTCCCAGAAATCTTAGAACTCGACGAATCCGCTGCAACGCTGCGCATGCTCCTCGAGCTACTACACTTCCCACCGCCCCCGCCTTTGCTTCGCCTCTCTGCTTCCCAGACACGTCGTATGGGGAAGCCCACTTCCCCCTACGACGGCTCCCTTGTTCCGTATCCGCTACTTCCAGACATGCTCCGATTGGTCGATAAATACGACCTATCAGAGCCTCTCCGGCGTTCCTTGCACTCGCATCTGTTTGCCAACGCCTGCATACATCCCCTGAAGGTATACGCCTTCGCTACGACAAATGGTCTGGATGATGTCGCAGCTGAAGCGAGTGCTTACCTTCTACATCCACCACTCTCAACCTACACCAAAGACCAAATTGCGATCCTTCCCTCCGCCACTGCATATCATGCCCTCGTGCGACTGCACAGCTATAGGGTAAACAGGCTGAAGGAAATCCTCCTATCAGAGGACATCTTCCCTTTTGGCTACGGAGCATGCCTGACTCACCAGGGGGATACCACTCGAATATGGAACGAACGGCGGTTATTGTTAGCCACCCAGATTGAAGCAGGTCGGTTCCCTACTCCGACTGGACCCGAGGAAGCGTCACTGACCTTCAGCTAGCCACCGATCTAGCGGAAGAGATGAGAGTGTTATTGCAGCAGTTCGTGTCGTGTAAAACGTGCGAAAAGGCTTGCAGGGCGGCTGTCGCGATGCTCGAGGTATGGCCGTTTCCACGACGAGTGTTGGATATGGTTCACTCACTCACCGCCCAGTACAAATGCAACCGCATCCCAAGAACCATTGATCATTTACCACGGGAATACCAGGGTAACTAATTGACAATGCCAGTGGAAGTCTAGCTGGCGACGAGGCGGTTAGGCGGACTACCCTTTCGTTGTCGGTGCCGAAAATTCACATACCTCGTTGTAATATTATGTATTGTGCCAAAGCAGCGTCCTGAGGTCTTTCCAAACCTCCGAGTCACGATACAAGTAGGTCATGGAGTTGAACATGCCAGGTTGGATGCCCTCGGGCCGATGCTTGAACAACCACATCACGGCGCCCCACGAAAGGGCTGCAAATATAGAGAAGTGTCGGGCATCCGGCGGGACAGGACGGACGAGTGTTTCACCGTTGGGCAAGGGTGTCTTGGAATAAGGCGATCCCGTACGGGGCAAAAACGCTGCAATTACCCTCGAAACCACGTAGAGTACGATCTAGAAAAACGGTCATTTCCTAGCTAGACCAGGGCAAAGGAAACGTACCTGCTCGTTGACCGCAGACCTGTCCCCGAACACGATATACCCCCCAATCAAACCAGCGATGAACGTGTCAGCGCCGCGTTCCTTCCCTCCGTTGGCTTTCCTCTGGAGTAACATAATAGCCTTGTACAGGGAGACGAACTTTGCGAGATTCAGTGCATGCTGCTTCGTCGCTCGGTAAATGGCAGTACAACGCGTTTTCCAGCTGACTCGCAGAGCTCGTATCAGTATTGTGAAAGGCTCGCGCGCCCAAGGAAGACACGACCTACTCTCCGCGCCCGAAAAGTATGGCCATTATGAGGGCATGAGGGAACCTGACTTTTATGCCATACACGAAGCCGTTTCTTGCACCCTTGATGATGGCGAGGTAATCATGGAGAGCTGGACTTATTAACCAAGCGTCGAGACCCGTCATCGCGTGCGGGTTGAAATGTTGATAGCTACAAGCTGAACTGAATTTTCAAGGGGAAGGCACGACACCGGTCATAACAAGAATCACATGCAAATTGAGATCAACGAGTTGCCGGTCAACAAAATTCGTGTAATCTACTACAATAAGTGCAATAGCTGGTTGGGCGCTCAAGCTGTGGCAACCTGGAAATAATCATCTCGGAAACTGAACAGAGCAAGTGGGCACCATTCAAACTGAAGCATGTCAGTACAAGTTAGCAAACGCTCAAGACATGCCAAACTTACTTCATCTTTCTCTGCTGATATCGTCCCTTCTGAGGCAGCTCTGATTACCACAAATCGTCGGTACTTATCCATGAATACTGGCTGAATCTGGGCCTTGGCAAGGTCTTGTGTGATCTCATTGTTTGTAAAGGAGACAAGCTGCTGGGGTGACATGTTTGCAGTGGTTGGATGTTCTCTCAAGGCTGAGATGTAGACTCCCAGCAAGTCATGTGCAGAAAGAGTAGAATCTCTAAGGACCTGTGACAGCCAAGCATTGCAGTTGCTATGACCCTGACCAGGGATTTTGGTTGCACAAACCAGCCCAGCTTCAATAAGGTCCAAAATAGGATCCAAGCATGATGGACTATAGAATCATGAGATAAATTATAATCAGGATAAACAAATACTTACCTGCGTAGGCTGCAGTCATCATCATTGATTAGCAGATGGCTGACAGCCAATACCTCAGGAATGAGATAACAATGCCACAGGGGATGGTCTACAACCTGAGACATCAGTTGACAACAACCCACTGGATCCTCAGCAAGTGCAGTTGGGGTAAAAGTAATAATACCCCCTAGATGAAAATATAATAAGTTACGGTTGATGATGAAAGAGTCATGGATACCTAGGGGGAAAATCTCCTGGAGACCCCATCTGCTACTGGTGACACTTGTGGAATAGCCATAAGTCCAAAATTGAGTCTCTGGAGAATTGACCCGCTTTGAGACCAGGCATGGCATTGTATGAAGTGTTTCCAAATTCCTGTTGCAAATGAAAACAACTCGTACATCATCCTCCAACCTGGCAGAAGTGGCTTTGGTGGACCTGAGAATGTATTGGAGTAAAGCAGTATCAAGCCCTGATGATGACTGTGCAGGCAAGGGCCAGATAGAATATGCTTTGGATGTGGTTGAACTGCTGAGAAAGTCAAGCAAAGACTTTGGAAACCCCAATAGGGAGGTGGCTTGAGATAGAATGGTCCTCCTAGGAAGCTCGTGACCCATGTCTACAGCTTTGCAACTGGACAGTGACTGCATCACAGTGTGCACATATCTCCATCCAGCATCTTTGCTAGACTTGAAAGATGGTATCAGCAATGGCAGGAGCACAACAAGTAGTGGAGTTCCAGATGTTAGATGCTCTGGAACTTCCAAGACCTTGGCCAATCCCAACTGTGTTGCTGGGAAAACAATAAGGACTGCAACTTCATCATCATCAAGCAGCAAGGGAACAATGGCAGCCTACATGCAATCAATGTTCAACCAAGGAAGATAAAAATAGATATAAAAAAACAACCAACCAATGCTTGATTTGTCATGTGATGTTTCAAGCCTTGAATAAGCACCTCATCACCAGGCTCATTTGAATCAAGCTGTCCAAAGTACTGGGGTGTTCCACAAGCCCGCATGATTGGTGACAGATCCATGATTGGGTGCAACCTTGAAATCCGGATAGAATCTTGTGCTGACATCAGTAGGCTGATATGGGAGCTGTTACTCATGCCTGTGGGATCTGCAATGGTGACCAGACAGAGTAACTCGGTTTTATTCCCAGAGCTGCTGATAAATAGCTCGCCAGTCCATTTCCATTTCTTGGGTATTCTGAAGGGAAATTAGCTTTCATCTTCGTATTTCCTATGTGAACATACTTGGGCATGGCCAATGGCTTAACTACCTCAGTAGTTCGGGTGGCACTATGAACAGGTGATGTCTCAGAGATGTGTTCCCTTTATTCAACCATCAGTAAGACAGATATTTGGAGATTATGATAACACCCACAATGGAGCACTGAGGCTTGAAGGGGATCAGTCGGTTGAGAGTAAATTTGAGTGATATCACTTACGCAGGAATGTTAACAGTATGCAAGAACATCTCTGCGTCAATCTCTTCAGGGCGCTTTGGAGGTAAAGGCGCTGCCAGCAATTCAATCCTGCAACAGATTCGACACACTGAATAAGCTTCGATTCGACTACATCACTCACCTTCGACTCTGTGGCACCGAGTCCTCCGGGAAAGAGCCAAAGAGATCAGTAGGCTGATCCTCGTCCATTGGCTCTGGGGAAGCATGCAAGTCTGCCTTATCGGTGACATTGATGGGCTGAGCAATCGGTGACCCTGGCGACGTAACGAGTGTGCTTGATGTTCTTGTGGAGTCCTTTGCCTGAATAGCGACGGAGATAGGCGGCTTGCTCTTTTTAAACGACAGTGACGACAGTGACTTCTTAGGTGGTATAATCTGGAGTGGCTTGGGTCCGGTCGGAGGTGGTGGCATCCCAGCAGCAATACGCTGCTTGGTTGTGAGCAAACTTCCACCTTCGACACTCTGAGCCGGTAGATTCATTGGCTTCACCAGCGGGTTGACCCTCTGGTCCTGGTGGGTACGGACAGGTGCCACCTTTGGAATTACTGGGGTTGTCGAAGACGAATCTTGCCGCTTGGCCTGGGTAGGCTACGGCATGGGGTAAGCATCAAGATACGAAAGCCGAGTACTAGTAGTTACCTTTCGAGCTTCCTTGATGGGAGGTGTGATTGCCTTCGATCCTGACGCGACTTCTCCGTGCCGCTGTAGAGGATCTTCGGGACCAGATTCCGACTGCAATGGGGGCATGAAATAGTGAGATACATTCCCAGACAAGGGTGAGTTGCCAAAATAGACGAACCTCGGTGTCGATATGCAATCCTTTACGCTTCGCCCCCTTTTTCGATAGCAGCTTCGCCAAAGGTTCGTCATTTGAGCTTTCGGAATCATTTGCATTGTCGTGCGGCGTGGCCAACTTGGACCCTCGCCGAGTCTGTTTTTAAAAAAAATCCGTGAGTACATCGGATTTCACACTGCTGTATGGTTTCCGACCTCTTTCTCTTTCTTCTTGGCTTCCTTTTCTGCCTTTCTCCTAGAAGGTTTGATGAACGTTTCCGCGAAATATCGCTTCTCCTTATCTGTCAATGTTGCAAGTCAAAAACGCGGTATAGATAGGGTAGAAAAACACGAACTAATCCAGTCTTCCCCAGCGTCTACTTCGTAGCCGATGGAATAATCCTCATCATCGATTCCGACGTGTTTCCAGAAACTTGCCAGTAAACGGTCGCATTGCTTCACGTTCTCCGCAGGCTCCCAGCTGCAGGAACCGAGTCATACGAGAGCCATTCTGTCTCCGATCTACCCACCTGTTTGCGTCTGAATCGTATCCTGCCCACTGCACGTGAGGATGAGTGAATCGTATAGCCGCTGTGAATAGGGGATCACCTTCACGAAATATTCCTAAAAAAAAGGGGGGGGGAGTCTGATGCTTCTGTCACAGGTGATACAGTGTGAGCGACTTACCCAGTCTCCTTCGTCACCAACACGCGCCTTCGAGATGACCTCTAACAGTCCTGTTTAACCTTCCGAACGGTCCAAGCTAATCAAAGGAAACTCGCCGACGTGATATACTTCTTCTTCCTCTTCTTCGTCAACCTTTTTCTTTCTTCCCATTGCCTCGAACAAGGGGAGAGGATCTGTGAAGATACCTTTAGGTGGCAAGCAACAGCAGCCTTGAGGTCGTCGAACGACTTGGGTAACCCAATCACACCAGATAAGGAAGGCATGTGTGACACTTGTAAACTCAGATTATGGCGTAAGCCAGTGAGCGCGACGTTGTTGGACTGGTCAAGCAGTGACGGTTACACACTGACTTGTTACGAGACATGAACCCCAAAGCAAAGTCTAAGCAAGAAGAGGCACTTCAGTTCCTTGACGACCTTGACAATCTTGACCCTTCCGCAAGCCCAGCCGCCCACCCCCAGACCAGATCACATGCACATGCAGGAAACGAAGGAGACCCAGCCGATGTCTTCGCCTTCATCGACGAGATCACCCAGAAGAGCTCGGAGCCTACCCGTATAGCAGCCCCCCCAATGGAGCGCCCTATCTCACGCGCCGGAACACCTTCCCTGCGCAAGAGCACCGAGCGTGTCAGGGTTGGTGTACACCCTTCATCTTCGACTTCTTCACTGTCTGGGAAGCCAGAATCAAATTCTGGAGGAAGCGCGGCTAAATCTGAGCCAGCAATGGCCATGTCCTCCGGCCCACCAGGTGCATGGGGATGGTCAAACGTCTGGAACAGCGCCTCGGCTGCTTATCAACAAGCTAGGTCCGTCGTCGATGAGCAAGTAAAGAACTTGCCGAAGAATGAGCACGTTAGCAAGTGGGGAGAGGGTGTTCTTGAATACGCAAAGAATGCCCAGCTCGATAAAATCGGTAGGCTCACCACAGTCGCCGAAGGATCTGTCTTACTAACAAACTCTAGGCCAGGACTTCAAGAGAGTTGGGTTGTCTACCATAAATGATATACTGAACGTCGTTGCTCCTCCAATCTCAGAGCACGAGGTTATCCAAGTGTGGCTTAGTCACGACATGACGGGCTACGATGGCATCGAGTCCCTCGTGTATCGCTCTCTGGCAAAAGTGCGTAACACCCACAGCAATCCCCTTCCATACTCATCATTTCACAGATTATGGAGCAGGTAGAGGGTGGTGACTTGATAGTCAATCGTGGTGAGGAGTCCAGACCGAAAGACTCTGCGGACTCCGCCCGAGACTTAAACACTGTTGATGGTTACGAGGCAGCGCTTAAGCTCGCTCAGGTAATTCAGCGCCAGTACTTTCTGTTTAGTTGCCTTCTTAACTATTTGCAAGGCCAACTTGGACGATCTTGTCAAGAATAATACCAATGCTCCCCCAAAGGAGTCGTCCGCAGAAAACCCGGTTACCTACTCTTCTGTCTACCTTCGTGTCCAGCCCTTCATACGCCCGTATGCCCTTCCTCAGTTTATCGAGGGTCATTCCGACTCGGAAGGCTCTTATTTGCAATTCATCTTGCACCTCTCAGACCCGGGGCATAAACTATCACACACAACGGTGACTCAGGCAATCCCTGCGGGATGGCTAGAACTCTGGGACCAATACGATTGGGTAGAAGATCTGGTTGCAGAATCGTTGAGAGTTGCCATTGAGGTTCTTGGTCAGGAATACCTTGCATCGAGGATGGGGTGGGACAAGAAGGATGGACAGCATGATGAGAACACAGCCAGTTCTGGAAATGAAGCGACATGAAGATGCTTTAACGGTGCCTCGGGACATTGGAGGTAGCAGATTTCCAAGTTCACGTGCATGTATTCACTAGTATATCGACATCTCGCAAGTGGTAGCTTTAATGCGGATTCTACATGAACGATAACTCTATTTCTTGGGTGATTCTTCTGGCTTAGGTGGAGGAACAGGTTTGAGGTCGGGAGGTCTAATCGGCTCTGTGCCCGCTCCAACTTGTTCCCAAGGTGAGAGGGACTCAAAGTTCCTATACGAGATAATTGATGTCACAACGCTCGTGCAATGCAGACAAGACTCACCGGAATGCCTGGGTAAGCTGGAGCGGCTCGTAGACAACGCGCTTCCGCTCCTCGTCGTACCGCACTTCAGTATAACCCTAAAAACAGCATCAAAAACTAGCCCAGAACTAAAGAAGCGTGTACTTACTGTCAACGGGAAATCCTTCCGCAGGGGGTGCCCCTCAAAACCTGAAAGAAATGACTACAACAATCATGAGGGCCAATGCTATGAACTGACCGTAGTCTGTTAATATACGACGGCTAAGAGCCAAGTTAGCCACGAGTGAGTAATTCGCGAATGAACAACCTACAGGTCTGGGTGGCCGGAGAAAAAGACACCGTACATGTCCCACACTTCTCTCTCGTACCAGTCGGCACCACGGAATACAGACACTGCACTCGGCACAGGGTCCGCTTCACCGGCATAGGTTTTGACCCGGATTCTACCAGCATGTTTGATGCTTAAGAGGTTGTACACGACCTCGAAGCGCTTGTCTCTCTCAGGAAAGTCGACCGCTGTTATATCAACGACACTCTTGAACTGGCATTGAGAATGATCCCGAAGGAAGGTCAGCACGGGAACGATTGCCGGGGGCGCGACGTGAAGAATGAGCTCGTCCTTCAGAACTGAAAATTGTTGGATGAACTTTGGAAGGCATTGAGTCAGATAAGAGCCGTAAGTGTGCAACGACTCGGTGGTTTCGGCATATTTCGTTGCTGTTGGGTTGGGGGAGGTGGGCTCCGTGAATGGGGAAACAGAAGCTGGACAAGGGTAAGAAACACTCGGAGATTAGAAGTGCTTGTGAAGTACCTCTCCACGAGGACGAGGATTGGATGCCACGCCGTAATACTATGCTGGACGACGACGAGGGTCGGGTGCAAGTAGTCTTGAGCAGCCCACCCGCCCGAATACTTGTTCGCAGAGACATGATGGACTCGATGCAGCCCGGTTGTCCTCGCAGTGTATGTTGAGTCGGAGTAGGAATTTCCGTTGCAATTCCCGTTGTGTGAATTTCCGACGAGTATCAGGTCTATACTCCTTCCGTATGGCTTCACTCACCGACGACCCAGTCCACAGAACAGCAATTTTTGATTCGCTACCGTATTACGACAATGATCTCGAGCAGTACCCCATACTCAAACAAAAGGTCGAAAAGGAGCTGGCCCGTGAGCCCAAACCACCGCAAACTTTGCACCCATTAGTTCCCCCTCCTTTTGAGTTGTTCAAGGTGTGGTCAACCAACTGCTTCCGGCTTAACCTAATTCACTCAAGGACGAACACGACGTAGAGTAGCCCCCTTCTAGCTGCGGAGCTTGAACGCGTCGAGGCTCACCAGCCGTTGCCACCACTAGATACTGTCAGGTATCAGTTACCTGCACCGACATCATCACCTGGCACCGACGAAGAGTGGCGCGAAGCACTTCAAAATGCACATGCTCAGCTCGAGCACCAGCGTCTGCGGTTTGTTATAGCCCCCCCTAGAGAACCATTCTTTGATTCACTCTGGATAATACACAGCCAAACCAACCTCGCACTCTTGCAAACGTATGGCCAAAATACATGGCGCATAAATAACTACCTGCTGGAGGAGACAGCAAAGCAATCCGAGAAAGCACTCGAAGAAATGAAACAGCTCACCACAGACTTGAACCGAGACCGCAAAAACTCGCAGGTAGCTCACCACAGGTCTTGCACGAGGCTGGTTCGCTGATGCATAGTTGACAGACTCGTTACGGTGTGCAGTTGACATCACTAGAGACAAGATGGACTGAAGTGCTGTCAAGCATTTTGCAGATTGAGATGGCAAATGTGGCGCTGGACGCTGAAGTAGATCGACTGAATAAAAGGGAGACCGAGTTGGCAAATATGTAGCATCTCTAGCTCTAATAACTATCCATGTATATATTGTTCTGGTCGTTGTGTCTTCGGAGCGGTGTTTGGAGAATGGTCGAACACAGTTGTACAAGTTGAACTAATACTAAGCGCTAAGCACCTAAGCTTATACCCAAAAAGGAGAAACTTGGCTGGCGACGTCGGTGAGCCCGTCGTGTGCAATTTCACTTGTTGCAGATTCGACGGAGAAAACTTGTCTAGCCCCCTCCTCTACACAAGACTTTGTGTAACGGTGAGCATTTTACTTGGTGAAGCAACAAGATAGCCTCGTTACGCAACATTGCTGACACGTTTTGCTCTCGGTCATTGCCACGATCCTCGAAAGACACTTAAAACCAACAACTAGCGTCTTGGAGGCGCGTTTATGGCCAATATCGACAAGACAGAAGCAGGGATATCGGAATCGTCGAAAGATGGACCTGAGACAACAAATGCCTTGACCAGGGAAGAAACAACTCTGCATAATTCTGTGCAATCTCCTGTAACCAACTCCGAACAAGCGCACCCTGTCAAGAGCCCTATTTCGTTACACTCGACGTCCCCAGATGTTCCTGCTCCCCCCTCGCACCCGTCACCTGCGTCCTCTGTCTCTGCGACATATCCTCCGTTTAGTATCCCCCACCCCAAGAGGTTCAACGCTGTCACCATCAACAAGACGTTCCTCCAGAAGAACTCGACTTCCTCTGCAACAGCGTCTGCCGTTTCTAGCCATGTTACTGCTGTCAAGGCAGGGAGTCCAGCTCGTATGTCCGCTCTTGTCTTATTTCTACCCTCTTACATATGAGATACGAACAGCACGACCTGCCCCGCAGCCCTCTGGCTCTCACTCTAAACTAGTGACCGCAAAGTTAACCTCCACTGCCCAGCTATCTACAACAACTGCTCCTGGCTGGTCCCGACCATCCTCCGCCACACCCCCCGTATCCGCCACACCGTCGGGCTCGTCAAATGCTCCACCTCAAACGACTCCTGCAGCTCTTCACCTCCCGCATGCTGGGAAAGTCATCCAGCCCCAACCAAGACGTGCTATCGTGTCTTCGTCTTCCCTAGTCAAGAAGGATAGCTCTTCAATAAAGCCTGCTTGGGGCAACGCAAAGTCCCTTTCTGTGAACGTCTTTACGGATAATGCACGCAATGATTTCCCTACTGCAGCGGAAGTTGCTCAAGGTTAGTTGTTCCTTGACTTATCTGTCTGCTGAACATCTGGATAATAATAGGTTTATCAACAGGGCGAATTGTCAAAGCCGAAGCACCAAAGGCAGAGGATGCTCTCGCTCCAAAGCAAGTAGCGCCTCAAGAGGCTGATGCATTCAGGGGAGTGCACCTTGATCCGAACGCCCACCATTGGGATGAGGTCAGTGGATACTCATCGTTGGCGGATATTCTTTTGACCATTCATAGATGGAGGAGGATGACGATAATTTCTTGGACAATGTGATCGAGTTTGGAGATGGGCGGCAGTACAAAGTCGCACCAACTGGCACTGTACAACCTCCAGCTGCGGCGGCTCTGGAGGTCGACGGAGACGAAACCTCCCCCGTAGCCATCGATAATGTTGTCGCCGATCGCGTCTGCAAAGAGGACAGGTTTGCCGACGATTTCGACCGCAGCTGGCCTCGTTCCAGGCTTTCGCCTATTGTGCTGCAGAGAGACGTATCCAGTCGTTCCTCTCGACAAGCCTCGATTTCTCCCACATCGTCGCAACCAAGTCACTCCCCGCTGGAAGGGTCGAGGGTGCTTTTCAACGAGCGTTCGAACAGACTAGAACCTTACACCAGCACCCACTTCCCAAACCGATATGGTTCTGGTGCCGGGTTTTCGAGAAGGAATGCTCACGCCGAACCTAATCATGCATCTGCTGAATCTCGCTTTAGCAGGGATGCTCCGCCACACAGCCCTGCCTACTCTGTGCAGTTGTTGCAGAAACCTGTCGAGGGCGGTCGTGACGTTTCAATACAATCACCACGGAGCCACGCAGGGGATTTCATTGGTAAACGTCAACCAGAACACGACGGTGGCCCACCACCATTCGGAAGTCACCATGGACAACACTGGGCTAGGGGCAGAGACGCTAGTGGGCCTCCGGGACCCCGTTTTGGTGACTCTCGCGGACCGAGTGAAGGACAACCTCGCCGTTTCTCAGGTACCTCCTCTGCTTTAGGTCCAATTCACGATGGCCCGCGGCAAGGACCTCCACACGTTCCATATGCCTCCTTTCCCCGAAAACCTCAACCACGAGAATCTCCTTCACAATCATTGTCTGTCATACCGGCAGAAGCGTCGACCACTACTGTAAAGCTTGGGCATTCACCAGATGTATCGGACCCTGTTGCCGCCGAAGTTCACCCGCTGACTCCCGTGTCAGTAATGGATATCGAGGGCGTACACAAGACAGCTATGCATATGTCGGCGGAGCGCGCGAAACAAAGACGCCAGCTGGAAGAGGAAGAACGCGAAAAGGAGAAAGAACGCGCGCACAAGAAAGCTGCCGAACTCGAAGAGCGTATGAAGCATGCAGAAGCTGCCAAGAAGCAAGCTCAAGTAAGTGCCACCTCATGAGTCATGATACATGTCCAGCTCATTTAACATATTAGGATGCGACTGCTATAGACATCATACAGGAAGCGGTCAGTTCTACTCCGGGCTCGATTCAGCTGGTCTCCAACCCTCTAGAAACAATGTCTTCTCCAGCCATTCGTCCCGATGCAATTGAGATACCTCCTTCCTTGCAGCCTGTTGCACGCCCACATCACGATTTCAGAGCCTCTCGGTCGATTTCCACGTCTTCTAACGAGCCAACACCTTCTATCAATTCGTGGCGCAGCAAGACGCGCCCCCTCACACAAGGACCTCAGCCGCTACCCCAACCCCCGCCACCGATGTTCCATGGTACCGAAGAGCCAATAAGTATTGTCACTGATGAAATCCTTGAGGTAGTCGACTTCTCGGAACTGGGTAAATTTGTTGGCGTCGAAGAGAGTCGACCAGCACCGGCACCCCCGTCTCATCCACCTCCACTACATGACCGCCCTTCACTCCCTGCTCGACCAGTAGCCAGTGATTTCTTTGAAGATGTCCCTCCACATCGAAATTCTGTCGGCGTCTGGGAAGCGAAACCTGTTGGCTCACCTTCCGTCGAACGTTCCAACCTTCCTGCCGCTTCAGAATTCTCGGCTGCTACTTCCGGTGAGCAGAGCCAGATTCCCGCCTTTTCGGTTTCTCCAGCTACACAAGGAGCGAGGGAGACCGATTCCCACAGATTGTCTGCTACTAACGGTGCACTTCCGTTCGCCCCAGTGCGTAACCACGTGTCTCCCACTGGCCCTCAACATCGGTTCGGCAAACAGCCAGCACCATTCCGAGAGGTTCCAATGTCAGCCTTGGATGATGTGATGTCTCGTATCAAAGGTGCCCTGGACAATATGCAGGTCGATGCAGGAAAGGAAGCTTCGTCGAATGATTCCGTTGATTGGCGCCTGAATGTTGCCAAACTGAAAGTCCGGCCATCCGAGCCTCCAAGTTCCGCTAGGATCCTACCGAAAGAGGCGCGATGGTTACCCCCCGCCCTGAGACCACGACGCCCAGATCCAGATCAAGAGGTCTTTGGTGTGACTGGCTGTGAACCGCCTCGTTCACCTCGACCAGACGCCGTTATCGTAAAGTTGCCTTTAACTTGTCGGGAAATTGAAGCAATCCCCAAGCGGCAACTGCACTTTTTGAAGAACGCATCCAGCAATGTTCGGTTTGACATTCTGTCCTGGGATCCACCAGTGGGAGGGATGAGCAGGCGAGATTTGTCGGTGAACGACATCTTTTTTAAGCGGCCTCCTCTAATAAAGGGCAAGCTTCGGTGCAGTGTTCACCTACCGAAGACCACGTACCCATATTCCGTTTCTGCACCGAAGGCCAATCTTCCGCCTATCTCCCTCAAAACCAACACCGCCTCAGGACGCTTGAGGGCAGTCGATGACCTTCCAACATGGCGCAGAGGGCCCATACCTTCCTCGGTGCTCCAGCAAGCTGCGCTGCCAGAAGTAATTTCGCCAGCCCTGGATGTTACCAGCTGCTCCCCGTCTCCAGAACTTTCTGGAGCGACCTCCGAGCCGACAATAGGTGGGGATACATCCGCGAAAACGGAAATACCCTTGGCGCGCCCGAGGACCCAACCGAAGTTGCCAGCGGGCTCAGCAATCGGTTTTTATCGAGATCTCGGCTCGTCTTGCCCAGACTTGAAGACTACTGTCAACTTTACCGTCACCAGCGAGCTAGAGGAAATTACACATGTTTCCCAACCGCAATCGAGTATACTCTTGTTTACATCGACTACGGGGACTTCACCAGTAAGGGCTCTTTCAGAACTGAAAGAGACTGCATTCGAGAGTTGTGCTGTCGATGAAGTTGGCGAGTCTCCCAGTGTGCCTTCGAGCACGCAGGTCGATGGCAGGAGCTCAGAGGCCTCTGTAAGCATGATTCAGTCCCTGGAACGTTGCTCTATTGCTCACATCCATAGCAGACCGAACGTTCTCTTCGCACTCCTGCATCAGCATCTTTCAGCACGCCTTGGACAAAGTCTCCTTTGAGCTTCCCTAGCAAGGACTCACCCGCCAGGGCACCCGACCCGGAACATCTCAAGGCGGTCTGGTCTCAAGCCACAGACAAAGAGCCAATGACCGCTGTCAACTCCTTGGAAGGCATTGCCGACGACCTCACTGCATTACCCTTCACTATCCAAGAAGTCAAATCTGAGGATGGTGAAACACCGCCTCCAACAAGTGCGCCAGTGCCTTCGAAGATCTCCCTTCACGACGTCACTCGTGCTTTCCAGCAGGTTCCGCCATCATCTAGTACTTCGTCGCATCGCCCTCTTCCGCTGTCACCCTCTACTGCGAGCGGTCCAATCACGCGCCCTTCCAACTTCAACTACCCCCCGCCCCTGCAAGCTCCTGGTGTACCCATGCGGCCACACTATGCTGCTTTTCCGTCTGCACACTCTCCGAGCCCAACTATGATGTTTCCTCCTCAAACCGTGCCTAGCCCTATACCAAGAGCACCTATGAATTGCCATCCACAGGTATACAATCAACATGTGTGGATATCGATGCAAACCTCCCAGAACAACGGTGGAGTGAGACCCGTCGGGTCGCCCTACCCTCAAATGGTGGCGTACCCCACACCAACCCCAGGTCCTGTTTACGCTGCCCCACCTGGTCACCAGAACGCCCCAGCACCTGTCAATGGTCAAGCACCCCCGCGCCCACGTGGCATGCCTATGATGAGCCCCATCATGCATCCCGCGGCACCAGCACATGTACCAATGTATGGTGGCAGTCCAGTGCTGATGCACCCACCTCCCATGATAACCACTGGCCACCGTCCTCCATACATGAACACCGCTCCCCTGGCGCGCGGACAGGGACGCTCAGACGGTGTATCTGTTGCACCTCCCATGCAGCAACCATCTCATTCACAAAACCAGCTACCTCCCCAACAAGTGTACAGCCATGGTCCCTTTGGTCGTCCATGGTGAAAAATTTGTGTCATGCATGTTCATACGACTTCAGTAAGACGATATATCGATGTTCCTTTATTTTTACGAATTGCTGTTTTATGCTGTCTTTCTCCACCTTCGAACAAACTGACCCTGCTGAATCATTACAAGGGGTAACGGAGGTTTCTATAAACGTCTAGATATCTATGCATGCGCTAGCTCAACGGCTTTCTCGGCAGCCTCATCAAGGTCATCGAAGGGTATGATCTTAAGGCCAGAGTCCTTGATCATCCTGAGAGAGAAATTAGATAGTGATAGTCAGTCAGAAGATATGGCAACGCACTGTTTCGCTTCTGTTTCCTTGGTGCCCTTGAGTCGAACAACCAATGGGATATCGAGGCTAAGCTCCTTGGTAGCACGGATAACACCCTCGGCAATGTAATCGCATCTCATGATCCCTCCAAAGATATTGATGAAAATACTCTTGACCTTGGGGTCTGTAAGGAGAATCTCGAAAGCTTTCTTGACGGTCTCGGGAGTAGCACCTCTGTAAGAAGTGTGAGCGAAACTGAAGGCGTCAGAGACGAGGAAAACGCACCCTCCAACATCCAGGAAGTTGGCAGGGTTTCCACCATGTAAAGACAGAACGTCCATGGTAGCCATGGCCAGACCTGCACCATTGACCAGGCAGCCAATGCTGCCATCAAGCTTTATGAAATTCAGGTTGGCTTTCTGAGCCTCAACCTCAGAGGGCTCTTCTTGCGAGATATCACGCAGGTCGAACACATCTCGCTGCCGGAACTCTGCATTCTCGTCGAAGCCCAGCTTGGCATCCATGCTAGAAATCGAATGTTGTAGCTGACACTCCGATTGCGCGAAACTGCCTGGCATACCAAAGAACGTGGCCGTCTATGGTCTCCGCCATGGGGTTGATTTCAATCTGCGTAGCATCCTTGTCTTTGAAGAGCTTGTACAAGGCACCAAAAATGTCTGCAGCTTCCTTTTGAGCAGCTGCGTCTTTGAATCCAAGTGTTCGTGCCAGCTCCAAAGCGACCGAGGGATCAAGACCCTTTTCCGCATCAATGGGTGTGGTAATGATAGCATGAGGGTCCTTTTCGGCCACCTCCTCGATGTTCATACCACCTTGATTGGACACAACCAGCACTGGTCCCTGTGTGACGCGGTCATTGAGGATGGCGACATAGTACTCGTGAGCGGGATCCCGCCGCTCAGCAAGCATGACCTAGCAAAGGATGAGTGAAGGAAGCTCAATATTGAACATGAAGCGTACAGCATTGCAGATTCTGCCAGCAGCGCCGGTTTGCTTCGTGATTAAATTGGCACCTATCATTTGTCTAGCAATTTCCCGTGCCTGTTCAGGACTGCTGCATGGTCAGCGTGGACAGTGTATAGAGCAAAAAATGACATACGTGTCGATCGTGTGTACACCTCCTTTGAAACCATTGTCAAATGTTCCCTTCCCTCGGCCGCCGGCAAGCACTTGAGCCTTGATGACAAGTTTGTTGGTGCCTGTAGATGTGAGAATTATGCGTACTCGGAATGTGGAAGTGGGATAACAGCGTACCGAAGTTCTTTGCAACATTGAACGCCTCCTCCGGAGTCTTTGCGCCAATACTCTTCGGTGTCGGGACGCCGTACTAAAAGGGTGGTATAGAAGAACTCGTGGTGAGCAGAACGGGTCGGACAGCTCAAAATCATAGCATACCGCATTGAGGAGGTTTACTGATTGGTACTCGTGAATAGAGAGAAACCGCCGCTGACCGGCACGGGCAGCCTATGAAATGGCAAAATTATGCCAAGGTCAGAACTCTAAAGTTGGGTGCTCCTAGCAGCATGTCACCTACACGAGCCAGCGAACCAGCCTTTTTGACTGAAGCAAGCATATGGTGGTGGGTCGGAAGAAAGAAAGATGAGTATGTTCGCAAATGTTTCACGATCCCGGAAAGCTACTCAGAGAGCTTACATCAGCAGAACGGGTGTGGGATTTACTTATCAGAAGCGAGCCTCCTGGTTTTGGTCTTCTCAGAGGACCAGAGCGACGACGACGGTAGATGCGAAATTCCCAACAATCTTCCTGTCTCCGATCCGCCATTTTTTTGGTTTAGGAGTATCTCTGGTAGAGAGAGATCATCGTGATCCTCGCCTTGAGTTCGACCAACCTATTTTTTTTTACCGTGGGTTGTCTGAAATTTGGCTGAAGGAATATTCAACTCCGTGGATGATATTACACTTCTGGGTATTTCTGTCCTCAAGGTCACTATAAACATGTCTTCCGTGTTATCGGATTGGTTTCTTGAAGGCAAGAATTGACCTCGAGGTCCACCTCACCAAGACCATGTTGTCGAAGTTAAAACTTAACGTTGACCTGTTGTCGATAAGTGTTCACCTATATATTGATCCGATCCACGACCATGTCTTCGAATTAGCATGTCGCTTGCAGCCATGTCTGAGACGACAGAAAGTGGTGATCACAATCCTGAGCCCACGCAACTGGCACAGCTACTTTTCGTCTCCACTACTGTTCTGCAACAAGCTCTTGATCTCGTCGACAATGTCCTTACTCAGAACGACCAACTTACAGCACAGTCCAAGTATCTCCCCGGCTCGACCATCGGTGAGCTGCCTATTAGGTTAGTATCGTCCCCTTTGATGCTCATAACGCTTTCGAAAGGGAAACATCTCCGCCACGCACGAGATCATTTTATTCTGCTCCTGGACTGCGTAACAGGAGCAGAACCATATGTCCTGTCATACGATATACGCAGCCGTAATACCCCCATGGAAAGCAACCTTTCCGAGGCTCGCCAGGCATTGACAGCCGCGATATCACGGTTGAAAGAACTCGAGATTTCCCCGCCGACCGAACTGGATCAAGCAATGACTTTGAATGCTGTCACACCTTTTTCTCAAACCTTTCAGACTACCTTTGGTCGAGAGGTAAGGGCACGTGGACTATAAACTATCATTTTTTCTGAGCCCTCGTGAAGTTGTGGTTTGCCGGATTGCATGCAGTCCATCATTGGTCCATGGTAAGGATGCTTTTGCCTCACTGAATCGATCACCCACACGTTCTGTCGCAGGTCCGCGTGATAGCAGGGGAGCTTGTTCGTTCTCATTCCCTACTCCACATGAATTGAGACTAACTACTGTGCAGGGCATAACCTTACCCGATGATTTCGGCTTTGCTCCTTCCACTCTAGTTTACAAGGGAAGTGATGCTGTACTGGGAAAAGCCAAGATATGATGGCCGTAGATTATCGGAATGTGGGGTGCCTCATCGCGCGAGTTTTTGATCCTGTAGTGCAGTAGTGGTTTTGTGTAGCCTGGAAGTAACCTTACCTTGAGTGACAAATGTTGTAGCCCTTCACTGCCCTTAAAACTTGGAGGACGGGGGACGACAAGCGGTACGGTAGAACCAGCTTGGCACGTGAGCAAGCGGCTCGGCGCACATGCGCGTCGGACAACATGCGTGCACCACTGTTAACATCATCATAGCTACACCTCAACCCTCCTCAATTACTTTCACAGATCGAAAGATGTCAGATAACAACGCACCCCTTGAAGGCGAAACCCAGAAAAAGCGAGTCGTGCGTGTTTTTTTTGTGTGTTGTTAACATGGCTTGCCTCAACTGTTGTTACTCCTTGATCGTATGCTGGTCCTCAGTGTTATTTCTTCGACTCCGACGTCGGGGGCTTTCACTACGGTCCTGGCCACCCGTATGCATCCCGCACTTGATTATTCTATGAACACCTCTGAATGATCTTCCTTGCCAGGATGAAACCAACGCGGATACGGATGTGTCATTCCCTTGTGATGAACTATGGACTCTACAAGAAGATGGAGATTTTCGTGAGTCTGCAAAAAGCAATGTACCAGTGTCAGGGTTATTATCTTTCCATCTCTGTATGTAATAGCGCGCCAAACCAGCGACGAAACGCGAGATGACGCAGTTCCACTCTGATGAATACGTGGACTTTCTCAGCCGAATAACACCAAGCAACATGAACTCGTACATCAAGGAACAACACAAATGTAAGTTTAAGCCGCCCCCGCCCCCGCACCTCTAATCCATCGGCTTCCGCCCCGCTGTAACACTGTAAAACAGACAATGTCGGTGATGATTGCCCCGTTTTCGACGGGCTCTTTGATTACTGTTCAATATCTGCCGGTGGTTCCATGGGTGAGTCAAGCTGTTATGTGGGAAGTTAGCTGCTGATCGATGGAGGGCGCTAGAGGGTGCTGCTCGGTTGAGCCGGGATAAGTGCGACATCGCAATAAACTGGGCAGGTGGCTTGCATCATGCGAAGAAGAGTGAAGCTAGTGGCTTTTGCTACGTCAACGGTAAACCAGGGGCACTGCTCTTCTGTGGGATATTGTCTGATTTTCATCAACTGACAGACATTGTCCTTGGAATACTAGAACTACTACGGTCAGTCCCGGCACCGCGTTTTATACGTAAGCTCTGCCACTCAATCCTTCGCGTGGTAATAGCTATCATACCCGTGTACTGTACATCGACATCGATGTGCATCATGGTGATGGCGTAGAGGAAGCATTTTATACCACAGATCGCGTCATGACCGTCAGTTTTCACAAGTATGGAGAATACTTTCCTGGCACCGGTGAACTACGCGTGAGTATCATTCTCGCGAGCTTACACTTTACGATGTCGATAAGTCAAACAGGATACAGGCATCGGGAAGGGGAAGTATTACTCGTTGAACTTCCCGCTGCGAGATGGTATCTCAGACGAGAACTATAAATCTGTCTTTGAGCCGGTGAGGAAACTGCCACGCCGCAGATCGGGGCAAATTCTCAGTTCCTTTCAGATAATTCGACAAGTGATGGAATCCTACGATCCTTCGGCTATCGTCCTGCAATGCGGCACAGATTCATTATCAGGAGATAAGCTTGGATGTCTCAATCTGTCCATGAGAGGTGGGGACTTGAAAGCGCAGCTGTATTTTTCAGACTGACCGAGCGTCAGGCCACGCAAACTGCGTCAAGTTTGTCAAGTCGTTCAACAAACCGTTGTTACTCCTCGGGGGAGGTGGGTACACCATGCGGAACGTCAGTCGCGCATGGGCGTATGAGACAGGGCTGGCTGCTGGGGTCGAGCTCGGACCTGGTACGCAACAACATGCTTTGAGTGACTGAATGGATGATTGACAGAAACCTTTAAAGAAATACCGGTTAACGAGTACTACGAGTATTTCGGACCTGACTATGAGCTGGACGTGAAGTCTTCAAATACCGAGGATATGAACACCCCCGAGTACCTTGAACGCGTCAAAAACATTGTGATGGACAACTTGCGAAGATTGGGGGGGCCTCCAAGTGTTCAGATGTCTGGTACGGTGCCAGCCCTGGAAACGAGAACCATCTTCTAAATTCCTTGGTAGATATTCCAAAAATGCCAATCGACGATGCGATGGATGATATGAATCAAGACGAAGACCTTATACCGCTGGACACCCGGAGACATCGACGTTTGCTAGACGAGCGCGTTCAGGCCGACGGGGAGCTTTCTGATTCTGATAACGAGGGAGAGGGTGGTAGAAGAGACCACGCGAGCCACAAGGATCGCGGGAGTGAAAGTAGGAGCCGTTCCAGTGAGACCGAAGGTGGAGGAATGAGGAGATTTGGCATTGGCGGGGGGATTCTCAGTTCCGGTGCTGCCAACTCGACACATGGTGCTGGGCCGAGTGGTCACACTACACTGGTCCCTCAAACGGTGAAAGCCCCGCTCGTCATGGACGTTGACGACACCCCCTCAGCAACGGATAGTGGCGTGACACCAGTGGGAGGTGGTGTCGCCGATGGGAACGATAAGTCGATGGATGTGACGGACGAGCACCCTCCTGCTGGTAGCGGAAGCTAATGGAGCACTGATTCGTTTTGTCATTATGCTGCTGTAGTTGTGGCTCAGATGTACATATGAACAAACAAGTGTGAAAGCAAAGAATTAGCCCCTCCATCCGCAACGCGATTCAGCAATACACTCCTGCGCTCGTGTTGGGCAACACTACTATATCCATGGGGAATGACCGCCATTCGACGCCGCCCCCAGCGTCCACATCCAGTTTACCATTAACTCCTGAACAGGTGAAACGCATCGAACTCAATCGACTCAAAGGTGAGGCGGGAGCCTCACTGCAGAACAGAATACCCCTGAACAACCTTTTTAGCCAAAGCCAGGCAAAGGCGGCGAGAAGAAGAGGCGTCTTCATCTACGTCGGTTCCGAATGCCAATCATAAACGTCCTCTCGAGGTGACAGCTGCAACTTCTTCTTCGCCCACTGCTCCGAGAACAGCCAAGCCGCTCAAACGCGACTCGCGCCTAGGCTCCTATTTCGAATATGACCTATCAAAAATGGTTAACTCCAAAGGAGGCTTCTTAGTCGAGGACGGGAAGGAGGTTGATGAAGATCTTCGAGCCAAGGAGCGGGAAAGGGAACGGCAAAGGGCAATGCAGGATGCAGAACCGTGTAAGTATATTCACCCATTGCCAATCAGTGCTCTCTTGACCACCTGCAGCTCTATACCTCGATCCATCACTCAACCCGAAGTGCAAGGAGTGTAACACGATTGACATTGATTACACTTTCAAGAAAATATTCGGTTGTCTGGTGTGCAATAAATGCAAAGATGAATACCCTGACAAGTATAGTCTGTTGACAAAGACGGAATGCAAAGAGGTATATGTGTGTGCTATCCTAGTAGACGTTGCCAATCTAACTTCAATTCTGACAGGACTACCTTCTGACGGATGGTGAGCTACTGCATATACAATATCTCGTGCTGTTCTAAATTCTTGTAGCTGAGCTACGGGATCGCGAACTCCTCCCACACCTTCTCAAGGCGAACCCGCACAAATCGACGTTCGCAAACATGATGCTCTTTCTGCGGTGTCAAGTTGAAGACTTTGCGTGGAAAAAATGGGGTTCACCAGACGCACTGGACGCCGAGTGGGAACGTCGTACCGAGGAGAAGAAAAAGAAAAAGAACAAGAAATTCGAGGAGGGGCTTCGGGATCTACGGAGAAAAACTCGAGAAGGGGTGTGGCAACGACGGAAAAATCAAGAACACAAACATGCCTTTGGTCCTGTGGAAACCACAGACGATGGACACGGACAACAAATATGTCACGAATGTGGGTTTACAGTAGAAGTGGAAATCATATGAACTAGATGACACTGGATATCACTTTGTCTTTGGCTTGAAACGTATCTGCACGTGTTTAAGAGAATGAACCGGTTGTGAACGCAGCCTGAGTACCGAAGTGCTGAACATTGAACTGAATGTCACACCTCAAAGACGGTTCAGCTCCTTCTCACCCATCCTCACTTAGCTCCTTTCCATAGCAAGTACTTCCATGGAGGAGACCACTCAAGTCGAGAGCTCCAAGATTTCGACCTCTTTGGAAGTTGAACAAATTGACGCCAACCTCTTCCGCTCCGTAAATTTATTTGTACCCGTCCGAGCCCGAGGCGTTTTTGGTGGGCAGGTTATATCCCAAGCCATCGTTTCTGCCACGAGATGTGTCGACCCCGCCTTTGGTCTCCATGTGAGCAATTTCATTTTCGCTACCTTCGCCGAATCTCACACACGGGTACTAGTCGTTTCATGTGAGGGAGGGTTAACCATATTTCCAGAAAATGCGCTAACAGGAGCAGTGCTATTTCATGCTTAGTGCATCCCCTGCCGTCCCCATCATCTATTTTGTTGAACGAGTGCGTGAAGGGCGATCGTACTGCACTCGAAGCGTGAAAGCCGTTCAGAATGGCAAAATTATCTTTCAATTACTGTGCTCGTTTCATTCCCCTGAGCCTTGGCAGCCTTCGTACCAGTGGCCAATGCCAGATGTGCCGAAACCGGAGGACTGCGAGCTAGAGGAAGACTTGTTCAAGCGTCGCGCAACTGCAGATGGTATGGATCCAAAGATCAAAGAGTTATACTTAACATATGCAGCGGTAGGTACGCTTCTCGCTCACTGCACATTGACAACTACCGCTCTAGCTAATGCACCGTGCCAGGAACGTGCCAAAGGTCCTATTGCTATCAGAAGAGCCTCTCGGACGGTCACTAATGACCATGGTGCGGTCACATCAATGTTCTGGACGCAAGCGCGGACTGGCAGAGTAGAGGTCTACGAGACCCCTTACCAAAAGGTATGAGGGTCCTGATTACGAGCGTTCTTGTTTGACGCAAGCATCACTAGTGCATCTTGGCATATTTGTCAGATCTCAATTTGTATGGTTTACACTGTCCTATCCTACGGGTGGGGTTGACTCTGAGTCTAGCATTACTGTCGCGTCTGATACCCTAAAGCTCAAGAGGTTCTCTAAAGGGCCTGACGCTCACGCAATGACTGTGAGTTCTTCTCGCTCCAGTCGATCCTGGCATTTAATCCTCCTCACATAGTCCACATTGGACCACTCGATATGGTACTATGAGTATGTTGTGGGCCCGAGTCCTTCTGTATGCTCCTTCGCTGACCGCTCTTTTTGTAGTGATAATTTCTGCTGTGAAGACGGTCTGCTTTATGTGGTCAGTGGTCGTCTCCGTTGCTCCTTGAACTCCTGACCTACAGTGATCAAGGTGGTGTGTCCACGTGCTGGAGATGGCCGAGGTGTCGTACACGGCAGGGTGTGTCTCGGTTCCCCTAATTTCTTACATCTGGAACTCATTTCAGACAACGTTCGCTAGCTGTACAGCCGCTCTGGAACGCTCGTAGCAGTTATCTGTCAGGAGGGTGTCGTACGTGCTGATAGGAAAGGTCCAGGGCCCACAGCCAAACTGTAGTGCGGTTGCCGCCCCATTTATTATGCATCATGGATACTTCATGGAGATCCAAGACCGATGCAATAGCTTCATGTCACATGAAATTCAACGCAGTTATCACAAAGCTTCTCATATTTTTGCGTCAAGGCTCGAACAAAATCATGTCGCAAACAAAATGCCGCCAAAAAAAACCCAACTCTTCATTGCGCTACTTATGATACTTGACCTTGCCAGAGAAGTTTGCAGTTGCAACCAAACACACTGGAAGACGAGGGAGACGAGATGAGAGAGCTGCATTGCCAGATTCAAGTTGCGCTGAATTAGCAATTAGGATGAAGGTCACGGTTACGCTGAACGTGGGGACAGATCTTGATGTCGCAAACGGTGCCCGTGGTGAAATCACACGGATTGTCCTTGACGAACGCGAGTGCATTTTCAAATCTGCTGCACCGATCATTGTTCTGGATTACCCCACCAGCATACATATTGGTCAAACTATATCGCACAAAAGCGGCCCAGCTCGAGGGACTTGAAAAGGACGAACTGAACTTCCACTTGTACCTGTAGAGTGTGCGTTCAGCATCATTACTAGAAAGAAGCAGAAGACGATCACTCGCCGACAGCTTCCCCTCACAGCAGCATATGCATTTACAGACTATCGGGCACAAGGAAAAACCATCAATCCAGTCATAGTCGACATCGGGACACCATTCAACGTATATGTTGCACTATCCCGTAGAAGTGGCTGTAATAACACCATACGGCTATTGCGAGACGTTGATGAACATTTACTGACAACTCACCCTTCTGAACATCTGCGCATTGAAGACGAAAGGCTGAAGGACCTTGATACGAAGACAGAGGAGTGGTGGAAGATGAAAGTTCAAGAGTGCAGCTGACACCTGACTGGCAAGGCAACAAAAAGCTTGCAGCTGCATTGGGATCGCTGTGTGAGTAGTGGAGGACCGCTGCGGACAACACCTGACACAAAAAGCAGCCCACCAACTCACACGAGCTCACCCACCAGCCATCCACTGTACAGCGCAGTGTGGTTGTCGACTGTTGATGCTAAGTAGTGGCGGATGCGGCCATGGAAGGCGAGGATTGAAAACCACGACTCGGAGTATTGCGGTCAGTACAGGATTCTGATTCCCCCCCGCTGTTGAAGAGTGCGTCAAATTGTGGATGTTGGGAATTGTCGGCGATGTGCATGTGATCGGCAAGGTACCCTCGTCTTGGGCTACTGTTCCGTCTCGTGAGACACCGAGTACCCGAGCGTGTGACATATTCGTCCTTGCAACGGAACATTGACACGAGCGCGTCGAAGGTCAGCGCGAGCATCTAGCGTGACACGCATGTTTCAATGATCTCACTCATTTCTACAAGGATTGGCTTTGTTCAAGCTCGCAGTAGTTTCATTTTAGTACTAGACCATGTTAATGGTGTGGGACGAATGAAAATTTGTGAAGAAGTGGTATATTTTGAAAAACGGGATAATACATACTTACCTAGACTCAGGATACTTGATCTTCCAGAATCGCCCATCATCGAACTGTGATGAAGAGAATAAAGCAACAAAATAGAGAAGATATTTTGTTCTGGATACTTCCTGAGAGACAATAGAGGATCAATTGTTGAATACGGCAGTAGACGGTTGGCTATTGTTTACTAAAAAGGCAATTTTTCATTGTCTTTTGTTCTTGCTTCGCGACCCATTATGCAGAATGTTCCATGCATCGTGGCCTTTGTTTATACCAGCGTCTGTTCTTCGGCTGGTTCATCTATAAAGCTCAGCCCTATACCTCCAAGCCCGCCATCCGGATTTTGACAATCCCGTTATACTCCCTTCACTTTCTCCCTCCTTCTTGCAGCCAGGTTAGTCCATCCCGTTCGCTCCCGTCCTAATAGCCGCTAACCGTCTTTCGGCCCTCTTTCCTCATATTATCTTACCGCTTTTCTCCGCTACAGTCTGTGAGGTCAGTCATCACCCCCTTGACTTACATTCCTAGCGTTAACACCATCCTTTCACAACCAGACGCTTTCACTACAACGATCCACCAGTCTGAATCTCAACCTCAGTCGTCTCTCCAAAATCTCACTTTTTTTTTAACGGTCTTCACGTACCCTTCAGCGAGCTTTACTCCCGCATACTATCGCTGGGCGATTCCTCTTCGTGTTCTAGTTCCTTGTCAATCATCTTCACCGACTCTCTTATCATGGCATCTCCTGCATCCAGTCTCTCCGTTACTCTCGCTCAGGCCATTGCCTACTTGACTCGTCCTCTGATGCTCACATATCCTGCTGCCACTGTCATCAAACTTCAACTTGTCCTTGAAGCCAACCTTACTCCTCTCTTTGCGTCTACCTGGGCACCCGCAGAGCCTCTCCGAGGTTCTGGACGACGCTGCCTCACCCTCTCACCCACATGTCTTCCTCCTCGCGCGATCTACACCGCCTGTCTCGCTACGGGTGTTCAGTGGTTTGATTGGATTGCCGCTTTGGGTGGTCGCGAATTCGATTTCTTCGTCGACCCTGGCTGTATATCCGTTCGCTTCGGGAAAGCATCCAAGTTGGTGACGATTTGGTCCGAGGAATTACTCGCGCAAATCCCCCACCCTCCCATTTCCCGTATATCCCCCGGCAATTGCAAAGGTCAATCAAAGACACTCGCACAACAGCTTCTGGAGGGTGACAGCGCCGAGGATGAGGCTATTTTCGCTATGATCGCTGATGAAGTAAGCGCACCAACGTGGTCGACTCCTGTTCTTGACCATTTCCCTGCTCCTGTTCGCTCCGAGTCGCCCCTATCAGCGGTGTCCTCAGATTCGCGTTCCAGCTCTCGGTCGTCCAACTCTAGCTCCTGCTTTTCGTTTGCGTCGACCGCTCGCACGGATTCCTGTGGGACAGCATCCTATTGCTCATCCCCTTCCAGCAAGCTTTCTCGTCGTGAGAAGGCAAGGCAGGTACGGGTCTTTGTCGACACATCAAAGACTGAAGTCACCCCTTACGATGGTGGAAAGACGACTGTTCTTACTGGCGGTGTCATGCTCGGCGCTGCTCCCCCAAAGGCAAAGACTGCATCCTCCACGTCATGGCGTCGAGTCTAAACACTTCCATACAACACCAAGCCCTATACACTCCTTTGAACTTGATGACTTCCGATATATTTGTACGCCGTTCTGCACGAACTATCTGATGATTCGCTTCTGGACATCTATCATATTTTAGCAAATCTCATTTTAACATTATATCATAGCATTCATTACATTTACCATGTTTTCATTCACTTGCAGATCCTGATCGAATGTGTAGCATTTTCCTTGCACTCTCTTTGCTTTCTTGTTTTCGTCTTTGGGAATATGATATTGTTGTAATAATAAAAGCCTGCTTGCCGCTGCTTCAACTGTTCGTTGCGATCACAAGGGATCACAAGTTACGTAATTTCCAGTGTCCAATTCGCAAAACGTCATGGAGGAGCAAATGATGGAGACATACTCGTACGGCGGCAAGAAACAGTGAAGTTTCCAACTTCTCTGTCGTACATCCACTCCCTGTTAGACATTATTTCCACATGACAACACAGTCCCTAGAAGAACGAAAAACGCTCTACTCTCAAGAGCTCGCTGCATACACTCTCCGTCAATGGACAGCGGTGCGCCGAACGATGGAGATCCAGAGCACGGGAGACTGCCTAGAGACCGCTGTCACTAGGGCCCTAGATGGCATCCGCTTGGGATCATCATCATCAGTCCCAAACGAACACACAAACTTCCGGATTCCTCACACCGGGACAGGTCGACTGTCTTCTGTCAGCGGTAGGCTCTTGAATCCAATTTTGCCTTCAGGCCCCTGACAAGCCGAATATCCCCAGATGCGACCAGGTGTCATACCCAAAGCCGTATCGCTAAAGAAAGTGATGAGAGTTCAGATCGGACGCGCGAGGTCGCAAGGCACTAAATGCCTACGAAAGTGAGCAGTTGTGGAAGACGACATCCTCTGGTCCTCTCAGTCTAACACTGGTGCCAAAGAGGCTCTTTGGGCACCACCGTCAGCCAACCGGTGCTTGCATCCTCCGGTTTCTATTTCTTGGCTATAATGACATACCTGCAGTATCATACTTTTCCCTGAGTTTCTTTCCGTCCCAGAGCCCATCTTCGCGTTGAATGTAGCCAAGAGAGGCTGTAGCATGGAAAAGTCGATGACTCCGTGTGCCGGAGAAGGCTAGCAGTATAAGATATCATTCATCTATGTTGCCAATAGTCGTTACGAATGTTAGATACGATGGGAAGCTAAGCTGGTGCACACCTCGACCTGTCGTCAGCTTATCGACTCCTGTTGGGAAATCGTTGTGAGGGCTGGACTGACAATACTTGATCTCAGCTGTTTCAAATCTTGCCACGATACCAAGTTATGCGATATGGAGCACCCAGTGGTACTGGCAGGACCTGGCCATTAATGATCAGCTCCCATAATAACGCGAAGAGGCTGGTGCTATGTAGCATGGAAATTCAGGAGAATCTGTGTCTTAGCGGTGGACGCAATGCCAGTACCTACTATAGCTACTACCGGCCCTCCGCTCCTGCTCAGTTGTATCGATATATCGCCGAACTAAGCCTTAGCCCCGCAGTTATATCACAGTATATTAGCGACGTCGAACTCGGCAGGGGTGTTGTACAGAGGTGGGAAGTTGTACAGATCTCAAATCAGTTTTCCTACAAAGATCAGTTGTCTAATCTCCGACCCCAGTTGACTCCAATCCATCCTGTTTTATTTGAACACCTATTAAACCGCAGACCCTCTTCATGTCTTTTGCAATATTTCGTGGACCTCTGTCCTGTCCGCTGCGTCTTTCCAACCGACGACTGCTTGCTACAGTGGCCCACCCCGAAAGCCTTACAGGTGCCTCTCTGATCCGTCATGACTGGACTCGCCGAGAAATCCAGAACATATACGACAGCCCTTTACTAGATCTCGCGTTCCGAGCTGCTACAATACACCGCCAAAGCCATGACCCAAGCAAGATTCAGCTCTGCACGCTAATGAATATCAAAAGTATGGTACCTCCGCTTTATCACCAGGTCTTGTCATTCTCAACCGAGTCATCAAGCTGGAGGGTGCTCTGAAGATTGTAAGTGTCGACATAAACTTCAAGTGGGTTCCCTAGTGAATACGTCCACAGGTTCCTATTGCTCGCAATCCTCGCGATACTCCACACCCACCACGGCTTCGAAGCTGCTTGATGTCGAGCCCGTCCTAGAAGCCGCACGGACAGCCAAAGCGAATGGCAGTACCAGATTCTGTATGGGTGCCGCGTGGAGAGACCTTGCTGGTCGCAAACGGGGCTTTGAAAGGATTCTGCACATGGTCCGGGAGGTTCGTGGTATGGGCATGGAGGTATGCACCACCCTTGGCATGCTGTCACCGGAGCAGGCCAGGCAACTCAAGGAGGCGTGAGTTCCAAGTGTCTTACCCATATCGGAAAGTTTTGTTGACGCCCTGCGCAGAGGATTGACTGCCTATAATCACAATCTTGACACCTCTCGCGAGTTTTATCCCAAGGTGCGCCCTCAAACTATTTCCAAAGATTCAATCTTGTAACATTTACCCCAGGTCATCACTACGCGATCGTATGACGAACGGTTAGACACCATCAGCGCTGTGCGCGAAGCCGGAATCAGCGTTTGTTCTGGCGGTATTCTGGGTCTCGGAGAGTCTGATCAAGATCGAGTGGGGCTTATATATGAGGTGGCAAAGTGAGTGCTTCCCATCGGTTCTTGTGTAGTGCAGCTTATCCGCGGATCACCCAGCATGCCCGAACACCCAGAGTCCTTCCCAGTAAATGCCCTGGTCCCAATACAAGGAACACCACTGGAGAACAATGAGGTAAATTGGGATCGCACGGGAGGGAGTGCTGTGACTAAAAGCTCTATTTCAGCGCGTCCCTTATCATACATTAGTCCGGACGATCGCCACCGCCCGCATTGTACTTCCAGGAACAATCATCAGATTGGCTGCAGGAAGAAACACGCTCAGCGAGTCTGAACAAGCAATGTGCTTCATGTCTGGCGCCAACGCCGTCTTTACTGGGGAGAAGATGTTGACAACACCATGTGAGTTTTCCCTGTGTGTGCTCCAGCAACTGGACTCACATTACTTGTGATAGGCTCCCCTTGGGACGAGGTACGATATACTAGGTCTGGTTATACTTTATGCTGACTTCATTGGACTTTTCAGGACAAAGCTATGATGAGCAGATGGGGTCTTGAAGGTATGGGGAGCTTTGAACAAAAAAGTGTCGCTCGAAAGGAGGGACTCGGAGCAGCGCCACGAGGAGACGGGACACCCGAGCAATCTTCTGAGGCAATCACACTCAATTAGAGGGTTCTTTTGCAAATTTTTGTCGGTAAATCTGTAGTTTAAATGAACACATACGCAAAACCAACCCAAAACAGCTTTTGTTGGACGTCCTGACAGCATCATATGGATGAATTCACGTGACGTATCGGACTTTGCCGATGAGCCGGAGGTGAGTCTAAGGAGTTAAAGGACGTCTCCAACGACAGGTTTCACATACGGTGATGCAGAAAACAATGCAGGAAGACACCAAGTACGTCTCCAGTCGCGTCGTGAAATGTGGGTTGAAGTTCACGGCTTTGGTAGCCCATTCGTCCTCAATGACCACAATGCATGGTATTATCCTTCACAAGGATTCGACCCCGAAACAGAAGCTTTGAACGTCAGTGTGTCGGGTGGAAATTGGGGGAAAAAGACGCTGAAGGGCTGCAGATGGGTCCGGAGAGGAAAGATCGCGGCATGGGGCCCGAACATGGATGAGTGGGAGGTCAGAATCATGCCTTGGCGTTCAACAAATTCTTACATGTAGCCACAGGCAGAAGACCGTGCTCGACAGCGCATACGGAGTCTTCTACCCATGGAACGACGCTCTCATTCGCCACCAGCCCTACCGCATCTACGTTCACCGTCGCCGCCCCTCGCTGCTCCATACCCGCCTCCAGTGGCGCAACATTATAGTTTCACCTCGTTCGTCATGGATAACTCTATCACGCACACTTTCCGCTCGAATCTACTCGACGAGCTCGAACACGCAACAAACAGTCTCATCGAGGGCGAAGCCGTCATGAAGCGGGCGCTCGGGAGACTTTGGCAGGTGATCAACGAAGACACGAGCAGGAGACACCAAGGAGAGGTGATACTCAAACGAGAGGAAGCCGACGGTAATGTTGATGAAGACGACTTGGATAGCAGATTTGTCCGCGCTCCGGACTTCACTCCAAATGCTCACAAGCTCTTCTTGGCATCATATCCAGACGGCGGGCCCCCTGTTCTCGACCCTTCGCATTTTGCTTCTCCTGAGCTGCAGCACGACACTCTGGAGAAATCACTGGCAACGTTACGAGAGCTGCAAGATGATGGTCGTGAGTATGTTGAAAGGCTGGAGGAGATACGAGAGAGCCTGGGAGATGTTCGATCACAGCGTAACGTAATCTGGGAGATGGTACGGGAGAAAGCCATCAAAGAGATGCAAGATGCCGCGTTTAACGCTGCTCTGGACTGATCTTGTACTCAAAACTGTGTAAACAAGATGCTCTCCCCCCTAGGCCTCGCGTCACACGATCGAGATTTATGCATTTACGCCTCGTAAGCGGCCAACTGGACTCTAGACTACCCTTGAACACCAGGATAGAGATCGAGAGTAATCCGACGCAACTCGAGGAAGATCCGTCAACATACTTTATACGATATTGCACGAATATCATTACTTCACACGTCTCCTCTGCTGAGGCAATCTACTTCGACCGATATCCTTAGCGTTGCTTAAGACGCAAACCCATGTCACCAAAGTTGGTCATTTCGGGGGGAGAAATTCCAAAAATATAGCGAATCGCATAGGATTGTGCTGGGCGCAAACTGTAATATACCCTTGTCCAATTACAGGGATGCTCCGTAAAGTTCATGCTTGCAATTGGGGTACACGTTGCTCGAGCGATTGAATGGGAGTTCGATGACTTGATGGTCCTGACGATCGCTCGGTCTCGCCCACCTCCATGTCAGGAATAGCCAGACTGGGAAGCGTAAACTCGTATCCGTCTGCTGCACCAGCCCGCGCGCCAGCTTCAGGAACCGAGTCGATCGGAGCGTTGTTCCGGGATTCGTACCCAGATTTAACTCGGTTGTTGGACACAGACTCCCTGGAACGGTGGGGTTCCATCAGTGTTCAATAAGCGACGACGGGAGAGCCAGGCACGAACCGAATCTCTGCAATTAAATCGTCGATTGCATACCAAGCTAGAGGACCATAGGCAACGCCTCTCCACCATCCCAACTGGTCTGCGGGTGTTATATACGCATGAACGTGCAGGTGATCCGACACGGGAATCTTGTTGTCTCTAAAGGGTGGCGTGATGAACCCGACACGGAATCCAGCATCCGGTTGCAACGGAGTGGGTGCGGAGGGACGGATAGGGGACGTAGGAGGAGACGGCGGCCGAAGGCAAGCGCCAAGAAGACGTTGTGCAAGGTTTCTGACGTTTACAAGGAGTGGCAGGTCACTCGAAGACTATCTTAAGGAGGTGAAATTTTACGCCGCGGATGTGACCTTGGCGGGTTACGTACCAGCGTGTATAGTGAGGGAACGTGTAGACTGGGAAAAATTTCGGGTGCTTAGTTGAGTATATCAGATAGTAGAAAATACACACTTGAAGGCTATGATTATATGTGCTTTGCTGGAGACCGGATTAATCTTTTCGCGGTATGCAGTAAAGTTGTCATCTCTCCACAAGATGTCTGGTTGCGGTGGTGTATCCAAAGAAGGTGGAGACTGCAACCCAATAGCCGCAGAGGCGACTATGCTGCACATTGGACAGCCAGCCTTGGGCGCAAAAGCCATGGGCAGGTGGCAATAGTGTGTGAAAGGATTAAAGTGAGGTTCACAGACGACGTTACCGACTTGGGCAACGACGAACTTGGTGGCAACTGGCGAACTCCATGTTCGGTTCGCCAAGTACTGTTAATAACGGATGTCACACCCCGTGACACTCTTCCGGCGGGATTGTGACGCCATTGTGACTGGCATCCACCAATGAATGTCACTCCGTTGCCCACTTCCGCCGGTCTTGTAGCCATCCATGTCATCTGAGTGTCGTTCCGTTCAAAACACCTTCAACCAGTTTCGACAGGAACTCGATGATCAAAATGACAGAAGGGAGCGCCTGATAAAGGTACATCCACTGGATGTTTGTGAATTCAGATCACCAGACACTAGATGGCTCAAACTCCATCCACTTGGAACCAGGCAAGCCGGGACATAACCAACCTCTCGAAGAAAGTCATCTTCCTCCTACATCGCATCATGAACGAAGATGCGCAAAACATCCTAAAACACTCAAAATATGCGTACGAACGTGGTATCGAGAAACTACGCGAGGTTCAGGAGATATATGCTTCCATCAAGGCAGAAATACAGGGCGACCTGTTCTGGCACCATCATCGTTCGGTTTCCCCCGGTCTGCAAGAGTAGATACGCCATCAACTTGTTATCTGATTCTTGAAATAATCTTGTTGTTTAGATACATCGAGGCATTGAGCTTTGCTCATTACCTTGGCCATGGTACCCTGGTGACCTTTACCCAGGTACAGAGTACGTTGTCCGACAACAATGGCGTCCCTGTGGGTGGACACTGTCCATTCCATCACATACCGTTTTTTTACGAATACATCATCCTTTTCAGTACTTTCCGCTGCCCAAAGAGGACTATTTGCTTGGATTATCCGATCTCACTGGAGAGCTTATGAGGTTTGCGATCTCAGGTATTGCGCGCAAAGGAGGACGCAATCGGGCGCGTCAAGTGTGCAACTTTGTCAGGGAATGCAAATCAGGCAAGCCATTATTCCCCTTCAGTACTCAGTATTCTTGGTTCACCGTTTAGCTAGACTTTGACAGATTTACCCCCTTCGTGAAGGAGCTTCGGAAAAAGCAGATCGTCACCAATCAGTCACTGGAAAAGATCGAAGATGGTATTTAGGAAAATATATACTTCTGTTGCGCTACGCTGACACCTTTTGCAGCTGTGTATGCCATCGTCGTTCGAAGTTCTGAATACGACTTACCACCAGAAATGTTGGATGACATAATATCACGATCGATACCCAGCTTTGCGTCTGGAAGTGGCAAGGCCAAGCACAGCCGTGACGTTGGCGGCGATGATGGGCACGAGGACGATTATTGAACAGCACCCTACCACTCACGTACTGGGCGAGCTTCTTGCAGCTGCCCCCCAGTCGGTATCGCTCACACCCCTGTCACCACTGGGACACCGAACATGACAGAAAGTCTGGGAATTCATGAGACACTGGCTGCAGGAAACAAGCTCAAGAACGCCTCCTTACATGACGTCTGCTAGGTGCTATGATATACAGTCCGGAACAAATGCGTACGACATAGGATGAAGCGATAATAACAATGCGGTGGTACGAAAATCGTCTGTTGGTGCATCTAGAAAGCCTCGATACTATGGGACCACATGCAAGTTCGCCCCACGAAGAGGTGCCCCCCGGGTCACCATGCGCGGGAACTAATCTTCCTCTTCATCCTCGATGATGCCCCTATCCACCACCCACGGAGGTATATGATAATGTAGATACTCTTCGGCCCGATAATGGTGTGACCGAAGCCGGTACTGACGCGCAGGCTCTTTGGCTTTTACTTCGGCTGCTCTAGTTACAGCCGCACGCTTTTTCCAGGACCTGCAACTTGATAAGGGTCTCACTCCGAAATTGAAGAGGACAGCGAGCACGCACTCTAGTCGATTGTTCCAACTAACCAATTTACCTCCTTTATTTTGCCAGTCAGACTGCCCACTGCTTGCTAAAGCCTGGAGATGTTGCCGTACAAGATTGTCTACAGCGAAATTGGGAAGGAGAGGCTTTATATCGGATAGACTCGAGCGGCAAATGGCGCAGGTGGGAGCGGATTTCTGGAAGAGAGGGGTCACCGGGAAGGTCGCTGCATCGAGAATACTTTACCTACATTTCGAGCCAACCACATGTGGCCGCACTCGCCGCAACAAGTGTGCCCGCACGGATTTGACACGTGTGCACCTACACTGAAAGTTGCTTACAGGTGAGTTCTTCGGCCGTTCAGTTCGATATGAGAACTGTTTAGCATACAATATATCACAGCAGCTGTGGGGGTAGCTTATTGGTTGCGGTCCAGGGAAAATGCTAGGAATGTAAACGCACATGGGACAAGTGAGCTCGGCTTCATAGGCTTCCAGTATGGTCTGGATATCTTCCTGTGGTTCTGCCTTCATCTTACCTTTCTTCTTCGTGGGAGATGCTTCTGGAGAATGGATGGAACGCTTGCGGACTTTCTCGACGCTACTTGTCTTGTCTGTCCCTTGAGCATATGTCAGTGCTCAACTGGCGAAATTTCGTTCGAAGTGACTTGTGACAACTAAGCAGACATACTGTATGTTGGGACTGCATTCATTGTTTTCGTTGCGTTGTCTAGAAGAGAACTGAGATCAGAGATTTGCTCGGTAATAGCCAAACACACTCGTGGCATTTGAGGGACCTTGGAACATTTACTCAGTACCACATGGCTACAACATATAACGCCAGACAAACCAGGTGCCACGGGTGTTGGTAATTGCAAGTTGCGTGGGGGTGTAGCTAGGTCCGTTCTGTAAGCACCTGGTAATATGCGCTTCCCGTACGATGTTCCTCACCTCTGGGCCAATCGTGGAGTGCGCGAGCTTCCAGTTCATCCACAGCGGCGAGGAAAGACGAGTCCACGTCACTGATGTCTGGGCTAGATGACGACCCTCGGCTTCCTGACCCGATAGTTGGCACAAGGTGTTGATGACCCGCCAGTGGACCTGGTGGTTCAGGAGTGTCTATCCTGAACGTCGTCGGTTGGAGTCCAGGGACATTACTGAGGTCGAGGCCGTCAAAGTCGTTTGGGAACTCGTCCTCACTATCAGAATCTGCCATATTTGCAGCGAGTGTCCGTGCGATATTGTGTAGACTGTAAAGCTTGAAGCAGCGTCGAAAGGCCAAGTCCACCAACGAGTGGCACGTGCCACTTGTGTAGTGACGCGCCTGATTTTGCTCACGAGACTACCGTTCACACGAAGTCTTCCCTTCCCTTTGCAATTGGCCATCGATGCATTTCTGGGTCAGAGCTATTCTTACCCGTAACACGCAAACGCTTCTCGGTTTACCATCATTCTTATGGCCCGCGTTCACACTCACAATCTTTTGATCCCTCGTGTGGCTTTGGCGGGTTCCAGCCGCAACGCGTGTGTCGGAGCCGCGGCCAGCCAATAGGACCCAAGTTGCATTCACCACTACAAGGTGAGTATTTGAGATATCTACTTGCACCAAATTTGCAGCGATGTGCACTCAGTGGAACTCTCCTCTAAAATAGAGGACCTCCGATTTCTCGCTTCTGTTACTACGACTATCTCATCGTGAAATTGGGTCCCTTGGGACTGCAGGTGTGACTTGCCAAGGCCCGAAGCGAGCGCCAGAAAATTTCACTGGCACATTGACGATTGACGTGGGGAAAAACCGACGACAAATATCCGTACTACTAAGTACAAGACAAACGCAAAGATAGAATACACTGCCCTGTCGCTCAGTTTACCACATTTTCTCACATGCACCGAGGGAATACCAGGGAATACCACGACAGATGAAGATCGTCGAGCTTGATAGTCCTAGCCGAAAATCTCAATCAAGGTGTGGACGCTCATGACGCGCCAATTTAGTCAAGTGCTCCCCCACGGCTGATTTTACCTCATTACGAAGGAGAACGATGATGGGACCCCACATGTGTGGAGATTGTAGCTTCCCATATGTCGAGGCACGTTGCCAAGACGAGGATGATTTCAAGACCAAGTGTATTACGAGTGGGTGGAGGTACAAACAAGAATGGAGGTGTAAAGCTACGCAATTCATACCAGTACAGTAAAGGACGATGCTAATAAATGAAGGAAACGGACAAGACAAATTCATAGATACAACTAGACTGATACACCGATTACTGAAGGAGGTAAACGGGTCTGAGTAGCCTCAGGAGCATTTGGAGAGTCGTCGGGTGCAGATTCCCTACCGGGTCCGGTTGATAGAAGAGAGCCAATGGCCATTGATGTTCTGGATCTGGGTGAATATTCTTCGGAATCGCTACGCGAGGACGAATAGGGAGAAGGTGGGAGTTCACGTGATGACGGATGTGATGAGCGTGCATCGTGATGGGAGGACGATGCAGGGGAGCGAGAGGAACGTTGGCGTTTGCGGGGTGGTTGTGACTGATGGGGCGGATCCCTTGAGGGAGGTGCAAGGGTATGGGGTGATGCAGATGAATGACTGTTGGACACATTGCCAGGATGGCGATTATGCTTTGAGGAATTCATGTATGGTGATGGTAAGGGATTTTGTGGTGGCACAGGAGTCGAGGTACGCGACTCGATAGCGGACAGCTCTAGCAGAGCCCTATGCAAAGAAGCCACAGCGGCCATTCGCTGGATTGAATGTAAGTATAGGAGGCTGGCGAGTCGGGAAATAGGCAGACCTGGTCTTCAGCACTTTTGGCGTTCAACATGGCAATGAGCATGTCGCGGTCACCATCACCTTTGGACTTGTATGCACCGAGAATTTCTCTGAGGCTTGGGGGTGGGGTCTGAGATTGATGAATATACAAAGCTGTGGAGTGGCATAAAGGAGAGAGGTTACCTGTTCAATAACTTGGCGAGTAGACATGACGAGCCTCGTGTACTCTGAGGTGTGAGTGTATTCGGAGGGAGGGTACGAGCTCGAGGGGATAGCGGTGGTAGTCATTAGGTAGAAGTGGGTTGCAAGCGGCGAGTAGGTTGTGATACTCCATGCAAGAGTTTTTGTAGGAGAGCCAAGTCCAAATTCTATCTTTGAGCAGTCAGAAAGGTAAATTTAGATTGCCAAGCCAAGGTGAGGCTGAACCCCCGAAAAATGAGTGAGTTCTAAATTTGACTGCGAATCGTTATACGTTATCGAACATGCAGCAAATGTTCAGCTACTCCCATCGTCGAAGAAACCTACAGCAATAGAAATCGTGAAAGGAAGAAGAAAATGAGCCTCGCTGTCCATGCAAGGAGGATAAACTGGAGGAAGACTATGCTGTGATGGTCACACACCCTTTTGTAGCTAATTTTAAGTACCTGATACAAGAAATCCTTGGCAGGAAAACTCTATTTATACTCGTAGCTAATTAAGTAATTCCTTCCTAATCCTGTGTTTGCACTGTGTTTACTTAGGTTTACTTGCGGCCCGTTTGACCAATCAAAATTTCCCAAAAATATCTTCTCACAACTCTATTTTTGCACCGATATCAGATAGGCAACCCCTCCTGATTGGGTATCCGTGACAACCCCCCATCATTGCCCTTCTTGGCGCTCAGGTCTTCACTGTTACGATCATCATATCTGAGACTGCCAGCTCAAGCGTCCAACCATTACACCGGTGATTCCCCCTCTTTCGTACCTCTCGAAGGCGTACGGCTCTCTGAAGCGCCACTATCCGTCCCTTTTACCACTAACAAAATTTCATCTTGGGTCAATAATGTAGGCCACCTTCTACTTGTGAGCTCACGCCATGTCTCATCGTGGGCAGGAACACCCATGTTCCAGGGGGTGCAAAGGGAACATCATCGCCTCCTATCCAAAAACTTCCACTCTATTCCTGGCAAGACCGTATTCCGAAACCAACCCTATCTTACATTACCAGTCATGAAGTAGCGAATGCTCAGCTCGCTCACCTTCCCCACGGTCCCCTTGGTTTTGATCTCGAATGGCGGCCAAATTTCTACAAGGGCCAGAGAGAGAACCCAGTTGCCGTCGTCCAACTGGCAACTTCTGACACCATCATTCTCCTGCAAATTAGTGCCATGTCAGGTACTTACTTCTCTCTGTTTAATTCAGTCATGACTAATCCTTCTCGACCACCCTTCAGAATTTCCCGCTCAACTCGAGAACCTGCTCAATAGTTCATCCTGGCTCAAGGCTGGCGTCAGCATTCAAAGTGCGCCATTACTCTCTTTGAACTCGCTCACCTTTTAACGACATCCATTCAAGAGGACTGTGAGAAATTATACAAAGATTACGGGGTGTCTGTTTACAACTGTGTCGAGCTTTCCCTTCTTGCTCGCACTGTCGACAATGCTCGATGGAAAGGCAAATATACAGCCCCACTAGGTTTGGCCCGACTGCTTGAGACGTACGAACGTGCGACTTTGCCTAAGGGCAAGGTGCAACGTAGCAATTGGGAGTTGCCGCTTTCGCAGCCCCAACAAGAATGTAAGTTAAACAGCTCAATCGGTGTTCAGTTTCACGTGACGGTGATCTGGTTACTCTTAGACGCAGCAAATGACGCCTACGCTGGCTACGTCATTTATTCTCACCTATACGACATGGCCCAAGCGATGAATCCTGTTCCACCACCCGCATACTATTCGTTTAGCGTCGTTGGCGGTATTCTACGCGATCATGTTGGTGTATCCCGTTGGCAACCACAAAACCCATTTTATGATCCAGGACCCCCTCCCCCTCCGAAAGAGCCCAAGAATCCTGATGAAAAAAAACAGCACCAGGGGAGCTCCACCGCTCTACAACGACCTTCAAGCGGTGTTGTACAAACCTTTACCCATCAGTCATCGTTCGCAAGTTCCACCATGGCCGTCACGAGTGGTGCCGCCATTCCCGTCGCAAGTAGCAGATTACCCTTCCGTGGCGGTCAGTATATTGCTGATAACCGTGCTCGGTACCATACGGAGAGTGGAGGCGCTCGTGAGCGACCAGTAATTCAAGCGGTCGGTCCGAACGGACGGCGGCGTAACAACAACCGTCGTCCCAGACCTCCGATTCGCGCGGACGCCGACACTGCTTGATCATCAGAGTTCCTACTAGTGCGTTTCTCAGATTACCATATTATTGTATTCTGCTGGTCGGGCATTGACTGGTAAATTGTGACTGACGGGAGTGGTGAGACCGCCCGAGTCCTAGTAGTGGACTCTTGGCCTTTCAAGCTTTTCGATGCTCGGACATATGATCGTTACATAGGGAATACAGCAGGTCTCGGCTGTAATGTTAATGGAGTTCTGATCGTCATACATGGAGGTACCAACTGATAAAACTACAAAGATTTGAAGAAACGAGATATGACACGCTTCGCTGCCGTAGTAGTCGTACAGACACCGTTGTTGCTCCAGCTACCAGCGGCACCTGAGAAAGATGTTAGGTCAAAGTAGAAGTTCGTGAAAGGCCAGCGACCTACCTCCAGGGGTATCGTTTTCTGTCCAGTATTTCGCTGTCCAGAGAGCACCACTTCGCAAAGTCAAGTGGGAACAAACGCAAATATATTGACATTAACTCACCCATAAGTCACTTCGTCCCCAGCCGTATATGCGACACCCGATTGCCAGGCCGCCACACCACTGCAGGTTCCAGTGGCAGTTGTCGTTGCGGAAGCGGCGCTACTGGTCGAAGTGGACGTGGGCTTGGTTGTGGTGTAGGACGTCGCAGTCGTCGTCGTAGTTGTGGGGGTCACTGACCCTCCTTCACAGACGCTAACTACCATGAAGGTGATCAGCAAGTGTAAGGGTGGGAGATGGGTGAACCTACTTGCACTCCAGTCACTGCTGCTCGAGCTACTGGGTATAGAATCGGTCCAGTAGTCCGCCTGTGTGATTCTCAGGTGGTAGTTCCCGCTGTCAAAAGTCGACATACCTCCCAAATATAACCGCCATACGATACCTGCTCGCCACCAGTGTATGCCTGTCCGGAAACAAAGGCAGGGGCAGAACAAGGCGGGTAGGTAAATCCAGTGGAACCAGTGGCCACTAATGCGTTCTTGATCATAAGGTCATACCTGTTATTAGCTGGTTCGCAAAATTAACCTAAGGAGCGCGCGACAACATTCCTTCACGGAACGTACCGTACGCCTGAGAAGCATCCCATAGCATCACGCCACCGAATGAAGGGAAACTTTCCCTCATCTGAACGGCAATGCTACTCAGGTTCCCAATGGGAAGATAGCCAGTTCCGGCTGCTGTACTTGAAGCAGGGGCGCCTATATATATTTTCACCTAGTAGCTCCGGTGAGCGATAGCGTATCAGGTGGTGGCGAGGCGCTCACGTTTGGGTTTGGGCTGGTCTGCTGTGCCCATATGTCCCTGTGGGAGGTCACGGTCTGCCCTCCTTTTTTCCTCGCGATCGTTACTCACCAAACACCAAAGTTCCAGTCCTGTCAGGACAATCGTGAGCGCATCTGCCGAAACAAGTTATAAACGCTCTCACCGAGACAACATCATAGTTCTGAAGCCCACACACATTGTTGTCTGATAAGATGTTAGTCAAGGGCTTGGAATGCACTGCTTTGACTCACAAAACTGGACGTAGATGGCATCAAAACCGACTTGATCGATCACGCTGCCCAGATATGCGTCTGGGAATGGGCATTGTGGTGCGCCTTGGGAATATGCTTGAGTACTGAGTGTGCCCGGGCAGGAGTGGTAATACCTGTAACATAGTATCTGTGCGACGTGATTATTAGCCCAGGGCGGTGAATCGAAAATCAGGGAACATCAGTACTGTTTGCTAGCCCCGGAGGCGAGAGAACGGATCTCCGTGACGAAGGCCGCGTAACCCGTAGAAGCGCCTCCCTCGATGTCGAGGTCGACACTGGTTACGTAACCTCAGCACCATAGCGTTCTGTCCTACTGAACAACTCACCCGTCCAACACTGCGCCGCCAAAGGGCCGCATGGTGCTGCTTCCACCCAAGAACAGATCCCAGACTACTCCATCATTAGCTGGAAGGTGGAGGGCAGCAGAAAATTCTCACTGGTCTGTGCGAAGGTCTGTGCCTGCGTGTCATCGGTGAAGCCAATGCTGCCGCCTGCCCCCCCAAGAGAAATAGTCACAATCTTGCCTCGGGATTGACAGTATTCGATGTCCGAGGCCAAAGAAGAGCAGTTGGTAAGATCTGTTCCGGGGAATGTAGCATTATCCGTCGGATTGCATGTCTGGGCAAACGGGTCAGCAGACAGGTGGGAACCATACAGGTCCAGGTGCACACATTCGCCAGGTTCAACACAGGCATTCCGCCGGTACCGAAGAACGTGTCCACAAAAGCGACGGGTATGGCATCGACGGCGTCATCCTTCCATACCCACGATTAAGTACGCATGCATAACTTTCACAACGACGAGATACCTGGCAATAGTATGATATTGGCTGTTGCAAATAAGCAGTGTCGGTGTGTGTTGCACCATATGAATCCTGACCCCAGTAGCTAAGCTACAACATGAGTGGGCGGTATGTGGAGGGGAAACCGGTCTCACAGTACAACCTGCGTGACGCATCAGCGAAAGCGTTGGCAGTGAGCGTTGAAGGACGACATACATTGTCATAATACGAATTATCGTAGGCAGCTACACCCCCCAGGTACATGCTCTCAAGCGCGAAAAGCGAAAGGTGCGTGAGGGTGCGAAGGAAGACCATGATTCCAAAGCGTCAGGGAGAGAGTCCTGACTCCAACTCGTGTATCTTCCCCGTTCTTATATCTCCAGAGGGTTAGTGGGCAGAGAGGGGAAAGAACCTATCCCTGGAAATCAGCACTCATCATGTGAGAGCATGCCACAAGCTTCACAGACAGAAATACGAGAGACAATATGGGGCCATGTTGTTCTAGGCTTGACAGATACCACCGCAAGGGCGTATTGATGACGTGTTGCTCTTCTTTCTCTCTCTTTTTTTCCTGGCCCTGTTGATGGCATATCAACGTTTCAACCCCAACGAGGAAGGGAAAAAATGGCTGAAAGCACTGATGTTCTTCGCCCCTCTGGAGGGGGGGGATACAGGCATGGGACGGACGGACGGAACTAGGCTCGCAACGACATGGCGTCCTCCCGGAATACCCCCTACTAATGGGCTCGTCTCTGGGTTCGTTCTCATGAGTTCGATCGTATGGCGCACTACTAAAGCAAAGAGGGAGCAAGAAAAGAACATCACGTGAAAAGCACTCACATGAACTCACGTGTCATCATGCCAATCTTCAATATTGCTCGTGCGCTGGCACTCAAACAATGGTTACCCTTGGGTTACCCGAGCACTACTGAGCGCTGAGCTTTGATCGCACTTATTGGGCCAGTTTCCAGAAAGGATTTTCACTGGGTATCCCGCAGTTCAATATGGCAGAGGTTATAGAAGGAGTAGTACAGAAATTCGTGACCAGAGATAGAAGGGAATGCTATAGATCAGGCTGATGACGCTCCCGAGTCTTCGCTCTCACCATCAGCAGAAGCTGCAGCTGCAGAACTTCGCACGGGTTCTGTCCAGGGATTAGCACACCGTGTGTAACAAAAGGGACAGACACATGCCAAAGTATGGGTGGCCTTGTGCTTCACGAGCCGTTAGGCGTTCTTGGTGATCGTAGCGAAGCAATTTGTCCAGGAAGTCGATAGCCTCGTTGGAAACATAGCGCTGATTTTCCGACGTGACGAATCTCGTCCATGGTTTTCGGGGATACCTGATGGCGGCCATTGGTGAAATTCGAGGACAGCGGAAAGTTTCTCACCTCCCCAGGAGTTCATCATATTGCGGGTCAAGTCGAATGCTATACTTGTCGATGTAAGCGTATAGTTCGTCGGTACCAAGGACTTTTGCGATTTTCACGAGCTGATCGTAGTTATCGTGGCCGTGGAAAAATGGTTCTTTCCTAAATATCTGTGATGTGACTAGTAGTTAAAAATGAGTCAACCAGCGACAGCCATATTGTCTCACCATCGAGGCGAACATACAACCAAAGCTCCACATATCAAGGCTGTAGTCGTACTCTTGGAAATCCACCAAGAGCTCGGGACCTTTAAAGTAGCGTGAAGCCACGCGAACGTTGTATTCGACCTTGGGATGGTAGAACTCGGCTAGACCCCAGTCAATGAGTCGTAGCTATAACCGTTCCGTTTGAACAATGGCGTGTGGAACTCGAGATTAAAAATACCTTGCGCTGCTCGTGGTCGATCATAACATTGTGAGGTTTTACATCTCGGTGCATGATTCCACGAGAATGACAGAAATCCAATGCCTAAAAGCCAAGTTAGGATGAGATCTCAGAGATCACAAACAGCAAATACCTTGAGAAGCTCGAACATGTAGAATCGGACATCGAAGTCCGTGAATCGTGGATATAGTACCTTGAAGTCGACGTTGTCAACGTACTCCGTAATTAGACTCGGGATTTTGGAGGCTGGGTCTCGGACGACGTCCAAGAGTGCAACAATATTCGGACCACCCGCAAGATTTTGTAAGATCTTGATTTCACGCTTTATTTTCTTCTTTTTCACCGGTTTAAGGACTTTGATGATGCACTTTTCTTCGTTTATGACATTGACACCTTCGAAGACCTGGGCAGCGATTAGGATCTGTTGACGATCACAGGCAGTGTTATACCTCTGAATATTTGCCTCGTCCAACTTTGCGCACTATTTCATAGTGATCCTGTGAACCCCACTGCACCTGTAGATTGTCTGTGGTGATGTTTCAGCTGGATATTCAAGTTGGACAGATAAAACGTGTGGTGACCGTATTCATGCCATGCAGGACCAAACTGAGCGTTGACATCCCGATAGATGCGTGCGACGGACTTTGTGGGGGGTCGTACCATGGAATGAAGTCGTGATGGATGAATTTATGACTCTCAGCAACCAAGACCGTCTGACGAGCCACAGTCTTAGTCTACAAGCCCACCACCCACCGAAGCAATTTACCCACGGGTCGTTGCTGGTATGTACTACTGGTTGCTTAAGCGCCTGTGCATATTTTGACTTGCAGTCCTTGGATCCAACTAACTTAGATACTACTCACGCATATACATGTCTGCTCGACGGCCCCCGCAATGGCCCTCATCGGTCATGTTCATTACCTCCCCTCGGTACCACTACTCGGTGCCAACGTCTGCGCTTTCTTTCCTTACTAATGGTGTCGCCCTTCCAATCCATCCACCACCCCCAGATCTAAATTTCGCTGTCCATCCCGTGGTCCGCATCAAATTCATTTCCCATCCAGCTCACCCTGCACGAGGACAGTACGGACTTTTTGCATTCAAAAAGATCCAACCTAGAACACATATCATCGACTATATCGGTGAAGTGCATTGCCAGGAAAGGCCTAATTCAGACTACGATCTATCGCTTTTCCGCTCTCAAGATGGGGTTAACGTCGGAATTGATGCCAGTGTCATGGGCAACGAGTCTCGCTTTGTCAATGACTATCGAGGAATTCGAGGCAAACCAAATGCCGAGTTTGTGGAATACCGAACTGCGGTGGGAGAGCTGCGAATGAGCATCTGGAGCACCGGAGATACAATCAAGAAGGGCGAGGAGATTGTTGTGTCGTATGGCAAATCGTGGTGGCTAAACAGGGACAGCGCAGATCCTCTGCCCAGTGTGAGCGAAGTGATCATGGAGGTCTCTCCGGCGTACGCAGGCAAATCTCATTATCATGGTTTGGATTAACATGCTCATCAGATTTCAGGTAGAATATAAGTTGGCCGTTTCTGATATTTCTCGGAGCATATCAGCACTGTTTGGAATCCTAGGCCCGTCTGCGTCAGAGCTGCCAGTCAAGAGTTTACGTATGTACAGTCGGTTCCCTGGAAAATGGCGCACCGGATCGCACCATGTACCTGAAAATTCGAACGAGGGTACAGAGAGCAGGCGTCTTTACACATCAGATTCATCGTATCGGTGCGCAACCACTGGCAGTCACGCTTCCAACTGCCACGAAAAGCATTTACGAAACTCGGATACACGTCCCACGATCAATGAATGAATATGAATATGCATAAGTAGCACCGAACCCGAGCATTGAGGGTATGTTCAATCTAATCTGCCATCTGCAGTGATACAACCAGAGGTATGAAAAACATATCGGAATTTCGGATCGCCTTGAGGTGACCACCACACTCTTTGAGCTAAATGACGCAGTCGATGAAGCTTACAGCCTCGACAGCACGCTCGATAGGCTACACGCATCTTGTCCACCGGGAAATTGAACCTTGGTAGTGAAATGTAAATGTACTAAGCACTGCATGTTATTGGCATGTCAAGTCCTAGAATGGCTTAGTCAGGTCGACAAATAGATGTAAACGTCGTCTTGTCTTTGGTAGGAGAACTTCGTGAAGAATTACAGCCAGGTTGGGAACGAGACTCGTGTTTCCAATTGGTTTGCAATAGCCTCTTCCAGGTTCTGCACCGGGTCCACAGAGTCGCCACTCACTTGCCAAATGATCTCTCGCTTCCCTTCTCAGGGTTTTTCATCATTCATATCGTTTTACGCCTGTGCCAGACAACAATCCAAGCACGGTTGTCGAACATTCTCAGCATACCGTCCAAGGTGTGCCAAGCACCATCCGCTCAATGCACAGAGTCAACATCCACAGAAACACAAAATCAGAGCCAAGGTTTGATTTATATTTCAATGTCCTATGTGTCAATCTAAAGGTGCTTCCTTACAGCGCGTGTTTCACACTTCTACCTCACTTTCAGCTGGAACAAAAAATCCATACAATGTTCTAGGTGTTGCCAAAGATGCATCTCCCGCTGAGATCAAGAAGGGTTATTTCGCCGTATGCCCTCATTTTCCGCGTGTTCGCATGTCCTCATCGGTGTCTGCACACAGCTTGCACGCAAGTATCATCCAGACACAAACCCTGACAAAGATGCACAAGCCAAGTTTGTGGAGATACAGGAGGCTTATGACGTATGTTCTTGACCTGCATATTTCATTATCCATCCGACTTGTATTTCTAGACACTAAAAGATGAGAAAAAGCGAGCTGCATATGATCAGTACGGCTCGGCTTCCCAGCAACCAGGCTTTGATCCGAATGCCTTTGCTCGAAACCCATTCGGAGGCGCCGCTGGTGGCTTTGGCGGTTTTAATTACGCTGGTGAAGCTTTTGGTGGAGGTTCTGCCCAAGGCGACTTGTTCTCCCAGCTCTTTGGTGGTGCATTCGGTGGACGTGCTCGTTCCGCTGCGGGGTTCAGCCAGAGTTCCAAGGGTGCTGACATAGAGGCCCGTGTCAATGTCACTTTCATGGACGCTTGCAAGGGCACCGTCCGTAGTGTGAACGTGAATCCGATCTCGACATGTTCAACATGTTCCGGTACTGGCCTCAAGCGAGGTGCAAAGCGAACGACATGCAGCGCCTGTCATGGTACCGGAACAAGGACGTTTGTCATAGACAGTGGATTCCAGATGGCGAGTACATGTGGGACATGTTTCGGAACCGGTTCCACGATACCTCGTGGCAGTCAGTGCGATAGTTGTGGAGGTCAGGGACACGTTAGAAGCAAGAAGACCGTGAGTGTCGATATACCTCCAGGTAAGCCCCAGGATATTCGCGAGCCCCACATTTATGACCCTTGTTTTACTTAGGCGTTGAGGACGGTATGACGATACGTGTGCCGGGTGCTGGAGACGCTCCATTATCAGGGAAGGGTAGTCACGGAGATCTCCTTGTCCGCGTCAGTGTGGCACCTTCGAAGATCTTCCGGAGACAAGGGGCAAATCTTCATCACGAAGCACGAATCCCTGTACATACCGCACTTTTAGGCGGTCGTGTGCGGGTTCCAACTTTAGATGGACATGTTGACGTTCGTGTTCCAAGCGGGACTCAACATGGTGAAGAGATGGTGCTTAGAGACCACGGCGTCAAATCAGTTTTTGGTGGAGACAAAGGGGATTTGTTTGTGTCCTTTGCCATTCAGCTTCCTAGGTGAGGCACTTTCGCTCATTACAAAGATAGATACGACAATCTTGAAACAGATCGTTGACGGCGCGACAACGTGAAATCCTGCAGCAATATGCAGACGACGCCGAGGGCCACAACCCCGCTCCAGCAAAGACTGCCGCAAACTCTGGTTCCGACAAACCCGACTCCGGATCGGGTGGAGCCCGTCCTCAAACTACCAAGAATCCAAGTGGGAATATTGACAATGGTAGGACTTATTCTTCTCATTCACCACCGTCCTCCGAGGATGGTTGGCTGTCTCGTACATGGAAAGGAATAAGAGGGCTTACTGGGCTTTGATTTATTCATGGGTTCGTCCTTGCGACATTCGTTCCATCGCATCGATCGCTTCTTAATTCAATCCGGTAGAGGGGCACGAAACCAGGGAAGCAGCAAGTGGTGATTATCCGTCGGACAACGCGGAGGGAGAGGCGAGGAAGAGGGCTACAGGGTAGTTACACACCTATAGAAGCACCGTATTCTGAGCATTGACAGATTGTCGATAAAACATTTATCCTTAGAGTAAATTCTTCATAACGGCCAATATAGGGTGAACATGTTGGTGCAAGTGTGCGTCGGTGACCGTGGACATATGTTCAAGGCATGGCAAATAACGTGGGCTCAGCTAAAACGTGGCCTGTTCCAATTGAGCAGAGAAGCCGCGGTCTCAACTTGCAGTCAATCGCCAACCTGGACGCAAATATTGATGATGTGCTTCTCGAACTCAAACATTAACCTAGCGCGGCGATCTCGTATCCTGATCTCTTCGTCAATGGGTTCCTGTCGGAGGTACAGATCCAATCGATGACAACGAGGCCACTCTCTTCCCTAGGACTTACTCTTTGCTTTCGGATTCTTTCCTGTGCCACACAACCGCAGTTTTGCCCATCTCAATCACCTTCTTGTGCTTCTTTGTGGGCTGGACTCTTACAACACATGACAAAGGCCTCACAATACGTTTGAATCTAATATCTCGCTAACGTTAATGTCAGCGCGCCTTGTAGACAAGTTGCCAGTCCACCATCGTGGTTGGTAAGGGGTCAAAGACCTTTCATGGCCATATACCGCCTTTTCCTGCGTCACAGATCCAACCTTCTCCCAGGACCATCCGTATAAATGGCACGCCAGAAGGTGGTCAGAATGCGTCAGAACCGACGCCCCCTGGCAATCCCATCCAATACCTGACACCCGCTCAGTCATGGTTTTTACTTCTCTTTCTTTCAGACTATGGGGTTCGCCACCATCGCCCTCTCCTTCGCTCGCTATCCCCCCTAGTGTTCCGTGCTCCGAGGGATCCGTAAGCACCGCGCGCACCATCGACTCTGTGTCCCTTGTATCGCAGCATGACGCACCGAAGAGTCTGAGACTCTCGACGCCACGCTTGCTCTTCGTACACATTGGGTAAGCCGTTCATCTCAGGCCCGGGCCAATCATACTCAATCTAATGATCCAATGACGCAGAGCTGCAATGACGTTGTTCCTCGCAACTACTGATTCCGTATGTATCATTCCCCTGGATTACTTGCTCCTTTCCTCACATCCACGTAGACAATCGTTTCCACCAGTTTACCCACAATTACCAGCGATCTTTCGGCAACGCAGAGCCAATACACTTGGGTCGGAGTTGCCTACATGCTTACACAGACCGCGTGCCAGCCGTTGTATGGCAAGTTGTCTGATTTAGTTGGGCGCAAGGTCTGGGTTTCTTCGAAAGGTACCGAATACAATTCTGATCGTATCTAAGAACGTCCTGTATACAAGCATGATGATTTTCGCGCTCGGTTCCCTGCTCTGCGGTGCAGCTCAGGTATGTCAAGATACTTTCTTTGTGTTAGATACTACCGGCTGACCGGATTTTCCTTAGTCCATTGTGGGACTCATACTAGCTCGGGGCTTAGCCGGAGTCGGAGGTGGTGGCATAGTTAGCTCGGTGTGGGTTATCACATCCGAAATAGTCGAACCAAACAGCAGGGCCAAGTGGTCGCAAGCACTCAGTATTACGTGGAGCTGTTCTGCTGTTGCTGGACCTTTACTAGGTGGATTATTCAGCAGTAAGTAACTGATAACGTATCCAAGCATGAGCTAACACGTAGACCGGACAGCTGGTTCATCTGCCATGGTCAGCTGGAGATGGGCGTGTAAGTCAAACTCGGCTATGTAGAGTGCTAGATCATCGCTCAATCTTATCATCCAGTTTATTTGAATCTGCCTGTATGCGTGGTTGCATTTATTCTTCTTGTGCTATCGCTCCGAGGCGTCACCCTTGGTCCAGCTAAAGGGGCATCGTGGCGAGCCTTTGCCCATAAATTTGATTTCCTGGGACTGTATGTTTATAACTTCTCCGTCATTTCCACGAGCTTATGGCACATTTTCAGGCTGCTTTTCATGGCTGGTACAGGTTTTCTGGTAGTTGGTTTTAGTTTTGCTATGGGCAACGGTTGTACGGCGAAACCTTCAATCCCAAAATTCTGAGCCTGACAAAAATTACAGGGACTGCGCCTTCCACCCTGTCGCTTATCATATCTGCACCTTTGATCCTCGTCTTCGGCGGGTTTTACGAGGCGCACACGAAACGTGACGCCTTGTTCCCACCTGCAGCTTTTAGAAGTCTCACAGTTGGTACGCATTCACTTTGGCCACTCGCATTTATGAGTTGATCACCTTTCTAGTTTTTATTCTTGTCATCACATTCTTCCACAATCTGGCCTTTAATGCTGGGACGTTCTACCTCGCGTTGTACTTCCAGGTGCGATTTCACTCTTGGCTGAGTAGTCAGGGTCTCACCTTTCCCGCATCAGGCAGTCAACGGTTCGACTCCATTGGAGGCCGGCATTCAGATGTTGCCATATTCTCTTGGATCTTCAATCGCTTCTATGCCAGCGGCGTGGTTGATCGGATATTGGCAGAAGAAGACAAGGGACACGACCGGCCAAAAGTGGGTGATAACTACAGGACTTTTCATCTCGACAATAGGCTTCGGTACGCTCGGTTCATCAACGTGTTGACACCTTCCTCACATGGACTTTAGGGTTACTCGCGCTACTCAATGAGCACTCTGCGCACATTTTGCAGGCGATATTCCCACTAATAGCTGGTGTCGGGATTGGATCGCTGTTCCACGCACCGTACCAGGTGTTCGCGAATGCGTTGGATCCTTCCGAATTGGCTACAGGAACAAGTGCGTTTTTCTTGGTGAGATTCACAGGGGCTACAATCGGACTGGTATGGTTCACTCTACAATGGGTCTCAACCATGTTTGACCTTGGAAGCAGGCCGTCGCTGGGTTGGTGTTCGACGGAAGGCTCTCTCACGACATGCCTTCGAATTACCAGATCCAAGGATCGTCCTCGTCAATTAATTGGACGTCTTTGGGCTCCATTGAACCAGTGTCCCTGAGGTGGGAGGTTCTCAGTGCTGTTTCAACGGCTATCAAGGTACGTGTTAGTTCCTTGCCCTTCGGTCGTAGTAGTGACATGACCGCACTCAGACAATCTGGATTGTGTGCACACCACTTCTCTGTGTGGCTCTGTTGGTAAGTGCAGCATCGAATGGTCTTGGCGGGACTACTGACTCAGTAACTTGGAAGGTCTCACTATTTGTGAAACGATTCCCTATAGAAGAAAATATGGATGATGTTCAGGAAAAGGGGTCCGAAAGCACGGTCTCCATTGGTTCAGCAAAAACTGCCACAGAAGCATAGACATAGATTGCATCTTTGACAAGAGCATATCACGTTACTGTACATAGAACTGTAGACAAGGCATAGCATTTATAGTATGTGGTCATTTTTATGTAGGTCTCTAGAAGAATCATTTATAGCATGTGTTCACCGCCAATAGTACTCCTTGTATGTTTATATTGCCTGCATTTACGAGCCTGTGAGCGATGCCTTGCAGCAGAGGGACAGTACTTGCACTTTGCTCACATGGGGATGTCCAGTATGGAATGGGAGGTCACCCATGGCGCAAGTGACGAGTATATCACAAGGCGGAAAGGGAGGCCTCAAGGCCTCAGGCACGGACAGTATTCACGGTAAGCGGATGCTCATGGCCAGTCTTTATCGTATTGAGTTGTAGCTGCCTATAATAGTGGATACCTGGCTGCTCAGAGCATGTGGCCTGCACGGGGCTGCACTACCAATCGAATGTTACAAGCTCAAGGAACTTTCAAGTCATGCACGAAACGTACCAGAGCCAGTCAAGTATCGAACTCCTACTCGGAATCGTCACTGATTTAATTCTTCTCGCCTGGAGGGACATCGATGCCTCATGACATCCAGTGCTTGCACAGACCGAGCAGTGACCGCTTCCTTGTGTGTAATTCCGCGGCCAGTCACATTAGCATATATGCGATAGTTGGCAAGATTTCTGAGGGTCCGCACGAATTAAGGGCCACATCGCCGAGCGACTTGCGTATCTCCATGGTATGGGATGCCAATACACCCATCTGGAAGGAGGCTTAACTGGTTGAATACACGGAAATTTTCAGTACATACAGGGACACTGGTCAGTGCGAACATTCCTTCGAGCTTTAGCACCCCTGAACTCTATGAGTTTCTGGAGGAAAGGCAAGTGGCCCGTAAATCTGATATAGTTGTCTGATGCTTCCATTGCTAGAATAATCCAAGCACCAGAGATCACGAGGGCTAGGTGACGAGACCAATCGATACTCGGTTATTTTAGCGTCCAATAGGTTTGAGAGTGCACCCCTCCAGACACGATGCATTACACCCACAAATTGCATCTCCCAGGAGACGGGATCTAATGTTCCAAGAGGTGACACCATGGCGGCAGCAGCGCTACTGGATCTCATCAGCATCGATATCAGGAATTTACCTCGAGCAAAGCTATACTGGTACTTCGTTCTCACAAGGAAGACGTCCATACCACGGTCTGCTTGACACGACCAATCGACCACGTCTAACGGAAATAGATCTCCCAGGTGATGCCCGCAGTTAGATTGATTAGCCCCATGCTGGCATTGGCGGTTAATGTAATGACTTCATTTATCGTAGTGGGGATAGTGCTCGCTGTGTTGATTGCCTCGTCTTCGACTTGATCGAGAGCGTACAGCATCGAGATTTGCGTTGCACCTTCGTCACTCTCAGCCCCGGATCGCCACTACCTATCAGTGTGAGTGCAGCTGAACCACCTTTTCACCGCGGCCTATGCAGTGAAGTAACATTGCTTCCAGAAAGCGAAGGCACACGCCCAGAGACGAATTTTTCCCATCCTGGACCACCCTCGCACCATGCCCGTCACATCGTTACGGCGTGCGCATGAGTGTGAACTAGAGGGTCATGTTTACAGGAAGAACTTACAGACTTCACAGTGAAGCACCAGAGTCACGGCGCAACAGGTTTGACAAGTTGCCAAAAGAGCGTGAGGACGTGAGTACGAGGCATGTAGCTGGCCTTGTGACTGAGACATCTATACACATAATTAGCCTTGTGCGCCCTTTAATTCGGCCGACTTGCACCCTGGTATGCTCCTGGAGTGTAACTGCTTGGCCATACTTGCCATAGCTTAATGAGCATTCGAGCGATACCACAAATGTCAAACTTGGAACTGGTGGCAGCATTTAATGCATTGGTGCAAGGGGTCCGGGTCAGCAATGAAACTGGTCGTGTGCTCTCATCCCTAACCTTTTTTGCTCCTTTACCTCCATCACACATCAAACACAACGATGGGACTTCAGCCTGCACTCTTTGCAGAATCTTCTTTACCCGCATCCACGCCTGTCTCAGCTCTGAGTGACTCCAGGGCAGAGACTTCCCCATTTCAGAGCTCCGTACTTGACCATGAAGGTCCTTCCCGGACTTCATCTAGCTCTTCCTTAGCGTCAAACAATCCGACATTCAAAGTCGACGTTGCGAACGGACTTCTTAACGTAGACGTCAAACTAGACCCGAGGTGAGGACTCTCCACTCTTTGACACCCTATCCGCTCGGAACCCCCGAGCGGAACTAACGGCTCCAGTTCAGTCATGTGTAACTACGGTCTGGTGTCCTCCCTTCAGCCTTGCAATTTTACTCATGCATGTTCTGTCTCTGCTTGCAGGTCATATCGAACAACCTCTTTTGCGACACAACTCATATCTGTGCTAGTTGAGCTCCGTGTTCCTGCTTGGTACACGGCACAACTAGACCCTACATTGCTGTCCGTTCGCAAGGCGTCGGGGTCGTTGACAAATGCAGTCTATTTTGTTTCTTGTCCTTCCGTCCCTACGGTATTACTACGTATCTACGGTCCTTCTTCAAGCTCCCTCATCTCACGATCTCGTGAGCTGCATACTCTCCACGTTCTATCTTCGCGGTACCACATTGGACCACGTATATACGGCACATTTTCAAACGGTCGTGTCGAGGAATATTTCGACGCAGTTACACTGGTGCCCTCGGATCTTCGAGACAAGACACTCAGCCGTTGGATCGGCGCTCGAATGGCTGAGCTTCATTCTGTGGAGATCAGTGCAGTCGAAGGCCCACTGACGGTCAGCAGTTTGGAAGGGAAGAGTTGGAAGATAGGTGTTAAGAGGAATGTCAAAGCGTGGCTTCCAGCAGCTCGCGAGGTCCTAGCTCACCCAAATATGGATGAGAGTGATCGCGTCGCTCTTGGTTTGGACGCTTTTAGTGAGCAGTGGGCGCGGTACATTCGCTGGCTTTCCCATTTAGAGAAGACTGAAGGCGCCAATCGACGCGTTTTTGCTCACAATGATGCTCAGCATGGTAACCTCCTAAGACTCACCGGAAAGTTGGCGGAAGGAGTACCCGAGCATCGTCAAGTAAGCTATTCTTCGTACGTAAATAAGGAATACTACTGACGTATTATCTTAAAGATCGTCGTTGTCGATTTCGAGTATGCTTCACCCAACCCCCTGGCGTTCGACATCGCTAACCATTTCCACGAATGGACTGCTGATTATAATTCCTCGACGCCTCATGTGCTTGATCTTTCACGTTATCCGACGCCTGACCAACGGCGTAACTTTTATCAAGCCTACCTCTTGCGCGCGCAAGCTCCATCTTCGGAAGCCGTCAGCGAAGCGAGCCTGACGAAGTTAGACCGGCAAGTTCGCGTTTGGAGCCCAGCAGCGCATGCTATGTGGGCAATTTGGGGTATCGTGCAGGCCAAGGACAATGTAGAGAGAGGCATGGGTGAAGGAGAGTTCGATTACGTCGGGTATGCAAAGTGTCGCATGGAAGGCTTCCTTCGTGAGATCAAGGACCTTGGGGTTTAGGTTATGCGAACTTCTTTGTGTGTTATCTAGGTCTGATATACCGATCATGGCAGTTTAATCGGACGTTGTTATTGAACAAGAATGCAATGCATAACAGACATGATGAAGAACGTGGATATCTGAATCGTAACAATAGGTAATTCAAGAACTGTCATGAGATGAGCGTATCGAGAGATCAAACTACAATGTAATAATCGGGAAGCAGAGTTTTCGCAAACAGGAGACCTACACGCCAGCTTGCGAGCAGAGAATACCATTAGTTTAGACTTAAGAGAGATGAAAAAAAAGTGTCCGACGAGGCGACAGTGATTTCGGACAGTGCATTGGGCAACTGCCCTTGGTACGATCTCCGGAGATTACATCCAGCCTTCGGTCAGCCTCGCACTTCCAACAGCCAGCTCGGAGGTGGACCATGGGGCGTCACCATTTGTTTCCGAGGACTGGGGGTATGAAGGGGCGGCAGTCAAGTTGCTGCTTCGGGTGACGTTGCCCCAATTACCAGCACTCCCTGAGCGGACGTGGTGGCTACGCGGGACTCCATTATTTGCCGACGCACGTTCACCCGACGCCATCGTAAACGAGGACACCTGGTTGGGGGCTGATGGTGTGGAAGGAGTGGAAAAATCGAGATCTACATCAGTCCCATTGAATGAGTGGCGAGCGCTAGAGTTGGTCGACGACGCCTTATTTAGACGCTAGTCCCGGGGAGTGTGAGTTTCATGGATTTATGATGGTCTGTCGACTGTACCTGACTGTATCCCACAATATCCAACCGGCTAGCATTGTGCCTCCCGAGATCAGGACCAGCCGTCAGCGGTACGGGAGATTTCATTGAGGATTGCTCCGGGTTTGAAAGCATCAGGGCATTGCTCGCGAACGTTGGGTACGCAGACTTGTTCTGCTTGGTGACGTTGCTCAGAGCAGACGTGTCCACACGAAGGGATCCAGTCGGTGGTCGACTGCTGAAGAAACCACCAGATGGGGGTGAGACATCCACTGGCGTGGCTTCGTTTTTTCTTTGGATGCGTTGGAGCAAAGAAATCGAAGACTCGTTGGGATCGCTGTTGGATCGCTCGCGGCTTCCGGAATTCCCAGACGGTGGAGGAACTCCGTCGGCACCAGGTGAAACACCCGTAACAGGAAGTTCCGTGTGGATGAAACAGCACCGCTTGCCATATGGACAGGCGCCAGAAACCCAGAACGTCTGCGCTGTGCGTAAGAAAGTAGTTTAATACATCGGTGACGACTTCACGTACCCTGCAAATTTCAGTCTTGTACTGCAGGTAGGAATGCTCGTTAGCTTAGGCAATGCTAGGCGGTTGGAAGGATTACCTTGGGGTGCCGAGCCACAATACGAAGTTCATCCTCTCCATGAGCAAATTGACACTTGGCGCCATACCGGCATGTTCCTTTTTCCTCCCAAGACCTACACAGTTCTGTTTTGTAGAGTCCAAGCTTGCGGTTGTTCGCGCTAGGCCCGTTACCACTTTGCGAGCCAGCATTTGAGCTAGGGCTGTTTGTGAGTCCCATCGTTTGGCTGGGCATAGCTCCATAGGGTCCCGAAAACTGAGCCTGTATCCGGTTCACAGCCGCAGCGACGTCCTGTGGGTACCCATCGGGTGCAGCATAGTACTGGTTGGCATACAGTCCTAGGGCGGGTGGCGCCATAGCGCCGGGATATAGAGTGTGGGCAGCTGGGGCAAAGGCTGGGTTGCTCAAGAGCGCCAGAGTAGCAGCGTCTCTGAGCGCAGACGGGTCAGAGGCAGAATGTTGGTGAGTGGCTCGGAATACATTGTGTTGCTGCTGAACTCGTGCGACAGCTGGGTGGTGACCATCCGCATGAGGTACCATCATGTCGTAAAGTTGCTGTGTGGTTCCCAGTGATAGATGAGAAACATGGCCAGGCGTGTATCCAAGACTAGTTGGGCTCGGTAACAGTGGCTGCGGGGGGAAGCCCCGCTGGGGCTGGCGATAGGAAGTAGGCATACTCTCCGTTGGTCGACCTTGGACGAAATGTTGGGGGGCACCAGGCATTCCCTGGGGAGGGAAGAAATTCCGCTGCCCAGCCGCGTAGTCGGCTTGTAGGTCACCGTTTACGGGTCCTTGTAAGGCGCGATAATCATATTGTTGCTGGCTACGACCAAAAGCCCCTGCATTCGCTAAGGAGGGGTATGTCGGCTGATCGGGAGAAAATGGCTTATCACCGGTGGCGAGTAAGTCACGGTAATGGGAAGAGGACCATTGGTGGGGTGGAAGAGCATTGGCTCCTGATTGTATCACTCCTGCGGATTCCTCGCCCGCTTGCTGGAGGCGACGTAAGTCAGCTGCAGAAAGTCCCCCACTGAACGAATGTGGGCGTTCCTTCGCTTCGCCACCAGTCGCAATCTTTAGCTGGGGAGGTCCCCGTAGAGTGTGACTGGCTGAAGACAACGCAGATTCGTGCGAGTCCGCCGAGGATACTCGAGAATGAGAAGGTGAGATCTGATGATCCGAAACCTGAGGAGAAGAATCGAGGCTGGCTTCCGAAGCTGTTTCCAGGGGGCTGGCTTCGTTGTATTGTACAACAGCTGCAGGACCGAGCTTGGACTGAGGTGGGGTAGTCAGGGGACCATGTACCTCATCTGCTAGCTCACCGACTGAACCCAGTTTCAGTCTGGCAATGTCCTGCGCAAGGTCCCACTCTGAAGCTGCGCCAGCATCGATCAACTGACCTGTTCCGTTGAATCGCCAGCGGTTACTGTTGTTAGAAGCTACCATGTGGCGATCAGTAGGACGGTTTGATTCCCCGGTGTAGCTTGAGCTCTCAGAAAGATTGGTGCGGGCAGGCATGGTAGACAGTTTTTGAATTGAGAGTAACGAGGGACGGCGAAAGCTTGAAGACAAGCCGGTGGGAGAGTCCTGGATCGCAGATGAAGTCCAATTTTTCTAGAAAGGCGCTGCTTTAGCAAACATGTACACGAGGGGTGCACGAGTACCTACCTCTTGTACGATTTCGTTAGTGAGCCGCTGTGTTTCGCGTGTTTGAGTCCAGCCAAGTACGCCGGTTGATTGCGCTCTGGTGGGGAAAGATATCGATGAAGCTGATTCGCCTGCAATGTACAAACTGTCGGTTGATGCAGCAGTACTGGTGACCACCTTTTGCATTTAAATCTGGGTCACCGACGATATTGAGCGTCTATATGCAGCAAGGAAGGAGAGGACGTGAAACACACCAGTAAATTAGAGTCGATGTGCGTCCAATGATGAATGCCGGATAAAAAGGTGCTCTGATTGGTATGAGACAATAATCAAGTGATGCGATGGATATAGGATACGATGCTGAGCTGCGTTATTGAGAAGATAGATAGGGCCTTCGTCGACCTTTTGACCGGCTGAGAGGTAAGGAGGACGAGCAGCAAAGATCTAGGGAGAAAGCACAAGATAGGTATAAAAAGATGCCAGAAAACGAGGCGTGAAGGGGTCGTGAGGACTATGGTCGCGTGTTGTGGATCACAACCCAGGTCAGAATCACTTGGTGAAGAAAGTTGATGGCGGTTGAGGGTTTGGTGAGTTCTTGAGTATTATGGTAATGGAATGCGGTAAAGGGGAGGCCAGGCAGGACTGCAGGGTTGTGATCGCAACGTGCCCTTCTCGAGGCGGCGTTTGCCAAATAATTATTATGAGCGTGATGCGAGTGTGTTGGGGTTACCTGTTGATAAATCCGAATTAGAAAACAAGGTTGATTGTCCGTGGTGGTCATACCAATAAGTGAGAAACAAACCGCGCTCTCTGTCGTTAACAGTGTCAATGGTTGTTGTGGTCCAGTTTGAAGAAAAAGACGAGAAACGAAAGGGAATTGTCTGGACCTTTCACAACATTATTTCGCGCGCACCGGTTTAGCACCTTCGTGTCGTAACTACCGGAACGGGTGACTAATAACGGCTCCAAATGCCGCCGCATCAACAGAACTGCCTCAGTGGAAGTTGCTTTTTCCTCTCCCACTTAACATTGATACAAGTCAGTGTCTGCTCACTGACTGGAGACACTGTCGAACGCTGAGAGTTGCCCCAGCTTGCCCCAGTTCCCTTGCATTTCAAATTTAATTAACCAACTAAAAAGTCTCACGTGAGGTACACGTGTTCTCTGATCAATGATCGTTCCGTCTAACACGGCAAAGCAGATTATTGTTACAGCGAGTCCAAGCTTGCAAACCAAGGTAGGCTTTGCCTTGTGGAACCATGTTTCCAATCCTGTGGTGTGCATCCTGCACACGATGGGTGTAATGAACGCATCAGTAAGAGTCAAATACGTGGAGTGCGTCAAGCCGCGCGCTAACCCCAATGTGCCAAGTGTTCAACACGTGTAGTCGCACGCCCTCAAACTCAACCGCAGCACTTAATAGTAGTAACGCCAAAGGCTTCCTCCATTCAATATCAATGATGACTCTGCATCAGTCACTACGTCTTACTACCTGTTATACTGTCGGTCCTCACCAGAACTGGTGGATACCAAATCATCCTACTATCGATATTTGCCAATGTGTATTCCCTGTTCAAACGTTTCAGAGTGGATAAATATTATTTAATATTGTAATTGTTGAAGATAACAATCAAAAATGCATCCGCGATCGCGGACTGCCAAGTTCCCAGGCCATAAAAGGAAGGTATAGTATTCAAGCCCTATTTGATCTCGCGAAAAATTTCCTGCACCGTGATTGCAATCGATATTCCAGATTACTATCCGCATCTTGCAGAAAGGATTATTTCACTATGACCGTTGAGGTAGGTAACACAAGCTCACGGACTAGACCCCCAAACCAGTAGAGTCATCGGCAGTACTCTGCCAGTCAGTATGGCGATCCGATGGTAAGTATCGCTGCGTAGTATGCTAGTACTGTAGAACGTATTTCCGCGTTATCTATTCTCAAGTCACAAAAATTAGGTCGCTGTGCCTCGCTAAGATTTTCATTTGCACGGGCCCGCCTGGCAGTCGTGCTCGTGGCCAAGGCGGGCGGGCGGGTCTCCTAACCCGAGTCAATAAATCTTTAATTGTACAAGGATGGGCGTGCGTTCATTTCGCGACACACGAGTGGCTCTGTTGTAAAGAAACTTTTAAACCAGCAAGAAGTTTTGGGACTCGTAAGCAAGTGAACTGGTGGACTCGTCAGAAAGCTCGCTTGAATCGCACACACACCACCTGACCACTGCACTCAAATCAATAGTGACATTGGGGATAAAAGACATCAGCTGATTATCGTGGTTGGGCATGCGACGTACACGAGTTTTCTATGAGCTATGCCATGAGGACCATCGATCTTTAAGCGGATTCTCGATAGCGGTCAAGATACCAAAAGGCCGGTGAGGAGAGGGTTTATGAATACAAATTTCGCCGAGACTTTATCGCCGTAGAGCAACAACCTCGGGCTTATCGTCTTTCATTTAGGCTCAACGTTTTCACCAGATGTCAAGATATCCAGGGGAGATCAAACAGACTTAACGCTTCTGTTGATGTAAACTAATGCACATGCAGTCCGAAAAAGGCGATAACTACTTCAGATTATGGGGCAATAGAATCAAGCATCTGTGAGGTCGTTAATGATCACGCAGAACTCGATTGGTCAAGGTTGAAATGCTTACAGTACGAAGTGCCCACCAGCATAGTGGAAAGGCTTTGGAGCTGATCTTCATCGAACAACAACTGGTCTTTATGCCACGTTTCCTATAAGGTGCCAAGCTTTGTCAAGCAGGTCAGCTAAGATAAGAAAAAATTGCATTACCTGGTGAGTCTAGATACGATGCAAGATAGTCGGGTGTTTTTGTAATTGGTCAAAAGGAATGCACGCTCACCTTCTTGAATTCGGAAGCACATTGACGTATGGTCGTTGAAATTGGTGGAGGATCGGTTGCGTGTCGGGCTAGTACTGAGGAATCGCATCGAAAGCACATCAGAATTGAATCGCAAAACAAGTTAAGCAGAAATAATGGAGGCGAGCAGCTGACCTTCCGTGAGAGGCGGCATCCAAGGCTCAACGGAGTAGGGAAAACTTTCAATAAGAGCACAAAGCCCGAGTATGGCTGAGTGTAACTTCTTCATTAATTCCGCATAATTACTTGCTGTACGCGGGGGCAACTTGACTCCACGAGCCAGGGAAACAAATCGGTTCTGTTGCAGGAGCGAGTCAGTCAACTATGTCCGGCCAAGTGCCAATTTGTCACCTTTAAAGGCACAATGTTCTGACGCTGCGAACACCTCACTATTCCAGATAGCGTCTTCGAGGACATTTCTCGAACCTCGACATTTTCATCTGCTAGGCATTCGAGAAGTACATCCATGACCTTCGAGACTCCGCCAGGAGATATCATCAGAAGATTGCGATAGAAAAACATCACGAGGGCCGGTAGTGTATGCAATCGGATACGCCAAGACTAGGGCAAATTCATTCAATCTCGGTTATAAATGTCGTCCATTTTCACATACCTTGGAGGAGTGGATTGCTTCGACAAGTTTCTCTAAAACGGCCTCCGCAAAAGCGGGTGGTAAGTAAATCCCAGACATTACTTGCAAAACTGCACTGCTGTATTTCTGTAAGTCCGGGTTGTCGTTGAGTTCCGACATCTTTAATATTTCAGGCCTGCAAATGTCCTTAGTTTCACGAGGATCCAAATACTACCCACGTACAGCATCTTCATGGTCGAAGGGAACGCTAGACATGCCTCGGAGCCATGGAAAGATGCCCACAGCCACAATAGCACTACAAGAAGAGTTAACATTCAGGATGAAGCATAAAACGGAAAGTTCTACTCGTGAGGCCAACTTTATCGTACTGCGTATGCTGGATAAGGTGGTGGTTGGCACATTTACAAAAAAAACATGCCTGTGACTGAGTTACTCGCGGTGGAGGGAAACGTTGATCCTTCCACTGGGGTAAGTTCTGCAAAACCTGCTGGAAGCGGTCGTCGAATACGCCCTCTCTACGGAATTGGTTAGGAGAACCAAGGAGGAAGACGAGAGACACAAACCGGGTCCCAAGGGGGTCTTGAGTGTCGCGGCACGCAGTTAATAATGCAACCGTAGACGGATATGACCGGCGCCACCGATTTCTTGCCATGAGATAAAGAGCATTTGCAATCATGTTTCGAATCTGCGATCGTGCGGAGTCAATTGAACACCCAGACTAGATACACACACAAGTATACCTCTGCATAATTTGAGTCGGCATTTTCGAAGAGCAGCGAGACATATATTTCTGACATCGGGTTGAACCGAACCCCGATGGTATCCATTAACACGACAACGGCATTGAGTGACTTCGAAACTGCAATGGAGTGAGCGAAGTATGGTCAGTGGGGGTGAGTTCGTATACCTGCAAACGCGGAGTCTCCCTGGAAATCTAGTTGGAGAGATAAGATCCAGTCCAGCAAGGGTTGGTTCCGGCGAGGATCGCGGGCTGCCAGCACCATCTTGTCGCCAGACGGCTCAGTGCAACACCCTGGATAGCAAGATATGCACACTCACTTGGAGGAAAGAAGCCCAATACGCCACAGTATCGGGCCGCGCTTGAGAGAGAATAAGGTCTAGACGAGGCACGACCCAGCTCCAGAGTGCATCAAGAGTGCGTTGAGACCAATGTTTGGATCCTGTAACACCTAAATGTATGCATATGTTCGAGTTGGAAATTACATACCGCGCAGCAAGCCAGTCAGAATTTCAGCAGCAGCTGCCTGTTGGAATTTGTCTGTGGTTGTAAGTAGGGGCTCTATCACATCGAGCAAATCCTTGAGGTTTGCGCCTTCAAACATCTTGGCTGTGATAAAGCACGCATTAGTTATGCGTTCGGCCTTTTCAAACCGAAAGGCAAACCAATGGTTTTTATGAACAGGATATTTTCTGAACGCAGATCGGAGGCAGCGGCGTTGTTGTTTGTCTCCTGGCCCCATAGGGCAGCGAGGTTCGAATAGTAATCTCTATCAGTGTACTCTCTTATGATGGTCAACGACTCTGTAGATGGTGGGTCCCACACAATGGGCTGCTCGGGTGCTGAGACGTAAGCACTGATAGTTGCCGCCCATGTCAGAAAGCCAGTCTCAAATTTGTCCACATAGAAGTCCCTGGAACGATCGTTAACATGGGTGGGCGTCGCAGCAGATTGTGCTTACTTTGGTCCAACAACAGGGTCTTGAAGTTTTTTCAGGAATTCAGAGGGGTCATTGATGGGAACCTCCCTTGTAAAAGGATTCCGCCATTGGCACAGCCAAAGCTCGTCATCACTCTTTGCATAAGTCCGCATCTTGATGAAGAGTGATTCCCGGACAATACCCCTGGCAGCGGTAATTGCACACGTGAGAACCCATGTATGCAGATTAAAGACCTACTGCTGTGCGTTGAGTCTAATTGAAGGCTGGACGCTTGTTGTGTGTCCCATCAAGAACCGCACCACCTTAGGGGGTGTCGGGGTGTCTCGTCTCATGAGCCCGAGGATGAAGGTGATCGCCATTTGCACATATCGCCACTGTTGAGATTATGGCTAATGCTCAGCAAGAACGTAACATTATATGGAGCACGCACGTGAGTTGTTGGGCCAACGGCAATGTCAAGCACAGATTTCACCTGAATGACGAAAGTCAATTAATGTGCACCATTCAATTTGGGCAGAAGCAAACTTGCCGTTGCGTCATGCTCCCGGAGTCGTCGCTGGACTCTCACAGGAGCCATTTGTACAGCAGTTTTCCAAAGACCATCGTCTAATACGCCAGATCCCAGTTCCACTTTGAGATCACAGAGCGCTGCGTCAACTCCAGGAACGTCCGCGGTATAGGCAGCAGTGCGGACGACCTCTTCGTTGAGATGAATGAGACAGTCCGCGGAATTGGTTGAGACTAATTTTTGCACCGAGGGCTTCGGAAAACGACCCTTTTAATAAATAGAGACCTTATCCTGTGACGACATACCTTCTCTTCTTGCTGACACTCGAGCAATGAAAGCAGGTACTGCCTCTGAAAAACTTGATCTGCAAGGGTATAAGAGGTGTGGGAGCAGAGCGACTACATACAAACATACCAGCCATCGTGTATGCCGCTATTCGATGAAAAGGATTAAGCATGGCACAAACGATAAGGATACAACTCTGACCTGTTCCCTTGTTTCCTAGAACGTAAAGAGCCCCTTTCATGCGATCAGGGTTGTTGCCCCTCGTTAGAGCGTTGAACATGGTCGGCAAAATGTATCTGGTAGATCGCACATAGTACTTCCTCCGTCATCAATTTACGTCTAGACACATGGGTGTGAGGTCACTTACGCCGCATGTACTGTGCAGAATGTTCTGTGCAAGGCTATACGCAACGTTAGAATCGAGGTCCAAGGAGCCGATAACCCACGCACCGTCGAACCCTGGTGTATGGCGATAAGCAAAGCTCTGCGAGATCGTCCCTTAATATTTGATCGTCCAATGCAGTACGTCGGCGATAGAGGGCGTGCATGTACAGGCGCCCAGAGTGATAAAGCTGTGCTCGTTTCACCCAAACAACACGCGTGTTGTCTTTCTGATGCGTAGAGATACGATTCACCCTGGATATAAATGACTTAACCGCCATCGCCACCACATCTTGAAAAACAATACACACTCGCGAGATTGCACGAAGTTCTTCTGCATAGTAGCAAAATCACCCCTGCTCATTCCATAGTCGAGGAAGAATGTATCGATCGCTTTGACCACTGCAATCACAGCATCAATGTGATCTTCCTCTCCCTGGCTCTGGCGCAACTTCGTCGCGGCAAGGTGTACGAGATTTCCAAATCGGGTTCGAAGCCTGACGACTTGTTGATAGCGAGGATCTTGGGGATCCGTCAGGGCTATTCCTGCTTTGACATCGAATTGCTCGACGAGAAGTCCTTCAACATCAACCTCTGGATCGGCGCAGGTGTTGACAACTTCTTTAGGGGCCTCTTTGTAAACAGTGGGCATGCCATTCCATACTGCCTTCGAGAAAGCCAGGTAGCTAGAGCAGACGACGTTGGTGGGAGAGAATACATCGATGACGCGATACTTACCGACAGAAATCGTTCCGGGCAACGCTATCCCAGCTTTCGGGAGATTTCACCAAGTCCTCGATCCTGTCAAGCGCAGGGGACGCAACCCGATTCAATATTTCCAACACGAAATCGATCTCTTCCGCGTTGGGCACTGAATTTGTTCATAAGAAATAACAAGGAAACCGATCGTGCCAATGCCAGCCCACCGTGCCATTCGATCTTGACATCTTTGGCCTCGTAAAGAAGGCCCCAATGCATGCTGTGCGCCTTGTTGAAATCTGGTCGTCATCCGTCAGCAAGTTGTCACGAGTGTCACGAAATCCTACCTGAGTCTGTCCAAAGATCATTGTTGGCGAAATGATTGTTGATGGGATAGACTGTCGTCAGTGTGTGTAACACCCGTGATACCAAGACCCCAGTCCCTGAGTACCCCCTTTCGCTCTTTGTCTTCTCGAGCAAAAGTGTCAGAAGCTGAATGACTGTCTCTTTGTGTTTCAATAACTGCAAAACCACTACATCAGATGAAAGTTTTCATGGAGATCAATGACTCACGGCGGGGCCACCGTACCCGAGGCAACCTCGGAGGATCGCCATGTCTAGGGTAGGAAGTTTGTCAGATCATGCACAACTTGCTCGGGATTGTAAATTGGTGCCCACTCCAATGAAGGGTTGTGTCGGAGGGCACGCTCTCATGAGTTGATGTCGTCCGGACGCTCGAAGCCCCATGTTTAAGTTCCTCCTGTATCTGCAGGATGCAGAAAGGCATAAACTTGTCGATCGTCTGTTGGGGTTTCGAACGCGCGAGGCAGGCAACCAGCTGCCCAAATGCCCTCACGGCATTCGATTTGGCGTTCGTCGTTGCATAGTCTTGAACCAAATTGAGCACGAGGTCAAAAAGCTGGTCTGAGAGGTGTAGGCAGACGACGTCAACCATGCTCTTGATAGATTGTAGCACCACTTCTTCTGTCTTGCCTCCTGTGGTTTTCTTTCGGCCTCCTTCTTCCGGCAGGTTCTCGTAGAGAGCGAGGACGCGCCGAAACAGAGACACCACCCAATCTGTAGCACTGAGTTGATCGATGTGCCATGAAAGAAGATGGATCAGTTACCTGCAAAGCCGGCGGTGCTCTCGCGCACAAGTGTCCGCTCTTCTTCCCTGCTGAGGGCGACGAATGGATTCATCTCGATACCATGGGGAAGCTGTGCACCCTCAAGGTCGACCTCCATGAGATCTTCACCCGGTGCATCACCAGATAGTGCGAAACCTAAATGGTGCATAGAGATGTCGCCGACTTTGACATGTTGGACCACACTGACAATAAACGATGTCGCGCATATAGTTTTGTTCGGGTCGTTCTGGCCCAAAAGCGCGTCAACCGGAAGCCCAGGATACGTAAAGAATGCTACAAACCAAATCAATGCCTGGGATGCAGAGCTCAAGGAGAGGCAAAAGATGTTTCTGGCCAGCACGCCACTGGTTCTCTGAAACGAGCGGGAGAGATATAGCGGAAAGTATCTTGAGGACTGCAGTGGTCCTGTGTGTCTCATTAACGACTTCTAACCCACCGTAGGCCCGCTCCAGCAGCTCAGGCATTATCAGCGTAGGCTCGAGGTGCGCCATCACGCGTAGGGCGCCCTGTGCCATGGACAGAGACAACGCATCCTTAGAAAACATCGCAAGTAGTGCAGGCGTGCGCAAGCTAGTAACGAATGCTCGACGGATTGATGTTGTCAGACGACGCGTCTGAGGCCGGCACGTCAATGTCAGAACACTGGCATACCGCGCATATATACTCACCACGGGAGTTCGGCAGGAAGGCAACTTCTCCTCGAGCCAACGGTCGGCGAACTCAGCCGTCAGGCGTTGAAGGAAGCTGGTGAGCTACGACTGCGCTAAGATAAAGAGCTGAGAAGCATGCGATGTACTCACCAGCATCGTCCAAGGGCCAGAATTGGAGGGATGGAAGAATGACTCTGTGCTTGTGATCAGGCGGTCTAAAGTGTCCATTGCTTTTGAACCTGCGAGATATGCTGCATGGCCGCCTTGGGATGCCGGCGTTGCTGACGCAGAGTCGCTACGGACAGGACTATCGACTGCCAGAGAATAAACGAATAGTTTGGCGAGCGCATCTGTATCAAGCCACCTCAGTGACGTGTCGATGCACATAATCACCACAAAACTGACTGATGCGACTAATTCCCTTCTTGATTTTAGATCCCTGGCGCAAAGACGATGCATCCGCACGGGCGGAAGTCATGTTGGGGCTCTACAAGCACGTCAGACAGAATATTTATGAGCCTCGTGAAAGCCAACATGCTCACTCTAGATTTTCCAACCGGGATGTCTGGATGGCCGTTTGCAAGTAAGTCGTGAGTTATTAGAGGGATAAGGAAACCTACACATGGACTCGAACCCCTTGCTAACCAGCAAAGTCCATTCCTCATCAGACCAGATACCAATATCCTTCCACTGTGCACCACCTTCTTCGCCGAAATGGCCAGCCTTGCCTGCAACGTGTTCTTCCGCCAAATTCCCAGCCATTTCAAGGAAACGATCATCCATCGAAAAGGAGTTGAATGACTCCCAAAATTTGAATACAATGGGGAGGTAGAGGTGCGGGTGGGTGGCAGGAAGGAACGAGGTGAGAACCGGAACCATGGTAAGAGTCGTCTATACGGAGATGTGAGCACATATCTGCAGACAGTGTCCAAACTCACATCTGGGGTGACCATAGGCAAAAAAGTGTCGAGCATGTCAGGTATATCGCTCGCAGGGAAGTACCACCTGCAACTTTCCGCGATATAGAGCAATATATTGTTCAAATTACGACTGGCGAATTGTGTCAGCTGAACCGGAAAGGTACTTAATGCACATGTGGCATACTTTGTCTGCCCGAGACGCTTCTTAGGGAATAATTCTTTGTAGAGGACTCGCCAAAGGGGTCTCCATGAGAGCTGTAGATCCTTCGATTCGAGCTTACGCTTGACGTTCTTACCAAGGAGGCGAGAGATCATGTCTGCCCAGCTGCGGATGACACGCACGTCCAAGCCGGGTAGTAGGCACAGCTCGTAATAGAATCTGACAAGCTTGGCACGAGTAGACGTCGCCATAGGGTAGCGCATCTGCAGCCAGCTAGAACGGAGTGAGGATATGACGCCCCAAAACAGAGAATGGAGCATACCATTGAAGCATTGCATCCCAGGTTGTAAGGACGGACCAATTCTTGGACGCGGCACATATAACGAGCTTTGATATGATGTACTCTAGCTTCTTCTGCATCTCCTCGACAGATTCGCACTCATAGGGGAGTGTTCGGAGATAAGCGTTCAGATTAGATATTTGTTTCTCGTAGGAGGATTGACCCGGGGTGAGAGAAGAAATCTCTTCAGAAGGGGAGTCAAGGGCATCGAAATCATCCTCGTCCATTTGTACACCTTGGATAGACAAGTCACTAGTGCCAAACTCGGCGATGAGACTGGATGAGATTAAGTCAAAAGTAGACATTGCGTTTCAATCGAGAAGAATGAGAGGACGTGAGATGATGGAGAGGAGGAGAGGAGACGTACAAGGACGAAACTTATATCTTGTTGCGGTGCAGCTGACGCGTCCCTACTACGCACTTTGGAATATCATGCTTCATCATGAGACGCGTAACTCCCTTGTCCGAGATCACGTGCAAAGTCAAGGGTGCCGAACCACGTAGTACTAAGTAGCAGGTCCTTCAAATTTCTACCGGGATAACTCGAGGCCTCAGGAACCATGCTCCGTCCACTAGCCTTCTTCAAGAACGTCTCTCAGTGCTCCCGTTCGTTTATTATCCGAGCACGTCTATCCACCCACGCTGCAGCCCGCCAAACGCGCTCGTTTTCGAAACCCTTGCTATGCGGTGCCGCATCAGCTTTTACAGCAGCATTTGTCCTGCAACAGACCATCATTCATCTTGACGCTCTTGAAAGCACAAAGGAGGATGTCGTAGGTGAGTTTACCCCGCACAATTTGCTGCCTGTTCGTCGTACGCGAGGGCTGAAACCTATGATAATTGCTAGTTGACCCTGCTACATCTATCGAATTTCCAAAAGAACTGCGCATCCCTTCCAGGTTTCCACTCCCTCCGCACTCGCTAGTGGGTGTCGGCGTACGGACGGTATCTTTCCTTGGCATCAAAGTTTACTCTGTTGGGTTCTATGCTGATCTGGCGAACCCAAAGCTGCACGTCGGTTGTCTAACCAGCATAGTTGAACTGCAGCATACACTAACACAGGGATTCCTGGATTTCACGACAGATCCCAATCACCGCCACTCCAGAGGAAAAAATCCACCATATAGTTCGCAACACCTCTTGCGTTATCCGCATAGGCAAATACACCTCCTGACCCTTAGTTTCCCCTATTAACTAAGCTCTATAGTACCCACTCGTAATACTTCCTACTCCCACCTTCGTGACGGTTTTGTGCGTGCTCTCACCGCACGTGTCCAGCTCGCAAAGTCTCGACAGACACTTTCGCCCGAGACCGAACTTTTTCTCCAATCTCCCTTGCGCAAGCTCAAGTCGATCTTTCCCTCCACGGCGGTCGCAAAAGGCTATCCACTAGATGTGCACCTCACAGCTCCAACTGGGGACCTCGCGCGTCCAAGAAGTTTGGTGTTTATGGATCTAGGCTCCGTAGAAAGTGACTGGGTTGCTGAGGAGTTTGTGTTGGCCTATTTCGAAGGGGACGGAATCAGTCCGCCGGTGAGTAAAATTCAAAGACTGCCCAAAGAAATGTCACTGAGTCTCGGGGTTCAGTTGAAAAAGACCACGACAGAACGGCTCCAGACATTTGGGAACTAGGTGCAATACATAAATATTGGGTTTGGATCAATATCACTAGCGAGTCTTTTCTTGGTTACTGTAAGCCTAGCATCAACGTGATCCCGTTTAGCTCAGTTGGTAGAGCGCGTCACTAGTAATGACGAGGTCAGTCGTTCAAGTCGGCTAATGGGAAACTTTTTATGCTTTCCTTACAGGCACAGTCACGTGGACGGCAGTGAATCCTACGCGTCGTGTGCCGTTGATCACCAGAACACACAAACAACGCGGGCACGTAAATAGGGAAGCACCTCCTCCAGGTGGACTTGTTCCCGACGTTCATCATCTCCATCAAATCCAGGATCTGATATCTCCAATTGATCTCCCGAATTCACCCTACAGATAATGGCCCGCACCAAGCAAACTGCTCGCAAAACTACCGGTGGTGAGCACGCTACTCGTATCGCCCATAGTATCGAGGAACCCTCAGAATTTCTTTTCGTGTATCAGGCAAAGCCCCCCGTAAACAACTCGCTTCCAAAGCTGCTCGCAAGACCGCCGCTGTAAGCCAATTTTTCTACCCGCTGGTTCGTACCGTTCTATGTATCCATAGGCTCCCGCAGGAGGTGTGAAGAAACCTCATCGCTTCCGCCCGGGTACCGTCGCTCTCCGTGAAATTCGTCGCTACCAAAAGTCGACGGAACTGCTCATTCGGAAACTCCCCTTCCAACGTTTGGTTCGTGAAATTGCGCAGGACTTCAAGGTCAGTGCTTCGCTTCCTCCGCCACCTTCGCGCACTGTAACGATCTATGTCATTTTCAGACCGACCTGCGCTTCCAATCATCGGCCGTGATGGCTCTGCAAGAAGCCGCAGAGGCATACCTTGTGTCACTCTTCGAGGATACAAACCTGGCTGCTATCCACGCCAAACGTGTAACTATTCAGCCCAAAGATCTGGCGCTTGCACGCAGACTCCGTGGCGAGCGGTCATAAATAATCAAGTTGGCTACTGGGTAGTGTGTAAGAAGTATGCGCAAGGAGGTTTCGTCACTGTATTTGTACTACCGCCCTTGTTCCCTTAATCAATCTACCACGTTGGAAGCTTTTGGTTTTCGGAGCCGTGAATATTCCGAGAGTATGGCTGTAATGTAGTAACTGAGGGATCCGACTGTCCTGCTTAAGCTTCGTGTAGTAATCCCGAACACTGAATATCCGAATCCTCATGCGCTCAGAACCCATCGCCAAAACCGGTAAACGCGTCTTTCCACCTACTACCCCATGTCTTTCACAATCTTTGCCCGTGTATCAGGTCCTCTCCGCTATACGCAAACCTCGGCCTCTCATTTCTTTTCCTTTAAGCTGGTACACACTCTCCCGACACGATGTACCCAAAACGAGTTTTTGACGCCACGACGGAGCACCACTAGGGGACACGCAACACATCGAGATGCCTCCGCTTCTTCTCTGCTCACTTCAGCGCTGGATCAGAAGCAAAGGTCTTCACAGTTGAACAGGGAGGACGCAGTTGGGCCATTCCAGCTCGGTATATCACAGGCCTCCCTGAGGCGCGGTGAGAAAGCTAAGAAATGGTCAGAGCTTAGTACTGGTGGGAAGGGTCCGTCATATTTAACTTCAATGTCGTTTTTCTTCTTCTTCCTCTTAATTCGATGGCTTTGTCGCGCTATCATTTACGAAGAAGTCAATCTAAACTGATATGCATGCTACTTTACAGTGTTGCGCACCACACAGCGCACAACGAACCTGACAGTTATACTACTTGGTGCTGGATTCTCCGCCGTGCTTGTTTACGCACTTACTTCCGAGCTCTTTTCAAAGAATTCGCCAACTGTCCTCTATAGTGACGCCTGTGAACGGATTCAAGCTTCACCTCGAGTATGTTCCCCTCTTTCCATTCTCCATAGAGAACTCACAAATGGCGAATTCATCGGGCGGCAGGTCACAAAGTACCTTCATGCACCACTTACCTTTCACAACAACCCCCCTTCTGCTGTGCGTCCGCGCCATCGCCACCGGCATGTAGCGTCACAGATTGCAGTAGACTCGTCGGGGCGCGAACACATGCTCCTGAACTTCTACATCCAGGGTTCGTCCTCGGTATCAGGGTTTGCCACGGCGGAAGAGAATGAGAGACAATGGACCGAATACATCGAGTCTCTGACTTCCCTTACGTTTGAAGATGTTCAGGCAAAGATGGTGCCCCTTGTCGACTCGGCGAAGCGTGCTTTTAGATATCTGAGCGGGGACGTTGTCCCCTCGCCAGTACCTCTCGTGGATACGGAGAAAGACCGGAGCAAGGAGCATGACAGAAGCGAGGATCATTCGTTCTGGGGGCTTACAGGCCTCTTCTCGGGGCTGCGAGGGCGGCGATCACATGGTGAAGGGGGCCAGGATACAGGTGTAGCCTGGATGGAGGGCGAGGTGCATGCGGATCTTGTGAGGGTACGTTAGCTGGTCCTTCGTTCTATCCCCTACACTTCAGTCACGACAAGCGAATTGTGGCGATGGAGCACCCATGACATACGACATGCTCCGTCCGTGTGCTCGTGTCTGGTCTCGTGTGTGCAGGAACGTGACATGCTGACAGTGTGATGTGATAGAACGATGAAGGATACTTCGTGTTCCGATACCTCCTTGTCGACATACCGAGTACGTCCCATCTTCTTTTCCATAGGGAGAGTTTACTGACTTTTCCAACGATGGCGATTTCATATGGATCTGGATTTCACAGACTCGGAAAGCCGTAGCCCGATCAGGGTATTTGTCGAACGGGCACCAGGAGTTCGGGAGAACGAACCTATTATGCGGTTCCATTCATCGTGAATATATACACCCTGCCACTCTACACGCTATAGGGTTCAAGAGGGGAGATTCACTGCACGATCTTGCAGCATGCGCGAGTGTGGCTACCATGCAGATGTGATGTATATTACTACAACGAAACCCCGTGTGCTCAGCAAGTGCCCCAAGATGGCTTGTATTTGATGAGGACAGCGCCTCAGGGTGTAGTGGTGTTGACGGGTGAGATACATGGATAGTCTGGGAAAGGTATTTACTACTCTCCGAACAGCTTCTGCACGCGTCTGAGGACGGAGTCTTTCTCGGGGTCTGCGGGAGCGTGTTGTGAATGAAAAAGGATGTGGCGCGATACAATGAGGCTCTACGGGGTTAACACGTAGACGGAGACTTACCGTATGGGTGGTCTTTGGATGGGATCTCTAGGAGTGTTGGGAAAGCTTGCTGGTACCGCTCGACGGCCGGCCTGATCTTCTCTGCGATCTAGATACATTAATGTACATTGCCATTAGTGCGAGCCAGATTCGGGGAACGGAGGAAGACAAAGGTAGGGTGCGCACATGCTGGTTAATGAGCAATATTGCTACATCCTTGCGTTCCGTGAATTCTTGGAAGGCAGCCTCGATGGTGGATATCTGGGTTTCTTTGGAAGAGTTAGTAGAAAGAGTTATTTTGGGGGATGCACGATCTGGCTGACTTGAATCGACGATGAGGAAGTTCTTCTTCTGGTGCTCATCGATGTGGCCAATGCCAGCCAGCAGAAGGCCAGTTATTGAGTCCTGTGTTGGAGGTGAGCAGTGAAGAGTGGAGATGGAGGAAGTTTGTACTTCGTCGCCAATGACAGCGATTAGATTTCTGTCCTTGAAGGACGTGTGCGCAGCCATGCTATGTAGGAGTAAAGCCTAGAATGGCAATCACTGGCGTTGAACTTGGAGTTGAGCGAGTTGAGCACTTTGTCGATGCCAGTGACATTCACTAGCAAAATACGGAAGTGCTGAATTCACTACACAAGGTCGCAACCAACAACACAGAATCTTGTTTAATCAACATTTGTGATGGATATTTTCAACCGTCCACCATCAATTTCAGAGGATATGCTTCGTTATACACTCTACCCTCCACTCCCGCTCGCTGACAAGCCCTCTTGTGCATCCCTCGCCGCGTGCATCCATGATCTCGTGCCAAAACTTCTTCCCGACTTCCTTTGGCATCGCGATCCCTTTCAGCTCAAGATTGCACCAGATCCCGATGCACGCCTCGGCGAAGACAAGAACGTCCTCGAGGGTTGTATGCGCGTCGGGGACTGTGTCGACGACGAGTGGTGCGTCGTCTGGCTTCTCAGGGAGATCTCAAAACAGTGGGATCTCGTACTCAGGTATATTCTATCCCTTATCTTTTTTGTGTTCACTCACTTGACTCCTATCAGCGTCTCTGACTCCGATGGTGAATTCTTGCTCATTGAAGCGGCCGAGTTCCTGCCTGGCTGGCTGAACCCTTCAAACGCGACCAACAGAGTGCGCACCCTTCCTCCCTTGTAACTGGTAAGAAGCACTAGCTAAATGAACTCTTTCACTCTTACGCTGTAGGTATGGATACACAGGGGCCGCCTGCACCTCATTCCCCTCTCGCACGTTTCCGCTCCCAACAAGCCTAGAAGGCGGCGCAACACTCCCGGCGCAAAAGAAAGCGATAACGAGGACCACATTGCAGATGAGAACGACGATGGCTACCTCGCTGTTGAAGACGCCCTGCCCCTTGTGCGGGATGTGTCTCTTGATATCCTCGCACCCAAAGCGGTAGAGGATGCTGTGTGGCAGCGAATATCTGGGTATCCAGGTGCTGCGCGCAAGCATGTGCATACCAGCAAAGCATACCTCCCCGTCGACATCGCTCGCGCCCTGACCGTGGACCCATCACTCATCCAAAAGCCAATCGAGACTTTCTACACTCGGGATGCAATTCAGCTTCGCGTGAGTGTCACTGGTGGTACCATCCTCCCCATGCGTCTTAGCGTAATTTTCTAGGCTGCCCACAAAATGGCGCGCTTTTCACCCCATCCGAACGTCCTTTGTAACGTCAAAATGACGAGAACTGCTTATGCTCAGCTCCTGGGTCAGAAATTCTTTCCACCGAAGATTTTTGGCCATTTTGAGGAACGTGAAGGCACCGACACTTGGCGGTGGCGGGATGTCGGCATGAAACTGGTGAGTCACTTCACTCACGCTCGTCTGTCCAGCCACCCACATGCATTCGACAGGCTTGTGGTTTCGAAATGTTGTTTCAAGAATCGAAAAACCGCGCGGATGCTGCCAGATCGACCGTTGAAGCGTTGAATTCTTCCGTGAGTGGTTTTTTTATCCACTAGTCATCATTATTTGCAACGTCATGTCATGTCGTCCGTCCGTCGTGTCGTCTCGTACTGAGCCCATATCTGATTTTCAGGCCGAAGCACTTAAAGATGCTCTTCGTTGCTCGCCAGACTACAAAGCATACCTTACACGACTCGTCACTGTCGGTTACTTCCGCAACGAAGTTGAGGGTTCACAGCTTTGGAACGAGCTCGAGAACAAGGCAGCTCACGTCTATGTCGAAGTTCGACGAGAAGAGTATGTCCGTCTTTCCTCCCGAAAGCGCTGATTTGTTTTTAGAGTCATCGGGTGCTTAAGTTTTCCACGTTGCAGTGATGCATCAAGGCCGTCTTTCGCAGCGCTTTTCAACACTGCACTTTCTCGTGCTCCCGAGGTGCTCCCAGATTCAGGTGCAACGCAGGCCGAGGACTCAGACGAATGGATGAATATCGATGCAGCAGATTTTGAGAACGTACTCAAGAGCACCATGCACGGTCCTGGCTCCAATATGGAGGCGCAGGCCATGGACGTGGATCCCGCTGGTGGAGGAGAGGAGGACAGACTCGCTCAGGAGCAGACGGAGAAACTGCGCGGTCTCGCTGCCAAAGTGGAGCGATTTGTAGAGGGCGAGGGAGACGTAGAAGGTGCGCGATTCGAGGAGTAAGTTCAGGGTTTCATCTCGTCACCTATAACATCTGATGGGCTTCTCCCTCCCCTTTCCTGGTTTTCGGTCTGTAGCGAGGCATTCTCCGACGATGATGTCACGGACGGTGACGACGAAGCCGACCAGTTTCGTGACGAGAGCTTCTCCGACTCCGGCGACGAAGACTCGGACGATGAGAATAGCAAGACAAACGAAGCAGCCCGCCAACAATTGATGGCTAACCTCGTTCCTGCCCTCCCTGCCTCTGAGTATGGTCAGATGCCTGCTTCCTTCAATACGCAGCGGGTGTCCAAGACGATTGTTTTGACTGAGACCGTTGCAGCTGCATCACTTGAAGACACTGACACTGTTGATACTGCTTCTGACAAGTTTACCTCACCACCACGCACACGGCCAATCCGGGCTCCCCTTCTTCCGCGTGACAGATATGAAGGAGTCGACTCGGACGATGAATCCTCTTCGTCCGATCCGCTTGCTGGTGGAGATGACGAGGATGGAGAGTCAGAGGAAGACAGGCCGCAGGTCGTTGGTGAAATAGAGGTGGACATGAACGAAGAAGAGGCGGAGTTTCTCGAGTTTTCGCGCCAAGCCCTCGGCATATCTGATGAGATGTGGAGCGATATAGTCAAGGAGCGGCAAGGAAGGGGAGGTACGTCATTTTTAGTGTCACCACACCCTTGCAGTCAAGGGTAATCGACCTTTGGGTATAGCCTTCGTACCGACAAGTGTAACGATCGAGAAGAAGCCATTCTCCGCAGCGCCCGTACCAGCAAAAGAAGCGGCCAAACAAAGCAACATCCAAGCAGCAGCGCCGGAGACATTCCGCACGCCAGCACCAGGACCCCGCCCTAACGCCAATCCCAATCTCGATTCCTTTGAGGCTGTCATGCAAGCCATGGACGCTGAGCTGTCCCGATTACGCCAACCCACGGCTGAATTGAAGCCGAAACAGCCGTCTCCTCAACCCCTGCCGTCTATGGGCAGGGACAAAGGGAAGGCTGTAGCACCACCTAGGAGTGCCGACATTGAGACGGATATCGAGGGTTCTATGGATGCTGAGTTCAAAGCCCTCCTCGAGCAAGGTGATATGGGAGACTCGGACGAGGAGGACGGTGAACCTAGCATGGACTACAACCTTATCAAAAATTTCCTCGAGAGCTTCAAGAGCCAGGCAGGTTTGTCAGGACCCGTCGGTAACCTCGCAGGAAGGTTGGAGCCAGGCTGGGCCCTACCCAGAGATGACTCTTGATTAGACTGTACTTTCTCATGGGTTCAATGAGGTTCAATACAGTGGGACTATCCCATGCGTTGCGAGACTCACGTGGAGAATTATTTTTCAGTATCGCCAGTGTCATGAACCGTTGAATGGGATCAGGGACGCGGTGCGTGCTCCTCGGTGTCAAGGAGAATGTTAGGTTGGGCCTATAGGAGTCTATAGCTGGCTGTAAGTGTAGGGATGTGGGGATAGTACCCCGCGACTTGAAGTATGTTATTGGAGATGCGAACGTGAACATTGGGAAACGGATAGAAGGTGATGATCATTCATTGCAGTTAACTCCTGTCAGCGTATATCCAAGTCGATCTTGTGGTCAGAGTCATTGATGAGGATTGCGAGCGCACGGCCAGTACTAGTGCATTCAAGTTGCAATTACTGGTGATTAAAATTTGCGGAGATTCGTATCATAGTACAGCGTACTCGCAACAAAAATAAAGTGACTAGTCTTGCACACCAGTGGTACTACGCGCTCCAGGATTTGGCTTTCACCACATTCACCATCATCTCAGGCTCTCGTGCGCATCAGAGATTCCCCGGGCAACGCATCGCCACGAAGGAAGTTCCGCTCAAACGACCACCCGCAAATTTGACTGCCTGCTTGCACAGGCTACAACAGCTCTACACCGACGGCGCCGCCATGATTCATGCCGTTCTAATCTGTCAGCTGTCTCACTTGTGGCATCTGTTCTCATCGTGCTCAACACCCCGAAATTCCAGTCAACACTTCGGGGATCCCGAGGCTTACAAAGTTCTACACACCCCTACACCAGTCTTCCCAGACAGTTATACAAAAAATATTTTCTCTCATATCCGTCCGTCCAGCTGGGCTCTGCAATTTCTTAGATGCTCCAGAACTGGAAGCATTCCTGGGTCCCAAGGATGACTCAGATGAACGTTGGCGCGTCGTGTACAGAAATTACGCGACCCTCTACTTTGTTTTCGTTGTTGACGGCGCCGAGAGCGAACTCGGAATTCTGGACTTGATCCAAGTGAGTAGTTTGTCCAGACGTCGCACATTGGTTCCAGCATAGATCCGAAACAAGGTCTTCGTGGAAGCGCTGGATCGTGCCTTCGAGAATGTCTGCGAACTGGACCTAGTATTCCATTTCGATGAGGTGGGTTTCCAATACTAGAGACAACTTGTACCATTGACGCGGGTGGCATGGTCATTGGAAAGGCACATCACATCCTTGCGGAGATCATACAAGGCGGCCTTGTGTTGGAAACCAATGTTGAAGAAATCAGCAACTCAGGTCCGTGTTAGCCTCTGGTATCCTTGCGCTATTTTTGTTACCCTACGGACTATTTTTCTGGGGTTCCTAGTCGGTGATCCATTCGTTCGGCTCTTTTTCCCTTCATATCAGATAAAAGCTCTATGGAGTTATCAGATACTGACAGGGTACAATCTAGTGAAGGTGGCATCGAAGGCAAGAAGGGAATCCTTCATGTCAGCGAACCCTCTGGCTTTAGGGAGCGGCGCTGGAGGCCCGCGGAATGCGACATTGCAGATTCCCCTTGTTTGGTTGACAGACAAATTGACAGGTGTGAGCGGACGATAAGTGGTATATTTTGTAGAAGACGAACTATGCAGAAGCTGCAGGTTGGAAATCATCGTACATGTGAATGTGATACCACGGCGCCAAACATTAATTTCGCGAACCTGAGCAAAAAGCCAAGTACTCGAACACCATACCTGTCACCACCCACGACTTGGATCGAGCTCCGTATCGAGCACAATTGGTGAGCACACGGCGTCAATTGAATATCAACAATGGTCTAATACTTTACTCGAGATGTCAATGACGCAGAAGCTTAATTCATGTTGCCATTAACTAGGGCAGGGGGGGCAGGGAGCAATGGATACCACGCAGAAGACGAAGGGGATTTGTGATGTGGCGGGGGGAGGAACTCGCAGGGAAGTTAAGGGGGTCGGAGATAATCAATGAACCGCAACTCGGGAGTCAATTTCTCATGATACCAACGATGTGCCTGGAACATGGATCAAAAGTGTCGCACGGCGTGGTAAGGGAAGAGATGAAAAAATAATTCCAACGTACGTTTTTTCTTCTTCTTCCCGCCACCTACGGGGCCTTTGGTAGGGGCAATATCCTGTGGGATGGGAGCAGTAGAAGGAGCTTTGGGAGTTGCTCCTCTTGTGGCAGGAGGGGCAGGAGTGACGGAAATGCGTTGAACGGACCCTGTTGTCAGGGTATCTGGGGCCTCGACATCTGATGCCATGGCACGAAAAGGTGATGCTACACTCGAGTGCATTGCTGTGGTCCTCATGGCGAGTAACATAAGCATGTTATTTTGTTGCTTTTTCGGTCCACTGGGTCCTACATGTGACTTTTGCTTTTGTGAAGTTGGTATAGAGGAGCCGTCATGACTGGGACCTCCCGGGCTTGGCAACATTTCCTCCGAGGATCGCTTTTTGCTGGCGTCATCGGGTAGGGACGTGTCCACGATCGGCCAAACAAACCCAGTACGAGGGGTATAATCTGGCCGATATTTGCGAAGAACGTCTAGGGATGATTGGAGGGAGTTTAAGGAAGTTAGCTGATTGTCCCGGTTAGCTGGATTCAAAGAATTCGAGAAATCAAGAGGTACCAATCGATTTGAGAGCAAAGTGTATAGATCTGGAGATTGATAGATGCGGTCATTTATTATAAAGTATGCAGCAAGTGGCCTGACTGGCAGAACGTTGAGCTACGGGCAACCGCGGATTCAATTTCAATCAAACCTTCATCAGGAGAAAGACGCTCGCGTTTGTGAATTATAAACAGAGCAGGAGGTTCAGGTTGTGCATGTGCAAGGGCAAACTCTACACCAGTAAAACGTCTATAAAGGTGGGTCAGAGACAGCGGGAGGGAAACAAAGAACGTAGGTAGTACTTGAGTTCCTCGGATTCGTTGAGGATCGGCATAGCAGTGTGCATTGTCTGCATTCGAAGGACTTGATTGTTGCTCTGTTTGTCATAGAACATGGACGTTGCAAAGTAGTCGAAGACATTCTCTGTGGTAAGGGGACCATTTGCCTTGAGAAAAGGAATTGGCAAGAAAATCTATGCGTCTGGAGGCAATAGGCAGACCTTAATCCACTCGTGCCAAATGAAAAATCTATGACTGTAATCATCAGCAGGATGGAGGTCACTGGTGTCCATATGGACGACCGTCTGAGAGTTCGGATACCGGAGATGTTGAACGTTGAGCAGGTACGTAAGTTAATAGTACTTGATGTGAGAAAATAAACACGTTAATCTGATTAAAAAAAACCACGCTGACCTCTAACTTGTAGTCTTGTACGACACCTCTGAGAAGGCCTCACTACCTGAACGCTCTTTTAAACTCCACATATCTGCCATGCCTCCCTCTTCTTTCCAGATATCTTCTTCGGTATGTCTGATATCTCCTCCCAGCTTTATCTTCCTACCCCTACTTCAATCCCTCCCCGTGATAGTCACCCCAGCCCCTGGACGTCAAGATTCCGTACGAAATTATTCCGAGTCTCTACCTCAGTATTACGCACCGTTTGGTATCACCTACGGAGACATGTCGGAGTGGGCATCATATGTGCCGTAGGCTACTTTGACCCGTAAATATCGTGTCTCTATCTCTTTGACATCCTCTCATGTGTCTTCCAGTGGAAACTGGAGCGTGGACATCCAAGCGGGGTCCAGCTTTGGCTACCGCCCAATGCTATTCGTCATCCTGCTCGCGGGGATAATCGCCATTGTATTACAAGTGCGTCAGCAACTTGAACAGTACACAGGATTGGCTATAAGCATGAGCCGACTAGGTATTGGCCGCGAGGCTCGGATGCGTGACTGGTCTCGGTATGTACTCACCATAATCTAGTGTCTTGCAGAGCCTTTGATTGTTGGAAACTGCAGACCTCGCTGCACATTGTCGGATTTTGTTCCATGATCACCCAAGACACCCTCGGCTTGTTCGTTGGCTTGTGCTGTATCCTCTTTATGTCCTTTGTGAGGTTGCCATCATAAGCACGGACCTCGCAGAATTGCTCGGCTCTGCTATAGGCCTCTCTTTGCTTTTTCCCAATTTACCGCTTTGGGCTGGTGTTCTGCTGACCGGTGTCGACGTGTTCTTCTTTCTGATCATCGGTGACCCCTCACGAAGCGGCCGGCCCGTCAGACTGTTCGAACTTGTCATCGTTTTCCTGGTAGGACTAGTTTGTTTCGAACACTGGCACCTACGATGCTGAAAATGCTGTATTTCTTGCGTCAGGTCGCTGTCGTTTTCATCTGCTTTATAATCCTGCTTGTCAAAGCGAGCCCGGACTGGCCCCAAGTTTTTCTTGGCTTTTTGCCCTCTGATGGACTCCTCAAGACGCAGCCTAACGCGGTGTACACAGGTGCTCTCAACATGTCTTCGAGCAAGATGGAATCTAAGCATGCTCTATGTTAGCTATTGGGATCATTGGTGCAACGGTCATGCCCCATGCTCTTTTCCTAGGCTCGAATCTCTCCACACAAGACCGAGTCTCATCGGCACCAACTGACCTGCCGCAACATGTCATATCGCAACCCTTCTCGTTGCAAGCAAAATTACGGCAACTCTGGCGCACGATGTTTCACTTCTCAAGGACCGATCACGAAAACTTGAAAGATAGGACGACGCGCCATTTGTTACGGCAGAACAACATCCCTGAGTTCATTCGAGCGCACTTGACTCACGGCACTGTGGACGTTGTCGTCAGCTTGTTGGCAGTCGCAGTGCCCATCAATTCCGCGTATGCATTAACTCCCTCTCTTGCGTAGTATCTCCTCAGACCACATTAACAGCATTTTAATTCTCGCCGCAACTGTATTTTATACCCCTGATGGTTCCGCATCCCCGGGGTTGTTCGACATGCACACCATCATCATGCAAACTCTTGGCAACGGTGAATTGTTACATATTCATTGGTACCACGATGGTTGATCATTGACACGTCCACCAGGTGCAGCGTTGGTTTTCTCTCTCGCGTTGGTATGCTCGGGCCAAACCGCCAGCGTCACGGCAACGCTCTCGGGCCAAATCGTGTCTGAAGGTTTCATCCTCTGGAAGATCTCTGTAAGATACCATCCGGCAGGTGCAGGCGCATTGCTGATATGTATCTCGCGTTGAATAGCCGTTCCTACGTCGCCTGTTGACGCGTCTCATCAGTTTGATACCATCTACGATCGTGGCTGTCGCATTTGGGCGCTCAGGCATCAATACCCTGCTTGTAGCATCACAGGTTGCACTCTCCGTCGTTCTCCCGTTCGTCGCGTACCCACTCATATATCTCACCTCGTCAAAAACTGTGATGTCGGTACGGGTGCCCAGCTCGTCAGCGCTGCAGACGGTTAGTGTGGCGGGTCAAACGCATGCGCAGCTCTTCCCACCAATTAAGGCACTATCGGAATCTAACGAGATCGAAACGGACCGCGCCGGGGAGAAACCTTCCATTCCTTCGGCCGAACAGCTGGATATCGATTTCAGCAATAGCAACATCGTGTCGGCGCTTGCATATGCGATATGGTTAGTTATCGTTATCGCCAACGTTTACGCCATCGTCATGCTAGGCATGGGTCAGTCTGGGTGATTCTAGGCAGAGGAACTCACAGCGGCATATGTTGACGGGCGGGAAGTAGAATAGCAAGCTCTAACAATGTGTGAGACAGTATCAATATTCAATGGGCTGTATAGTAGGACATGACAAAAAAAAAGGCATAACTTGACGACAACGATCCATGCACATTGACATACTCGAACGAGGTTGTCCAATCCATCAAAACGCAACAATCTCAGTAAGACCCTCCATCTCCCGCTCGTAACACCTATGCTGGCTGACTTGATAGGCAAAATTTGCGACGAAACCCTTCGAGTCGGGAGCGATCTTCAAAACATCCGTAACTGTTGAGGAAGTACTATACTTCCCGGTGGAAACCACACCATAAGACGAAACCACTTTGTCACTGGTATCTCGAGAAGGAGCGAAGAGATCAACTTTCGGCAGCCGCACGACATCGCGTAAGAAGTCTACGGCTAGAACGACGAATCATATCAGGTACTTTGATCAAATGGCTAAGAAAGGCCATCTAACCTTCGCCAACAGCGGCAATGGGCTTGCAGTGCCCGAAGGCCTCCCTAACCCAATGCACCACGCGACCGTTCTTCGCCAGTGTATTGACGTGCACTGCTCCAGAAGGAATATAGAGTGCATCAAACAGAGTTGACCTTTGTCCTTCGAAGTGATGGTCGGCAAAGACTCCCAAGTTGGTGTCTTGATCTGACATGGGAAGAATGTGGCTGCGCCTGGGACCAATGATGTAGCAAACAGCTTTGAAATTGGTCAAAGCAGCGCGAACAGCATGCATCTCAGCCGCATTGAAACCATCGGCAATCAGGATACCAATGCGACGAGATACGATAGTGGGCTCCGTAGGGAAGAAGTCCCTTTGCGACAAACCTTTGCTCTTCTTTCCATGGTTTGGACGACCAGGTTGACTTGGGATCTCACCGCCTACTTTGGCGGCCACGCACTTGGCAAAGTCAAAATCAATGTCGTTGAGCACTTTGATATAAGACCGATAGACAACGGGATCCTCGCAATGACTCAGCTCGAAGGAGATGGCGCTAATGAGGTGAGCCTTTTCATAAGGCGCGAGCGAGTTGAAAAAAAGTTGCGCATGATCGAAGTGCTCTTGGAACTTCTTACCGCGCGCCCGCTGCTTGATGCCTTCGAGCCGTTCAGCGAACCTGAAGGAGTGTCAGCACTGAGCAGGTTGTCACGACAAGTAAACAGGTAGCTGACTCGACGTAACCCCCTTCGTCTGGAGGAACAGGTCGCCCAGTATCCATGCGATTTGGCCAGTAGTTCACGGCACTCCTCACGATTCGATGCCGACCTTTGCCATCTCGATTGTGATTGAGAATGGGGCACACTGGGCGATTAATGGGTAGCTGCGGTTATCACAAGTATCAAGTGTCAACCGTCAGTTGGCGCGGCAACAACATAGACACGGCATACCTCCTGGAAATTGATACCAAGGCGTGTTATCTGAGTATCGAAATAAGAGAAGTTGCGGCCTTGCAACAAGGGATCATCGCTGAATCCAATTCCTGGAACGATGTGACTGGTGCAATAAGCGACCTGTTCAGTTTCAGGGAAAAATTCGTCGACAACACGATTTAAAACCAGTTCGCCGATCTCCTCAAGTGGTACCAGTTCCTCAGGCCATACCTTCGTCGCGTCCAGAATGTCAAAATCGAAGTCGTGTTCGTGGGCTTCAGGAATGGTCTGAATAGCGAATTTCCATTTTGGATAAGCCCCATTCTCAATGGCCTCGTTAAGGTCCTTGCGATGAAAATCAGGATCCTGGCCGGAGATCTTGAGCGCCTCGTCCCAGACGAGACTGTGGACGCCAAGTTCTGGGATAAAATGGAACTTGACGAAATGACGTTCGCCTTTCCCATTCAGGAGCGTGTAAGTGTTGACACCAAAGCCTTGCATCATGCGGAAGGACCGCGGAATGCCTCGATCAGACATCACCCACATAACCATATGGGCCGCTAGAGCAACATGAGCACCGCAACGCACCAAGGGCATACATGACCTACACTCGGGCTGGAGACCCACGAAATCCCAGAAGTTGTTGTGAGCACTTTGGCCAGTCGGTACCTCGTTATGAGGCTCCGGCTTCACGGCGTGAACAAAATCAGGGAACTTTATAGCATCCTGGATGAAAAAGACGGGAATGTCGTTTCCGACGATGTCCCAATTTCCCTCTTCCGTATACAACTTGACTGCAAAGCCTCTAACGTCGCGAGCTGTGTCCTGAAAAGGGGGGGGGAGGCCAGTCAGTGAAAACGAGTCAAGGGGATAGGGTAGTGCAAGAACTGACGGCGCTTCCTCTCGGGCCTTGGACCGTGCTGAAGCGGACGAAAGCAGAAGTCGTCCTCGAGGGATCCGTCAGGACGGGAGCGTAGGTGTATCTTGAAGCGCGATTGTCATATACTTTGAAATAACCGTGGGCTGCAGCACCACGGGCATGCACAACACGCTCAGGGATACGCTCGTGGTCGAAGCGGTGAACCTTCTCGCGGCCAATCTGATCCTCGAGAAGCATAGGTCCGTTTTGTTCACCGTTCAAACCGATCACCTTCAGCCTGGCAAACGCGAGTGAACAACATGCAGTTGCATCAAAAATATGCTGGTCACCAATTGTCTGTATCGGACACTTTTACGCCGTGATCTGTAGTGAGGGGCTCGTGAGGCAACGGCTCCTGGATATCACGCTGCAGATCGGCGACTTTGGCAGTAGAAGTCATGGTAGTGAAAGTCTTTTTGGCATACTCTCCTAGAGAAGACATGGTGGAAAGAATGAACGATTGATGGAAATGTAGAATCCATGCTCTGCTTATATTGTCGCTCGTTAGCACCCTGCTGGTGGTCGTTGCGTCAGTGGTGACGTCGAAAAACTGAACATTACAGGTAGCCCCTATTCCTCTTCTGAACCGTCCGCAGCAGAGCGGAGCAACAGGTGGTGTCGCCACCCACCCAATAGTTCTAGTCAGAATCGATCAAGTCGCGCACCCTAGTACTCACACACTGCCGTCGTTGAGAAAATGCCATATATATTTATCAGAAAATTACCAAATAAAGCAGTGCTACGAAGATACGGAAAGCTTAACCAACAAAATCGTCTGCAAAACGGATGTCATAGAATGATATGGTATAGATAAGCCGACAATAATGATGTGTCAACATAGATCGTCTGTAAAAGCCTCGTCAAGACACAGACACGAAACTCGAGGTCACGCTCGTCGCTGGGTTCGTGATGCAGCACGAACGGTACGATGCGCAACACATCGACAGAGAAATAGCGTAGAGTGATATGAAACGTCATCAGGAGCACGCAGAGGACGAATCAACCATCGACTACGACGAAGTGATTGGCAAAGTCATTCGCCCAGTCTGCAAGACATAATGAGGATATGGTATCAACAGGTCGTCATGAAACTTACACATAGAGTTATTGCAAATGTGAAGGAGATCGGTTACTTGACAATAGTGCAGCTGCACTGAGTAACAGTGCCGACCCACCCTTTGCCGCAGTTGTCGCACCAGCCTCTTGGGCCATTGTCAACACCAATAGCCTTGGCTGCCGCAGAAGGGGTGGAAGATACGGACTCGTCACGGTGAATGCTGACCAAGTGACGGCCCAAATCATGCTTGCGACTGAAAGAGCGGCCACAAGCGCGATGAGGGCAAACATGGGGCTTCAGGCGGTTGGGGTCATGGGTCGCCATGTGAGTCTTCAGATTGTAAGCTCGAGCGAAAGCTGTCAAGGTGGGCAATGAGATATGCAGGAGAGTGCAACAATATGCAGAACCAACCTCGCGGGCAAGTGGAACATTGATACTTCTTGCGAGGGTCCTCCTTGGACTGGTCATCGACGCCGCGAATTGATCTCGCTTGTGGTACAGGAGATGCGGACGCCGATAACTGGGACATGTTGGACGGCGAGACAGTGGGGTCTGCCCCGATATATCCGAGTCCATAAAAGTCCGCCGTAGTTGACTTGGGAACGGCGGGGATGCGCGTAGCACCTCCGTAGTCAGAGAAGCTGGTGCGTCTAAAGGTGTGTTCAACGGCGGGCGCAGGAGAACTGCGGGGGCTGAGGGGCATAGCTCCAAAGGTACTGGGGTCGACGGTCATGGGAAGGGTATTATTGGTTTGCACATTGCTGGAGCCGTAGTCTGAGCAGCCGCTGCTACTGATACGAGCTCGTTGAAAATCCATTTCAAGGTCGAGAGGGAATGAGCAGTCGGTTGCAGGATAGGAAGACTCGGATAAATTATAAAAGGACTCGGAATGAGAGGAGAGGGTTTCGTATGCACTCTCGGAAGAAACGGTGATGGTGGAGGGAGGACCACACGTTGGGGTGTCGGATCTCAAAAATGAGTAGGCGTCGTTGGAGTCGACGGTAAGGAGCTGAAGCTGAACTTCGTTGAAAGCCGCGAGGCTAGAGTCCAATTCAAGCTCAAAGAGATCGGGATGGGGAGCCAGGATGTCAGATGGCGAGTGAAATGAAACAAAGTCAAGGCCTTGCTGCTGCTTTGTGTATTCGGAGCCATAAGCCTCGAAGGCTGAATAAAAGTTGTCGTTCAGATGGTCGGACATGGTTGGCAAGATTACTGCGGAAGGAGTCTTGTGCGACTGTGCTGTTGACTTGGATCGTGGACCAATTGGTAGAGACGAGAACAAAGGGGGGAACTGAAGGCGAGCTCTTTAGTGCTGCGGAACACGCAAGCGTTGTATATATCCACCATTACTAATCAGCTAGACTTTCTCACAATGTCACAGCCTAGTTCGCGAATTTCCGCGACGGCGTAACCGGCATCACTGCCACACACGACTTGACACATCCTTCTGACGTGTCCTCCCATACCCTCAATATTCACCGTGTCAGTCTGAAAAGCTTTACATGTGGTCAGTCTTGAATTCAGAGCACTTTCTCACTGCGGAGATGTTGCAGCGTCGCTTCCGCTTCAAATATATCTCTCGCATGACCGCAGTTGCTGTCTAAATGAAACGTCCGCAGACGGTCATTCGTCTCCGCATGTGTTGTGCCAGTCTGGTACAGTACTACTGGCGCCGACAGCCAACTGACAATGGTACGCTGTGTTTAATCCTCCACACACCACTAACGGCCACGTGGTGCCACTGCGATTTTGTCGTGGCTCTTTTCTTTGTGTTCTCCTTCCATGGTGATGACACAGCCAACATACCCCTTTGACAATGTCAGTGATGGTCACACGCCAACACGGAGAGCGCCCGGCTGTCCATGATGACTGATCACCCCTTGGCGCATGCGGCCATCCACCACTTTACCACCCCTGTGGGTTGAACGGTGAACGTCGAGCCTCAACGTGTGCTCTTCCCACCGTTTTGATATGTTGTGGGCCTTCTGACCTTGTCGCTTCTGCGGATCACTTCTGTGGCATATTAACGCGTACGCTAGCTGCTCACCTATTCGGCAATTTTGGTTGACTAGGACGCTGCGCTTTTTGATGCAACCATCCGACAGACTTGTACATGCGCAGCGACTTGTACCTCTCGGGCCCGCAGTGCCGAATGCACAGTAAGAAAAATGTCCTGATTTTTGGACATGTTTTTCAAGTTATTGTAGTTCAACAGCTGTCAGAACATCACATCCGCAGGCGTATATCGTTCTCAAGATTCGGGGAGGTACCTCCTTTTGCATCTTCCCGTGACAGCCCAACAAAACGGATACAAGCTGGCCAGGCAGTCGACATCTTTGTGTGTCAAAGGTGACTTCAAGCTACTTTCGAGGCGTCACAATCCTATTTGATTTTTTGGAAACAGGGGATCAATGGGACCAGTGCCAACCTCCTTTTCAATGTGAGCTCGACAGCTGGATTGCTTACTGTCCTCGCCCATTGAGGAGATCCATATAACAAGGTGGACCCTTAACGCATGTTAATTAATCAAACTTTATGCTGGCGCACCGCCTCAGCTGTGACGGTGTAGAACTCCCGCCGATTCTAATCATCCAATAGGAAACAGCTCACACCACAGTTTTGCGCCCAAGGCACTTTGGGAAATGATGCACACAGTAACCCAAGTGGTGATGGACCAATGTATATACTATTCAAATCTATCTGCACCGCCCGCCTAGCTCAATCGGATAGAGCGTCAGACTCTTATGACTAGGCGATCTGAAGGCTGCGAGTTCGACCCTCGCGGTGGGCTAATAGTTTTGTCGTGTACCGTAGACCGTTGTTCAGGTCAAAAAGGTGTATATCAGCCGGAAATCAATGTTTTGCCCTCAAATAAGCAGAATCTTCCGGTCCACTTGCAGAAGTAAACAGTACTTTTTCGTCCCATGTTCACTGGAAATACAAGCTTCATCTGGCCATGTTTGCAGTGAGAAGGATAATAACAATAACGTCGCTAGTTCATGTACCAGCCGAATATACGTATTAGTGTGTCTAAATGTCCATCCGGCGTGCACTGGAACGTTTGCGACAAAGCGGTGCTCCAGATTCTCGTAAGTATCGTCAAGTCCATCAGTTCGTACTTGAATGGCCAGCATTCTTTTTATCCACGGAAAGTGCAGCAGCTACCCAAGTAGTATCACACTCTAAGTTCGATGTTCCTTCCTGAGGTAAAATAAAGACACACCTGATCATGTATGGCACAATTGATGCCGCTAAGCAGGCGAACGCTGCCCAGCTGAGATATATTCCGGTCCCGTATGACACCTCGATACCTGATATGATACCTTGGGCAAGCTGCATGGTGTTGACACTTTCGGCTTTCTTAACTATGGAGGTCCAGATGGCCGCTCCTATGAGAATGAACAGTGCGGATAGAATGGACAACGTTGCCGAAAGGAAGAACAAAAATGTTTTCCGGAGTACTCCACTAACAATATCATTAGGTAGACCGATGGGAAAATTGAGCGAAGAACTCACGTGAACAATGAGAGCGCTGTGAATATCGTGCCAAGTAGAAGGAAGAAGTATGCAATGCGGGCGTTGTTACCCAGGTATGAGGAATCCATGAAAGTGGTATCGGCGAAGATATAATCCGAATATTGCGAATAATTGAGCAACATATCAGATGTTATGGCAGTATATGGTTGGAATCTGGCTGCAACAGTGTGATTGGAGCATTGCCCAGCGGAACTGTTGATATAGGCGCAGTACGAGTAAAGACCGAACTGGTACTGTTGCCTGAGGCCAGTTCGGTGGCCAAGCGGGGACGATGTATTTTCGGTATATAGCCCTTGAATGGGATCTTGGAAAGCTTTGTATAGTGCTTCACTAAGGCACTGTTCAGCTACCAAGTCCGCTGCGAGTAGGACTACTCACCCATATCCCGAGACATTGGCTGTAGCCTGGAGGTGCGTATGCAGTCAGAAAGGAAGATGAACCCACGAGAGTACATGTGATATTACCATTGAGATTCCATGAGGAACTGTGGATGTATTGATTTGTCCGACCTGAATACGCTTGATAAGATTGCATTCATATGACCTCTATGAGCTAGACATACGTGGACAAATATCAGCAGTAGCAGTGCGACGAAGCTGGGGGATGATTAGACGTTGGCTAGGATAAATCATGCGAACGGTACTTGCGATAGAAAAGAGGCCCCTGCAATGCAGTATTCCCCTCTCATGATTAGGGAGATAAAGGATAACGAGAAGAAGAAGAAGAAGAAAGTGAGACTGAGTGTTAGATTCAAGTGGGGAACACAGCAGCCTCGAGGACGCGACGTACACTGTATTGAATCCACGCGACTTAAAATGTGAGGGAGGTGGTTAGTAACTCTCCCACGAAACACTACATTGCGTGCATCGCCATATTCACGTGGCCCCGCTATTTAGTTTTGTACTGCTCAGCTCTCTGTCCAGTGCAGTTCACAACGTCTACGTCACCCTTCACAATGTCGAGACTAGGTTCGAAAATGTCTCTGGTTCGTAGTCTGGTCACTATGCCTCCTGAAACCGACACCCAGGACATCCGCTCGCCAGACGACAGTGATCTAGGTCAGGGAGACCATATCTCATCGCAAGAACGCATCAAGAGGGTTGCATCAAGGACGATGGACCTCGGTAGAAGCCTCACGACACGGGCACAGTCTTCAAGCACGTCGTCATCTCATAATGATTCCCGCCGCACGCTCAGTCTAAATCGGAAGGGCAAAGGCAGGGAGATACAGGCTGCACAGGATCAGGGAGGAGGTATTTTATTTTGCGCAATGTCTGGGAAGGGTGGGTCTACTGAACTCGCTTAAGTCTCTAATCAGTCTACTGCGCCTCCGCAGCCTGATGCCTCAGGGGTCATCGATCAAAGTCTTCATCCTTACGATTCCATTGCGGTTCCTGTCAATGACGATTCACCCTTTATCACGCCCCCATCCCCGACTCTTCCGCCTTACAGGCCCTCGTTGAAACCATTTCGCGATTTTGGTTCGGTATGTTGTGGCGTTCAACTTCTGTTCCAAAAGGCACTCAACGGATACACTGTTGGATCATTACAGATGCGTGCAGGCACACAAACCCTCATTCAAGCGCTTCAAGCGCTTCCGTGGGTGGATGACCCGGATAACGAGGACGATGCGACGTCTCCGATCAACCCACACATGGATTCTGACAGCGACGACGACGACGAGCAGACTGGTGAGCTGGCCCTCCGTATCACGCACTCAGACAACAGTGTAACTGAGCCTGGTTACAAGGGCCCCATATAGCGTCTTCTATTCATGCCATATATCGCCCTGTCGCCCGCTCGAGGCGGACAGAAACCTCTCACTCTATCTTGTCTGGCAAAATTCTTCCGCCGCAACAAGAGTTTCAGGATGCTGTCGACGTAGAGCGCGATATAAATCTGACATCTGACGATGATGTTGATGTCGACGACTTCGAAGCAACAACTCCAAGGCCAGCTGATTCTCAGAAATATCCGCTGGCGACCCCGATACCGCCTCCTACCACCGCGCAGCTTGGACCTGCGCTGAGGCGGAGGGCACCAAGTCGTGCGGGCAGTATGACCACAGTCAAACTCACTCGAAGAGTTCGCTTGGCCGAGAAGCTGAAGGACATATTCCAGCTCGAGGCTATCAACGAGGTGCTAGCGGGTAAGTGATTTGCTTTCGCTCCTGAGCCAAGCCGAGCCTTATTACATATCAGAGATGCCGTGTTGGCTCTTGCGCTCTGTTTGTAAGTCATACGCTGCTAGGTATCAATACCCCGACCTCAGTTGCGCACAGTACTACAGGGATACATGTACCTCACAAACTCCCATTTGTGTTTCTTTGCCCACATGCCCAGCAGAGAGGTACCATGTTTGCACGTCATAATGAGTCATGCTTACACTCACCCAGAATCAAGTTTTGAAGTCCGGTACTCTCAGCAAGAAAGCTACTCGAACGAAGCGATGGATCAAGCACTGGTTCGTTCTCAAGAATGATACGCTGTCCTGGTATCAATCTTCATCAGTAATTTAATTTACCGCCTTCATGATGAATCTGCTTACACTCTTCAGGATCCTTACTTTTTGAACGGAATTGTTGATCTCCGCTATGCTATCTCTTGTGATCCTGCAGGAGAAAAGGAGATTCGACTTCGTACCAATCAGAAGAATCTGTACTTGGCTGCCGACTCTGTTCCAAGCAGAGAAGAGTGGGTGAAGGCGATACGGAAAGTCATTTTCAAAGCACAGAACATGGGGGACACGGTCAAGGTACGTCACGCTCAGTTCGCTGGGTAACTGGCACTTATCCTTCTCAGATTGCCATACCATACTCTGTCATTCTTGATGTGGAAAAGTCATCCGCCATTGACTTCAGCGAAACGATCGAGGTCAAAGTGTTCGACAAGGAAGAACATTATTCTGTTGACTCGTATTTCTTCGCCTACTTTCACGATATTCAAAATGCTTTGGAACACATTCGGGACGCTGTACGCATCCATAAAGCATTTGCTCCCAGCTCACCGCAAGCGCTGTTAGACACAACAGCTGCGCGATCACCGGTTTCGGCGGTGCATGGGATTGACCGCACTCGTAGTCTCCCTTCCCCAGACGCCAAGAGCAGCTCCTCGTTTAGGTTGTCATCTTTGCTTCGACCCTTCCAAGATTCACTTCCGTCTACCCTTTCACGGATGTACAGTGCTCCAGACCTTCCAGAAGGTGCTGAGGATTTCACGCATATATCAAAGCGGGGCGGAACCTCGTTTGTCCCAGTTACCAGTTCACCCATGACTTCTTCTCCAGATTCTGGTAATATCACCCCATCATCTGCAATTGGACTTTCGACCAATTCTCAGTCGCCGAATCATACTTATCCGCCATCTGCATCTACAGGAGATCTAGCTCCAGCCTCTTCCCTGAGCAAGGGCTTGGCATCAACTGTACCCTGGAATGTTGGCGTCCCCTCGTGGTGGAAGGTCCCTCGGAAAGGCTTGAGTGTTTCTACTTCCAACAGTACCGTGGCTTCCGCGTATCCTGTGTCCCAGTGTACTGGAGGGGTGAGCGAGGTCTATTCAACGCATCAATCACCGTCTTCAGGTCAAGGTTTTGGAGCACCTGGCGAACTCGGTTACAGTGTTCTTGAGACGTCGGAAGCGGCGGTTGATCCGGAGATGGCAGAGAAGTTCAAGGTTGCGTTTGCCTTTGACGATAAAGAAACCTTACTTGGCTGTATGTCTTCCATTTCCCGTATGTGACAGGATCTAACAGTGCATGTCAAGACTTCACGGGTTACTTATACCGACCGTTACCAAATTTCGGTCGATTGTACGTGTCCCTAAATTACTTCTGTTTCAAGTCCACTGGTCCCCTGAGTACCAAAACAAAGGTATGTCTCCTACGTCCTATTGGAAAGTCGCTAATATTCAATAATCAGATGATACTACCCATTCGCGATATCTTGACTGTGGAGGGGACTAAGGCCACTCGCTTTGGCCACCACGGTCTCACCGTCGTGATCAAGGGTCACGAGGAACTTTTCTTTGAATTTGGTTTTGAAGACAGGCGACGTGCTTTCGTGTCTATTTTGGAACGCCAGATGGAATTTACCAGGAAGCGGCCAAATGCTGGCGAAGCTCCAGCATTGAGCAAGGGCAAGAGGGACGCACTCGTCTTGGAGGAGTTCGAGCCAAGGAACTCGCTTAGTAGCGAGAACGACCCCGCGCCACCTTCTGAGGCCCTGTCCGAATCCTTACCTGCTGTCATGTTCACCTCAGCTTCCTCGACGTTCTTGACTTTCAAGCCGAAAGAGCCATTGCACTTCACCCTCCTAACCATCGGCTCACGAGGAGACGTCCAGCCGTACATTTCGCTCGCCAAAGGACTGATGGCAGACGGTCATCGGGTAAAGATTGCGACACACGCAGAGTTCAAGGTGTGGATTGAGTCCGTGAGTATTGTATCCATTCCTTTTGATGCGCGTTGCCTGATTGCCATCACAGCATGGGATCGAGTATGGTTATGTTGGAGGTGATCCAGCGGAGCTTATGCGCATCTGTGTCGAGAACGGCACGTTTACTGTCTCATTCTTGAAGGAAGGACTCCTCAATGTAAGGCATGCCGTTTTCCTTGTGGCGCTTGTGCTCAATGTGATCTAGTTCCGTGGGTGGCTGGACGATCTGCTCAAAACGTCTTGGGAAGCTTGTCAGGGAACGGATGTTCTTATAGAGAGTCCTAGCGCAATGGGTGGGTACCATATCGCTGAAGCTCTCAGGATTCCGTACTTCCGAGCATTCACAATGGTATGGACAAGGACAAGGTAATTAATTGCCTACACTCAGAGACGTAGTTTACCTAAACCAGATGGTCTCACGCAGGGCGTATCCGCAGGCTTTTGCAGTTCCAGAGCACAAGGTATGCGTCTTTTTATATATAGAAAGCCTGTGATATACTGACAGATCGCAAAAAAAAAGATGGGTGGTGGTTACAACTACATGGTATGTGAGCCAGTAACTTTCTTTCACATAGTTGTCGCTAAAAGCCTGCTTATAAGACTTATGTCTTGTTCGACCAAGTTTTCTGGCGCGCGATCTCTGGACAAATCAACCGCTGGCGCCGCAATGTATTACACCTAGGGAACACGAGCCTTGACCGCATGGAACCCCATAAGATTCCTTTCCTATATAACTTCAGTCCTGCGGTAGTTCCTCCACCCTTGGACTGGCCAGAATGGATTCGCGTCACAGGTACAGTCCTCGGTCTATTTGCTGCATAAACCTCTTACGCAGAAACAGGCTATTGGTTCCTCGATGACGCCGATGTTGGGGCTAAGAAATGGACACCCCCGCCAGACCTTGTTCCCTTCATCGACTCAGCCCATCAAGCTGGAAAGAAAGTGGTGTACATCGGCTTCGGCAGCATTGTGGTGCCAGATCCTAAAGCGATGACCCGCTGCGTCGTCGAAGCAGTGGTACAAAGTGGTGTTTACGCTATCCTCTCCAAGGGTTGGTCGGATCGACTGCACACCCAAACAGCAGAAACCCCCCAAGCCGAGGAACCGCTTCCGAAGCAGATATACTCCATTTCATCCATACCACATGATTGGTTATTCCAACGCATAGATGCTGCTTGTCATCATGGTGGTGCCGGCACAACAGGAGCCACTCTACGAGGTTTGTGCCTGTTTCTTCAAGTCGCCGGGCTACTGACGTTCGTGACAGCTGGAATACCCACAATTATCAAGCCGTTTTTCGGAGATCAGTTCTTCTGGGCTGACCGCGTTGAAGCACTTGGGGTCGGCACCGGCGTTCGAAAGCTTACTGTCGACACTTTGAAGGAGGCACTTGTATCCGCAACTACAGACCAGAAACAGATTGACCGCGCCAAGCTGGTTGGCGAACAGATTCGATCTGTGAGCACCTTCAGCAAACAAAGAGGCTTCTTACTCAAACAATTGCAGGAAAATGGCGTGGCTACTGCAATTGAAGCCATATATCGTGACCTTGATTACGCCCGCTCGCTCATTAGGCAATCGGCAAACAGGTCCACGGACGCAGCGGAGGGAAGCAACGCGACGAAAGAGCAATTTCTCGATTCCTCCACATCAACGCTGGATCGTTCGGGCTCTCGATCCCGATACGATTCCTTTGGGTCACAGCCGGGTAGCGAAGATTGGAGCGTTATCTCTGATGGAGAAGAAAGGCGGTCGTCTTTTGGTTCGCGGAAAAGTGAGGGAAAGTTGGACCGTTCACTCACGCTGAAGCGAAACAGCCTTGCTGCTGCAGTAATGTCCGTCCTTCCTGACTCGCTCACGCCCTTGACCCATCGGCGTGCTAGTTCTGCTTCGTCCGCACAGCCATAGCAACGACGTCCAATGTCATCATCACATTTGTATCATAACACGAAGGCATAGCCTTAATCTTTTTGTAGATCCCATTATTATGTAGACATAATATTCACCTAGAGCTATTCTCATAGTGCTCAGCGAGTACCCTCTTACCGAACTGCCCGAAGGTCTCTGTAGGGGAGACCTTCTGGTCAGTATCAGGTTGCATAAACACTGCGAATGTTTCTCTCGAGGTTTTCTCGTCTCCCCCTCCGACACGAACACAGTGAGGTGTCGCCCTGAGCTTCTTTCCCGTCACGAGTTCAAGAGATTCACCGGTTTGGAAGGCTAGACAATCTGCTGGTATAGATACCTTGGTCAGATCGCCCCCCCTAGTCCGGATGTACAGGCCAGATGTGGGTGAAGGAGAGGAGACTACGGTTGGTTCCTCGTCCCCATCACGTATGAACATGGCCTGCATAGGTAATCAGTATGTCCAGGTGTGCTCGACACAACAGATATAGCTAACCTACTGAGCAAAGTCCAGTCAAGAGAGAGTTGTCAAGATGGAATCCACACCAACTGTCGATAGGTTCATCCTCAGATGGTAACACACTCCCTGGACTAGGAGGGAAATAATGGAGCAACCGAGCCTTTGTAGTTTGAGAGGTACTGATGAGGTGGGGCAAGGATACCGACATGTCCGTCAGATGCTTCGAGACTTCAAGATAACTCAGTGATGGGTGAATGAACACGACTGATGACATAGACTGACCGAAAGGCTGGCAAGCCGCTGCTAACTCGCATCCGACTTTGAAGACAAACCTGGACAGAGATTCCTAAACACTCGCAACGACAGATGCTGCAGCCGAGCCATCACTTACCTCCCAAGATTCTTGAAGGCTTCCTCGAAGCCTTCGATGCCCTTTTCGTCACGGGCCGGCCCTGCAACATGTCGATGAACATCTCGCTAGCAAAACGAGATCACGCACATATGTTGCTACGATAGAACTCCTGGTGCTGCTCTCTAAGCTCAGGAGAGACGTCGGGCACGTCGATAACGGGGTTAGCGTAGTAAGACCCCTTCAAAGTATCTTGGTCGCGATTCAGCTCGGTCGCCATTATGAGCTCAGAAGATAATGCTTGCCTGGTTTCCCATTCATGATTTCCTGCACCAAAGAGATATTGTGATGCATTCACTGACATCCTCAGATGGTTTCGAATGCGACTGACCTTCCCGTGTGACCATCCAAAACTTTTGGCGTCACGATCAACTCAACGAATTGTTCGAATTGTGGATTTTCAACTGCGGCCTTACCTATAAGAGCTTTCGGGATCGGTGTATCGTTCCTTCGTTTCCTCGGGCAAGTGGGCAAACTTGTACCCAAACTTGAGCAGAGACTCTCGATACCCCTGATAGGCAACTGGTAAATCTTTAACAATGATGATGCCCAACGCCTGTGGGTGAGATCCGAAAGCCTGTTCTGTACGAGATGAAGGTGGGATCGGCGAGGGATGTCAGTAAAAGTGAATTGGATGGCCTACCGATGAACTTTTCAAGTGATAACGGTGAGGATACAAGGGTGGGGTATGAAATCGATACCACGCTTGGAGAATTCATCGCACTTGGTGTCTGCAAACTATGGTTAGTAAGGCAGGCAATGGTGCGAATCACAAATCCCCTCGCCGCCGTGAGGTGCTGGGGCCCAGTAGAAGAGAGTATACATACTATGCAACCATTCGCACTTCAAGTAAGCGGGATAAAGAATAGCACTTGTGATCACTTGTCTTGAAGTACTACTGGTAGTAAACGTGAAACCTCTAAGTTTAGACACCAGTTGACAGCTCACCATATTGGCTCATTCCCCTTATATAAACCATCCCGCTCTGGGAACGGCGAGAACACTGAATCGCACAGAGTGACAGAGCGACGACCTGCTAAAGACAGATCATAGTGGTGGTAAACAACTAAGGACTCCATGTGCGTGCAGTAGCGTATATATCTAAGTTGATGATGTCATGTTGTGAGCCCCACGCTTACATCGTTGTACCTGCTCTGTGTACCGAATCTCCCACCACCAAAAACCGCGTGGACAAAAAGTCAGCAGGTCAGTTCTTGTGTTTGAGTGTATACCGAAGTAGCGCCCCTGCTAACTGATCTTATTTAATAAAACGTTGTTGTGAACACAGAAGCAACTAAAAAATTGTGGCAAAAGTGCGGGTACATGACTATGGCAAATAACACACATGCATCCGTTGAAAGCAACGAGCGTTATATTGATAGATTACAAGATCACAGCCTATGGGTCTAGTGTCTCCTGGTCACTTGTCATATACAAACCAAAGAATCACATTCGGATCTTCTTTCCTAGCTGTGCTGTTGGCGACGTCTCATCTTCTGGTCTGGACCTCTTGCTGTTCACAACGTCGGGCAGCGAACAAAGGACTACACCACCTGCCTTCCCTTGCGCATTGTTAATATAAGCGTAAGCCATGTCGTGCGTACCGTCCAGGACGTCGTAAAGCCCGAGTGTTGGGTATGATTCCTCTGCCTTTCGATAGCTTTCTAGGAGACGTCGAGACATGTAAATGATACCAAGGCAGATACCCTGGGTCTCCTCTGAAAGGGTTTTGTGGCCGAGCTCGAGTATTGCAGCATTCGTGAAGAAGAGGTAGCGTGACGTTTGGCCAACTATACCAGGGAAGGCCATCTGGTATTGTGTCCATTGGGCACGCAGTTCATCAGGGGAACGCTTCGCACCCGCCGCCGTGTCCGTGTGATAAAAGAAGGCCCACACAAAGGCCCACCACACGGATTCGATATCATGCAGGAAATTCATGCGAAAGGAGGGAGGAATGTCGAGTGCAGAGTGTGGATCAGGAGATGTTGTACCAAGAGGATCAGGAGCGGTGAAACGTGGTGGTCTAAAAAGGTATAACTGCGCTTCTACTTCCACCGCCATGAAATGCATTATTCCCTGCCAGCGAGTGAGAATAGAGAGGTAGTATCATCTTTGCAAAAGCTCACCGTTCGAATATCATGAGAACAATCAGAAGCTACATTTTTGGCGTATTCAAAGTCACCCAGCTTGCCGATACCCCCGACCCATATTGCGTTCCCAACACTGAAATCGCAATGTACCCAACCTGCTTTGTGTAAATAACGCAGGGCTAGTGGTTGCATGAGTGGCTGAGCACAAAAGGGTAACGGTAATTGCTTTACCCTTCAGTGCGTCACATAAACACTTCAAGTAGTCGGCCAGAAGGGTGACGTCCTTGAGAGCAACCCCAACATCGCGGAAGACAGTGCGGGTATGGACTCTACGCGGGATACCACCGTCCTTTCGCCGACCAATTCCTAATTGAGTGGGGAGAAGGGTAGACACTGGACCGGCCACAGATACGTGCCCCGTGCTGGGCAGATGTCGTGTGTTGGAAAAGGTGGGCTCGAGCTTGATGGGAACCCACTTCCATGTGCCACTACCGTCGTCTCCGGCCATCGGATTCAACGTCTCATCTGGCACACTGGAAATCTCCACATTCTTACAGAGCCGGATTCGAACGAAGCTTTGCTTCGCGTGGGCAAAATCCTCCGTTGATAACTTCTCTTGACAGGAAGCCAAGATTTCATTAAGGATTTCCTCCTCTGTTTTACGTTCAGCCTCTCTCCATGAATTCTTGATGACCACCTTCACTCCATGGTCATCCGTGGCTTCGTAAACGCGTGTTCCACGCCCGACCATGGAGTCTGTGCCATGCGTGGAAAGTTCCCGTGTCGTGGTGAACGTTTCTTCCCCGACAGTGAATTCACAATTTCCATCAAATTTACGCCGAACAGTTGGATCCCATCCGAGCCCTTCCTTGCCGCCAGTCGCAGATGCAGATCCAAGAGCACAAAAGAGAGAGATGACGCCGTCAATGTCCTAGGCATACGACGCGGATTAGGGCCTGAGAAAATAGGGCGGTACGTCCCATACCTCATGGAAGTGGATCGGCTCTGTAACTACCAGCAACGCACGGTTACTGAGCCAGAGTCTGAGTCGCGTGTTTTCGATCGTGATCCCAAAGGCAAATCGACGACAAGGGTCCTCACGCATGATGTTGTGAAGGCTCCATATTACCTTCTCGTCGTTCTAGAGCAGACGTTGTAAACCAATGTTGTAACGTTGTATAACGACTTACATCTTTGACCGCGTCATGGTCACAGGACTTCTTGAACTCGAAGGGAACAGCGATATCAAACCAATGGTCCTTGGTCGCGGAGTTTGTACTGCCGAGCACAAGGTGTCCATCTGGACGAGATGTATTGTTGCGCGATGAAAGGGGTGTTTTCGTTGGGGCCGCCAGGAAGGATATTCCAGGATTTTGCACTGCTGCTAATATGTTGGATATAATGCTTTCGAGGGGCCGAAACGTCTTGTCTTCATCAAACGAAGAATTGGAGGGGGATGTAGGAAAGCCTTTCCATTGGTCGCCACTCTTGCCGTGGATGAGAGTCTTCTCCGCAAGTAAATAATCGCGCGTCCGCTTGAGATCCTGCTGAGAGGGCGTGCCAACACATTTCAATAGGAGATCGAACGGGACCTCCAGATACCTTCCCAGCTCACTGAGAACAGCATTGCCGCCTAACTTGAGGTCCCCCGAGCGATAATCACCTTGTGAGGTGTAGCGACCGAATGGGACCGTATCTGGCGGTAACGACTGTGACTTCGGTGGTGGTGTATGAGGGGTGGCATCTAAGGCTGCCATTATGATTCGCCTGGAGGCCAGTAACGGCAATTGGACTTCGGGGATCGTCCGTAGATGTATAGGGCGAGATCGAAGCCGTTGCTGCAGAAATGCATAAAATGCAAAGATTGTGGTTATATACCTCACAAAAAGGGTATCGTATGTTGTAATTAACTTGCCAATCCAGCGCCAACCCCGGGGTCGGACAATTCAAGTTCTCACGCAGGTTCCGAGTTATCCAACTGAGTTATTACACTCCGACGTTATTGTCCAATAAATGTCCACAACCATCTCGCAGTAAACGTCCTTTGGGATTTGACTGGGAATGTGCTTCCTTGCTTCCTTGCTGAGGAGCTCTGATACTTGCAATTAACACAGTCATGCCACAGGCAACTGTAGAGATACTGACTTACCCCAACTTCGGCATGATCCACTTATTTGGTACCTCCTGACGAACGGTGCGCCTCGTCTCACGTGTTGCAGCTCATGTTTCTTGATTTCAGTGGACTTGGTCAGTGCAACAGGCACTCGGGTCGCTCACAATAAACATCCCTCCACGCCATTCAACAGACAGGTTCTTCCCTCACCCCCAGCATCCGTCTCAGCCAGACTTCAGGAACTGCTCGAGAGAACGAGAAGCGCAAGTCGAAGAAGACCTCAGCAGTGGCGACGCTTCTGTCGAGAACAAACCACGGCTAACTTGAACCCCCTCCCACCGCGAGGCTCAGCACTGACCTCGTCTACTAGCTATGACTCGAACGAGGCACGTTTCCTCGCCGCGTACCCGGAGAGCGACCTTGGCCACACCCACCTCCTCAAGGCCATCAATAAAGCGCGAGAGGGATGTAGAGAGTTGGTGTCACGCAGGAGAGCGGGGGGTGAGCCCGTGCACAGTCGGGCATGTGTTGAATTCCGTTTGAAGCTGGTTTCTCCTCTGTTCCTCCGCCTGTTGCCTTCCCTTCGCGTTAGCCGACTTTCTCAAACTTTTGTCTCAAGCTAATTTGTCTTACCGTAGCACCGCATAGTGATATACTAATACATACGCGTTGTCGTCAGTTCGTTCGTCGAAACGGGGGGTCGTTCCGCTCCTCTGCCATATGCGAAAGACTGCGGTGAGGCCAGCGAGCAAGTCCATGATTGGCGGGAGTCAGACGTTTGGGTCATGGCCGAGGCTCGGATGTTGTGGTACATGTATTTATTGTCTGTTTCGTGTACCCCAGTAACCTGGATCCTATTAGACCTCCATAAATGGCCACTGCAGGTGAAGATATGATATAATATAGAAGAGGAGTTGCATTTGATGGGCGAGATCAGATCTTACGAGTGAAGTCGCTAGTCACATCACAAAAATGAACATCCCACATGAACGACAGACGCCATTTGTCAACGAGGGTTAGATAACATAAACAAGATTGACAAGAATGTAATTAGCTTAGACCCCTGCAAACAACTTTCGTTTGCAATACCTTGGCCTCTATTGCCTCTTTGTGGACACCGATCTGTAATGTGAAGTTTGCAAACACCACATCCTCAGATTCCTCGACAAGGTTACCGTCGAGTCGCTCGATTTCGTCCTTTAGCTGCTTCATAGAAGTGCTTGGTTTTGCATCTCCCAGCGCCCATTGAGCAATCTGCTTAGCAATCTTGAAACCATCACGAGTGTTCAGTCTATGTCTAAGAAAAATCACGACATTCATCACAAGAACCTTGCCGTTATTGTCCATGTCATCAGGCACTTGAGGGTTAGCCAGAAAACTGCGTTTCGTCTCAACACATCTACTGGCATCAACTTTGGCCCTTACATCCAGGGGACCGGGAGATCGCGGCTGGCCACTTTTGTACTGGCAGGAAACCCAGATGAACGCCCAGATGAAGGATTCCATATCATGGCGATATAGATGCTTCACTTCACCATCCTGGCCATCGGCACCGAGGAGATCGATCGCCATGAACGGTATCGCTCCAGTCCGCTCGTTACCCAAAGGAGATCTTCGGCTCGCCAAAGAGGCAAGGTCGCAATCGTTCAAGACCCCGACGATCTTACGCATCCACCAAGTAGTACATCAGGTTTGCGGCGCTGACGTAGCGATGATGGATGCCAGCCTTCCAAAGGGTATAGTGACCTAGAGTTGTGTGACATTTAGAACCAACGAGCGTACAACATAGCTGGACTTACACAGGACACATTGACGCCATGCATTGAACAGATTGGCTACTTGAAGACGTGTCATTGGGAAGAGCTTAGGGAATACGAGGAACCAGAGCCTGCGGCTGCCTTTATCAGGGTCTTCGAGGCCAAGCGCTTTCCTGATGGTAGACGTGGAAACAGAAAACTGGTGCGAGAAGAGTAAGACTGGCACGTGTCCTTTGACGTCGTCGCCAGTGACTTTGTGCACCTTCTCCAAAATGGCTTTCTCGCTGTCCCGCCCCTCTTTTCTCCAATAAATTTTACCCACCATGCCCCTTTCGTCAACTCTGGAAACTTCCCCTCGAGATTTTTGCAGGTGACCTTCATCAGATCCCTGGAAGCAGCCGCCTCTGGCGATACTGTCTTAGACTCCACCATATCGACGTCACTTCCATCCGGCGTGGTCTCCAGAAACTCGCACGTGGGAGCTGTATAACTTTGCCGTGAATATGTCGGGGGAGGTGGGCGCATCCCATTTGTAGATCGCCTGAACTTGAACTCGATGGAACTCAGGACGTCCTTTCCAATAGTGCTTCCTGGTCCCATCAGCAGCGTTGTTCGCTATATATGTATCCCGGTTCTGCGCGTCTTGAAAGTTCCCGGATCCCTCGGTGAAAGGAAGAATGACGACATCAGGTTTGTGTATTGCCTTGTTCTCACCGCTGTGTTGTTAAGTGATACGCTTAGGATCGTTCCGTTGGAAGAACATGTCCATCCGATCGCTTGGAGGAGTGCGCATGCCTTCTATACCCAAGGTTTTGAGACGATTGAGCGCATTGTTGGAAGCCTTGACAAAGGGGGCGTACAAGGCAACCTCACTATTAGATTTGGCACTAGTACAAGGCGTTAGCACAGAACATCGGACATCAATAGCGCCAAGTACGTCATTGTACTCACTAGGTGCTGAGAGCGTCTCTGATCAGAGGGGAACGTCCAGCCGGGTCCGAGTCACCTCCGTTGCAAAAGGGGACAACTGCATCAAGGCATCTTTCTAATAGGCCCTCATCAGAGGAATCTAGATTCTGAGAAGCACGCTGCAACAAAAGCGCTAGGAATTTGTCTGCCTTGCATTTTTCCGCATTGCTGACGTCCTGCACGACCCACGGCTGGAGTGCAGCCATGCTTGATTCGTATCATGTAGTCAGCATAATTCCGACTAGGGCGGTAGTGGATAAACAAACCGGACACTATGGATTCCAAGCTGCTCGCTCGCAGCAAGGCCCCGGCTGCTTGGAGTAGATTGAAGTACACTGCCATCTGGAGCTGCGCGGGTGCGTGGCGGGGATGATGCTGCGTTGCCGGGATGAGACATGATGCATGATGCCCAGTGAAAAATGACAAAATTGTCAGCGAGACCGGCCAGGCGAGAGTAGCAGATTCCTGACGAGAAAGGTGGATCTATTTTTATAAGCAATCCAACTAACTTAATCCCAGCGTAGTAAAAGCTAGTAATCCAGTAAAATCTAAAACTGGCCAAGAAAATTCGTATGAAGATTGAGTACTGAGTGCCATAATCTCCCCATGCACAGATACAGTAGCAACTGTACAGTATGGGCAACAGCCAGGTCTGAAGTCAGGAGTTACCTTTGCCAAATGAATGGGATGGTACTAGAAACTTGAGGCTTTTGAATTCGAGCATTGATCGCTCTCGTGTTAACCGTCCATCCCGCGTCCCAATATCATGCCGCCACATGCTCTTTCAAGTCCTCCATCATGCTCGTCTGAGCTAACGCATGTCTGAGTGCCATCCCGGTATCATCGATCGAATGTAGGAAGCGCAAGAGTTCGCGACAGAGTTGCCACTCTTGTGCATCGATAGCGCTCTGCAGAAGTCGAGTGGAATCTTTGTTATGTTCGTCCAGCTGCTCGAGATTGTGCAGCACGAGCAGATAGGAACCCGCAGTCTTGAGCCGACCAGAGTTGAGACATGTCTGAACATTGGAGTCAGTATGTTATCAAAAACACGAGGCGATAGCTGTTGACACGCGCCTCAAACAAGCTTTTCGGGTTCCCGACAATGCTAAAAAGTTGTCTCCACCGCGTGACTTCTGTCTTTCTTGCGCAACCAACAACAACATCCAATGCGACATCAAAGTGGTCCAGAAATGCAACCACAGCGGGCAATGTCGTGGCCGTCGCATTAGCGACTTCCTCAGAGCCGGTCGCGGCGTCTGACTCCACCACGGTATGGAGAAGGATTTCAAGGGCATGACCGAAGAACACGAGATGTTGGTAATGGGTAGCGAGTAGCACCGCCTCTCGCACCTGTCCACACTCCAGATAGTGCCGCAAGACATGGTGAAGGAATAGATGAGACTGTCAAAGATCATCACTTTGGTCAGGAAAAGGTAAACGAGACACGAGACCGATGCATACACTTGTTGCATGTCTAAACATCACAAACGGTAAGTTCACCCGGGTGGCCGATTCATGCTCAGCGCCAATAATGATGCCCTTATCCATGAGTACAGCTATAGGAGGCCATGAATGTTGTTGCGTCGGAACAGGAGAAAGAAACATACACAGTGGATAAAAGTCCAACGGAATATTGACACTCTCCTTGACACTCTGGGGTGCCTCATCAGGGGACGAGGGCGGTTCGATAGCGAGAGCATTAAGCCAAACTCGTATACCCTGCCCATCATACCCCCAGAGGGAGTTCTCCAATGCTCCGATGCCCCGCAGGTGTATCCAGCAAAATTCAATACGGTCCGCAAAGATTTGCATATCGTATTTAACTTCTTGGTTGCCGGACTGGCATTCACAAAGAAACATTATCAAACGTGAGTTTCGCTCGTGGAATGTGGCCACTTGCCTTCCTTGGTCGAAGCAACACAAGCTGTCCGCCAACCATCATGAGGACAGTGGCTACTGCGAGATCATCCACTGGATCACCGAGCTCTACACAGCGTAAGTAACAAGATGCTCAACCTAATAAGTGAAGAGAACTCACGTTTCTGAGCACTAGGAATCATCCAACTCAACACTCTGACAGCAGAAGGCGCAGCGATTATCCCATTGAAAGTGATACTCCCACACAAATGTAACTTGATCGACTCCGTGGTAGGGATAATCAAGTAATGGCTCAGCATATTGTCCGCAGTGTAGACCAGCAGTGAGTTATCCACCAGGGACAGAATAATGACTGGTGACGGGATCATTTCACGGTGAAGGACGTTCTGATTGCTTAGTTCCTGGTCGCGGGAGTATAGGCGGATCTGTACCAACCATCAGTAGCCTGTGCGGAACGACCTATCATAATTCCCAGACCTGGTGTGACTTCGACACCTCGACAGCTGCTATGAGGACATGATGAAACCACAACAAGCCTCCTTTTACCGCGAATGCTTGCTCTTGAGTAATGCTCGAGAATAGTTTCCACCGTCCAGACGTTGAGCTGTAGTGGATCAATCCACGACGACCGGCGATAGCAACCAGCCGCCCATCGTTACTCAGCGCGGAATATCTAATGGGCCAGTTTGACGCCAGATAGGCTTGAGGAACCTATATCAGAACTGCGTATTAGCAAACGTGGAATCAATGAGATGAGCAAGTGATTTTGCCTTTATATGCTGCCAGACGTCCGACTCTGGGTTGATGACGCTCATGTCCGGCTGATCTGCTCCACGGTACACGAGCGCTCGATCGTCCATTTGAAGGAATGCATAACGAGTGTTGTCCTGATGACATTGAGTGGCTTTGTCTGAACTAGAATTGAATCACGAACTGGGGAATGTTGGGATGTCGTGGCACTCTTAGCAAAAGGCAGGATGAATATTTGACCGTCCGGTTCTGTAAATTTCGTGATTTCTTCAGGATCAAGACCGCTCACGTAGAAGGTATGAATTACTATTTGGAGTTGCCCGAGCAAGCACCACAAGCTCAAAATTCCCAGGTGCCCAAAACTACCCACCGTCGTCGTCAGCCCCACATAATAAGTAGCACAGGTACTCACAAGATCCTTGACCCCATGCATAAATGCATCTTGGAATCTCTCACTGTCGACCGTATCATCGACGCCAAACCCGGAAGCAAGGCAGCGTCCCGCAACACTGAAAATCGCCCAACCATGCTCCCACCCCACCGCTAACACATATCCGTCCGAGCTCCACTCCATTTTTGATACTTTGCCTCGCGGGCGGTTGTAGGGATTCGGGACGTCTATGGTTTGGGGTATAGGGGCGGAGGCATCCGGGGCTGGAAAGGCGGTGAACTCGATGGATCCACTAAGAACATGTACTGTGAGCCCTCTTGGCTGAGTGCTAGGGGTATGAAAATGTGACGATACCTATGAGTTCCAACTGCAACCAAAGAAAACCTTGCATTGACGGCAACCTCTACTGCCCGACGCGGCTCAACATAGACAGGAGGCCTCTCACCAGACCCGTCACGCTCAACATGCCGTGACTTTTGTACCCATCGTGGAATTTCGAAGTTGTGGATACAAGTCCCCTGCCAGTGTTGTTCGTGCGATGAAGCCGAACTGTCCCTAGATGAACGCCTCTTTCCGTTAATGGGGTTCCTGCGACTTCCAAAGTCCTGCAAAACAGTAAGATTTCGCTGTGCTAGTGTACCCGCAAACTCACCCCGTCCCTCGACTCGTCTTCGTTGTCAGGGTCTACAGTAGGCTCTTCCACTTGTGCATTCTCCTGGAGTCGCACGAAATACGCTCTCCCGTCCGACGTTATCCACGTCTCCACTCCTGCCGTTGAATGCAAGACCTTCGTAACAGTGACTACAGAATCCAAGTGGGCCCGCATAACTAAAGGTACTGTTCGCTGGATATAGTTCAAGACGTACCATCGCTGTCCACCAACCACGGTAACTCGTGGTCATTTAATACCCATGTATCATACCCGCCGAGTGACCTCTGAGAATGGTCATTTCCACTATCGCTCCCATCGTATGAAGGCCATGGGATACGCTGGATAGCCGGTGGGGAGCTGGTCGAAAAGAGTATATGATATTTACGTGGCGAAACACTATTTGAAGGAGTTGCGTGAGCGAGCTTTTGAACGCATGCGCTTTAGATAAGGAGGCGTACCTGAGAACCTGACCCTCTGCGCATATGACACCCTCAAAAGCGAGGCTGAGGGACTGGAGTGGGAGCCCTTCCCCTGGTCCGGCGAGGAAGTTGCGCTGAGCCCCTTGTGCAACATCTGGTGGTTGGTACGCCGGGGTATCGGGCATATGATCAACGGTAACCAGCACCAGGAACGAGAATGTCGTCTGGTATGATGTTGTGAACGGAGTGATGCTGGACTAGAGATGAATGAAGCCGACCTGAATGACTATCCTGCTCCCGTCCGGGGACCACGTCGCAGCGAGATTGTCCCCATGTTCTATGAGAGATGTCTCAGACCTCGCTAGATGCGCAAGAGGTGCGGAAGGCTGAAATCCACGTCCACGTCACCGAAATGGTCAGTAAGCAACCACCGAGACATGAACATACAACACACCCGAACACGCCAAACGGTCAGTGTATCCTTGGTAAGGGCACAGAAGAGAGACTTGCGTGGACTTGGTTCGGAATACAGTACATTGTGAAGTGGTACGTCGGGAAGGGCGGGAACGCTGGAGAGCTGCCTTGCCGCCGACGTCGGAAAGTACATCTTAGTACAAATTCCCGAATGACACACAAGTTGAAGTGCAGAACAATGAGCAAATACGAAGAGCCAGGGTTTAGCGCCTAACGTTCACCTAGTCCGAGGACAACCAAGCGCTGGTGGGGGACGATTCCTCGTAGGAAGTCAAGAGCAAGAGCCAAAGACTAGTGATACTAGTAGTATAATGATTCACTGATGAGTACCAAGTCTCGGAAGTCTGAGACAGTGTGTCCGGGCTCCAGCTACGGATACACGTGTCTCTCAGCCAAAGATATCTGCCATGACGGATGGCGGCCGCTGATGTGAATGGTGCCAGGCCAGCTATGGCCCCGTGTTTGTCTAACGTCTACACGCCTCTGCTTCAATACTCACGGTCCTCGAAACAATTCAGAGTGGTGGACTCCTCGTCGGATGCGTAGTTAATGATACATGGAGCATGAAGCAACCATCGAAGTACGAGGTAATAGGACGAATCGGATACCACACGAAGCGGAGAACTCTTTCGCATCAGAATTAGTCACCTGCTACCCCATACCCGGTTATACCATGTGTTATTTTGTGCAGCAGGGGGAGAGCGAGGACCTTCTGGTCTATGACCAGTGTTGTGAGATGTTGAAGCCTCCGGAACTACGAAAGACATATCAGAATGGAGACTTGAGATGTACGACCCGAATGTCATGGGCTGGAGACGTGCTTGGCGGATTAGGTCCATCATCAGCGAGACACCCTGGCGAGACTACCAGCAACGTGAGCAACAAGATAAATGAGTGACTAAAAACTCACTCTTTGAACGTGAGCTTTAAAACGTGCCAAACCATGACTCTCGATCCTCTTGGTCAAACCCCACCCAAACTTGGAAGTGATGTATGCTTCCGTCGTCTGCACTGTTCTCCTAAATCACGTACACCATCAACAACAAGGTCTAGCGCGAGTAGATAATAAAATGAACGAACCCTTCTTCAGTCTGTTGGAACAACTGGGTCTCCTCGATTTGCATGACCTTGACGTGGTCAAGGTTTTTGGTCCGGCACCTCACGATTTTCCCAAAAGGATCGACCTCGCTCTCCTCAATGACCCATGACTCTGTTCGCGAGATGATACCCTGGGGAGCCCACCTTGGGAGTGTGCCACGCTTGAGAATAAGCCTCGTTGTCAAAAGCGAGCCAGACTCTGTTTGCCGACGGTCGACGACGTCGCAAGAGATGACATGGGATGCGTAGGGATTTGGATAGCGCAGGAAGAAAGCGAGAGACACGATTGACCAGGGATCGCTGGGGTGATACGTAGGAGTAAGTGTCAAGTAAATGGGAATTGAAACGAGTTGCCAACTTACTCGTACACGAAGGATTGGGAGAAGAACTTCATGGCGAAACGACGATCCCGGTGTCCTTTAGCTGTTTATGTTTGTGGAGACAGACTTGTTAGTTGGACGTGGAAGAGATTGCAAGGAGTCGACTTCTGAGGGGAAGTTTCAAAAGGAGAGTACCGTATGCAGCTTCTACTTATGAGGGTGGAAGAAGAAAGCACCACGTCACGTGAGTAAATTCTACAGTCACTATTAGTAAAGGTCCCGTAAGTAAAGGAGCGCATCTAAGTACCACGACAAAGCCTCTGAACCAAGTTGCTCTGAACTACATAGGACAAATTTATGCATCTACCTCTAGGTCTACCCCCCAGCAAGCTGTCGCAGAACATCCACACTGTGAGCCCGTCCCCACACAATGCGGCGGTGACCCTCACTGGGACTCGTATGTCTCATCTCGGACAGAACCATCGCTCGAAATAAACACCCTAAGGCCATCATGCGAAGGCCGCACCCAGTACCCCTTCCCTTCCGTCTTCCCTTCTCTCACCATCTCCACTCCTTTTCTCTCTGATTCACTCAGCATCTTCCGACGCTCTGGAGCAGATAAGCCATTCTCCAGCCCTCCCCCTGCCGCCTCCCCTATAGTCACGTACTCTTCATGTGACACACCGTGACTAAACCCAATCATATAACTCCTCGTTGCACCAAGCCTCCGGATGGTAGCTGCGGCTTCTCGGACTCCCATGTGCGACGTATGCGCACGGAGCCTGAGGCAGTCGATCACAAGGACCGATCTTTGATGAACCTCTGATTTAATAACTGCCCATGCATCATCTGGTATCAGTGACACATCCGACATGTAAACAATCGCATCCTGGATCAAGAACCCGAAACAGAGGTAGGGGTGGACCTTGGTCGTCATTTTGCTTTCGCCTTCCATCGTGGATGTTTGAGAAGGTGATGAATGACCTGATGTGGGTGTGGGTGTCGTTGGTTGCGTAACACATGGGGTTGGTGTAAATGCAGGTGGAGGGCTTGTAGTAAACAGTCGTCCGTGATGTACTTCATGCGTATGAATTCGGTGCAATCCATACAAGACCGGTAGATTAATTTAGACCCAGGTTTTGTGAATTTCGCGCTGGTCTACTCACCTGAAAATGGAGTGACACGTATCCCAGTATCTTTAATCTCAAAGGGGACCTTGTCTTCTATGATATGCCACTCAAATTCGGGGACCTGCAATTATAAAATCAGTTGCTCAGCTGACCAGTTGTGCAGATCCAAACTTGGAAGAACCCACATCTCCGCCCCCCGATGCAAATTCTCTAGACACGAGGTAAGGAAAGGTCCTTTGAATTTCTTTAAATATGGTTTGTGAAACATAGATATCTATATGTTGTTGAATTGCGCCTCCTAGAGTCCATCCTGTTGGAGATTTCCGGCAGTGTAAGGAGAATACAATCCATGGCAGAATGGGAAACCGAAATCACCTCGCAGATCATCTAGCCCATTCATAGCTGGAACGAGGCGATTGTCAGTATCACCTCACATTTCTACCACTACACTGAAATAGGGACAAGACTGACCATCAGCGTGTGCATGCGTTATGAGAACAGCGTCTATCTCTCGCAATCCATATTTTGGAAACCACTCTAAAGCGGCGGCCTGGAAGTTCTTGCCCACATCTATGACAACCGTCCTATTTCACCCAGTGGTCGTTTCAGGTCAACCAATCATCCGAACGGAGCTTGGAACGGGAAAGTGGATAGTGACGAGCACTCACGTAGACTTACCACCCTTCCCCGTTATCCTAACAGCAGCCGAGGTATTGCGCCTTATATTTTTCTTCCCCTCCGGCCTGAGTGTTAAGAGACAGGTCTTACACGGTTTCTTATCCGGAGGTGCCGTTAAGCAGTCTACGTGGGGTATGGAGGATGATGTGCCCGTCCCGAGGAAGATGAATTCGATTTCTGGGGAGTTGCTGGTCGTTTCCATTGAGGCAGAGGTCGAGTTGGAAGGCGCATACGGGGCGTGACCGTTTACGCTGATGGTATTTGAAGAGACTGAGTTCATTCTAAATAAAAGCGTCCAGCTTCGAGCCGGCGAGGAGAAAGATAGTGGAGTAACTGGCCGCGCAGCGTCTCGCGTTTATGTAACTCGGGGTTTTCAAAGATGAATCTCCGGGGTGAGTGACTTGCTCATCCATGCAGCACGTGATGCATAGCCCCCTTCCAGAAGAAGCCGGGCTTGTGTTGCATACCGTAACGGTACGGCGATGACGCAGAGTATCGACTGTGACATCTAGTAAACCTGTCCCCGTAAGGGTCCAGGAATAACTATGGGCCATCATGAGGCTTCTGGATACGGAGTTGTTGACGCCGACCTCACGCTCATCCCGACATATGGCGTACGATCAAATGCTACCTTCCTGCACCGTTAACCGTTACGGGTCACCAGGACCAGAATCATCAGCTACCTGTGACTCGGACATACTGAAACATGGAGCTACACATCCTACTAACAGAACCCTCAACCATTCTTCTCACTTCGTAAATACTGCGGTGCGCGCCATCAGAATCGCATCGACAACGAGAAGACCAGCACTGAGACACGAACTTGAAACAACATCTCCATCTTGTACTTGATGGTTCAAACTAACCTTCTGGGCGTGCGGTGCAAATTTCGATGACCGGCCCTGTACGCATGTATAACACGTGGGGTGATGTTAGTGTAATGCGCCTCCGTTGAAGAAGTCCCGTACCCTGGAAATGAAAAGTTTCCTTTAGTAACGCCGAGGGTTCAGTCCTCGGGGAGAACTCACCAAACGAGTCCGTATCGGAAATTAGTAGCGAGTGATTTATGGATTCCAAGACAAACATCCTGCAAAACACCATCCCCAAACCGTCAACCTCTTCGATTTCTTCTCCATGCAGCGACCAGGAGTTTGGAACCAAAGAAACCCCACCTCTATCGTAGCACCCTTCCGGAGACACACTGGGTCCGACAAGTCAGGACGTTCGCCGCGCTTCTTCGTGTAAACTTTTACGAGGCCGAGACTTTCCCATATGCGTTCGATGAGGTAGTCGAGGCTTGGGTAGAATCAGCACAGAAGAAGTCTTGTGCTTAGGAATGTGCGCACTTCAGGTCCATCTCACAGCTGATGACGACCGTGTACTCGGTACGAGCAAGCTTGTCGACCTGTACTAGACGGGTAAGCATGGCCATGACTTGCGAACAAAATACATGCTAGCGCACGAGTTCCAAGCTGATTGCATCTATCTTGTTGTACACATCTTGAGGGAACGCATCAACGAATTTAAGTATCTCAGAACGTCACAAGCTTGAACTCACAGAGACATGGAATGTATTTGCGTGTGCCTGTGTAAATACAGTTCAGACATCACTATTTGGCTGTTTTCATTAACAAGACTCACCAATCAAAACATCTATGAACTCATCCGTGGTAATCTCCAAGGCAAAAGCCTCAGCTCGGGCCTACAGATCTGGTACCGATGCTTACGTCTTCTCGAATCATAACGTCACAGTTGTGTAGCTTGTCTGCAAGGGGTAAGCAACCATCCAAGATTATCTATCGCAAGGGTGTCGCGTACAACTTGCGAGAATTGTTCGGATGGTCTTTTCGTCAGTCTTTGTCAACTTCACCGTGGTGTTGAGCTACAAAAGAAAGAAACAAGTTACACATCCACATCCACAATAGTTGGTGCAATATCAATACCGTGATCTAAGCGTCGAGGTTCTGTCAACTGCTGCAGGACGAAAAAGAGGAAATGTCCACTCACTCCACCAGTGGTCTTCCGCTTGAACACGACATCAGGCTTTCGCTTATTCAGTCGGATACCTACGGCATCCAGTTCAATTTCCAAGAGACGCCGCTGTTCTTCAGACTTGGTGGCATCCAGCATGACAAGTATGACATCGGCAGTCTTTGCGGCTAGCTGGACATAAGTTATGATTCGAAACCGTTGAAATCAGTTACTTACTCGCAACAACTTGTCGCCCTCGCCCGCGACCTTCGATGGATGGAAAGAAGTAAATTATTCATTGAGCCGAGCAAGTGGGTACTACCTTGACTGGCGCCTTCCACGATTCCTGGGAGATCGAGAAGCTGGATGCGGGCTCCTTGGTACTCGATTACTCCAGGAATAGCGGTAAGGGTAGTGAACTCGTAGGCTGCAGTTTCTGACGCAGTGTGCGTACACTTGCTAAGAAGCGTGGACTGCACGTATTTCATCTCAAATCAAGATCCTCAAACTTGAAACTCGCATGCGAACCTTTCCGACGGATGGAAAACCAATTAGTGCAACTCGAGCATCACCCGACTTTTGCACGTCAAACCCAACGCCGGCGGGACCGGATTTTGAGGTAGGTTCGAGGAGTTGAGCACGATAGCGTGCGAGTTTTGCTTTGAGAAGACCGAGGTGATACTCCGTCGCCTACTTAAAAGGCTCGTTAAACGAATGTGAGTAAGATGGAGAAGGAGTCGGTACCTTGTTCTTCTGAGCTGTAATCGCGGACAATTAATTGGCGGAAAGTAGAAAAACCATGATATACCCACTGCGCGCCATCTCCTCTAGATCATCGGTTGTGTCATGTTGAGTGAAAGTGCTCTTCAGACTTCAAGTGATGCCAGTATCATGATGGAGACTCACCCTCGATTTCCTTGATCTAAGCGGCATTGTTCAGAAAATGAGATAAAGAGCAGGGTTACTCTTGTAAACGGACCTTTTCAACGATACCCATGTTGGTTTACTCTGATCGCGTTTCGAATATGTTTCAAGTCGTGCCAGTCAGTGCAATGTGTGCGTGGACTCGGAGTTGGGCGTACTAGTTGAAGACTCGAATCACGTGGTGAGGAGGGGAGATCGCACTGACACTAGTAGTAGTACTGCTGGTTACCATCGGGGGGACTGACGGACTCGGTACTACAGCAGCTTGAGCCTGCAGCACTGCTATTTGACTCAAGTTCTGACTGCTACATCATGACCAGGGTACGAAGGGGAATGGCGCTTCAGCCGTCCCTCTTTTCGCTTGAAGAACAAGACTATAACGACGGTGATGGCGACGAACCAGACTGGGAACCTCCGAGTCCTCCAGTCCAAAGACCCCCGTCACAAATACTTTCAGCCTCGATAAACTCTTCATTACGCAGCAGCAGAAGCAAAGCCCGTCTATCGAAGAACAACTACATTCCACCATCAGCATCGAGCAATCTATCCGCACCCAACTACAACCCACCACCTTATCCACCAAAGTATTCCGACGTCTACACCCAGTTCGTAAAACGTTACAGGTCCGAACCGGGTCTCGACGACGATCCAAGGAACGATCCTGACTCAAACTACTTTCAGAGGGGACTAGGGCAACTCGTAGATGCCGGTGATAGTGACGATGAAGACCTTGGTCGGTCAGGCCTCATTGGAGGAGACGCCTTCGACCGCTTCTCCGCACTCATGCTTGAGTCTGACCCCATTGAGCCTGCAACAATAGAGGAGCGTCAGCGCTTGGAGTGGCAAACTATGCTCGCTTCCGTCCTCGATGGTGATGTTCTCAAGTCCGAGAAAACCCGTATTGCTGTCGCACTCGAGTCTTCAACGGAAGAACAGAACAACACTCATCTTAATATCTGGCTCGGATTGCGCGCTAAGTTCAGCGGAAGAAAAGAAGCCGAGGAGCGCAGACGTATAGAAGAGAGGAGAATGCGCACAGTAGATCCTGTCATCGAGGAGGTAAATTCCTTCAAGCTCACGGACGATGAGCGCAATCCAACCACAGCTCTCAAACGAGTCGATGCTCTCCTCTACCGCCTCGAAGCAGCTCAGTCTCTCTATCCAACTCTCAAGGCATTCTATGCCGACAGAGCTGCTGCCTCAGAGCCCCAGTTTTTGGCCCGCTGCGATACCCTTAACACATGGTCAACTGTCCTTTTATCTTTACGGCGCCACATTGGCCTTCTCCAGCGATGGACAGGCAGCGAGTCGCTAGATGTCACAAAGCCAAATACCAGCATCGACGTCTATCCTCGCATGCACGTGAAAGGATCGCCCAATCAGACACCAAACGGTACGACGTTCGTTGAACGTGTCCTGAAAGAAGACTCCATCCAGAAGACCTTTGAAAAGGGCTTCCTAACTACCGTACATGCCTTCATTGGTACAGCTCGCGATGCCCAAGTCAACCTCTCCTCGATGTTCGAAGAGATGAACCTGCCAACTTTTGAGAATGAACTCGTCCCACTCATCTCCTTCCCCACCAAACTCGCCCAGGCGTGCCTACGCGTGCGCCTTGACTACGTCCAGAAACTCAAGGACCCAGAAGTTCTGATCATTGATCAAGTGACTGAAGATGTGAAGATCAGTTTGGGTTTGGCTTGTACGCTAAAGAGGCAGTACGAGGCCTTCCTTGCCCCCGATCCAGGGGGAAAGTGGAATTTGCCGAGGTGTATGAGCGAGGATTATGATACTACTATCCTAGAAGCTTTGTCGGTATTCTTCAGGCTCATCCACTGGAAACTCAAGAGTGGCGTCAAAGGCATCTACTTCAAGGAACCGGATGTCATCGAATCGCAGTGGGCCACGCTCAATGATGTCAGTATGACGGTCGTTGGGGGTTCCACTCTCGTAGCCGAACAAGTTTGGTGAGCACCATCGAATCTTTTTTACAAATGTGACTGAACGGACGTCCCGCAGCTCATTAACCAACCGATTGATGGTCCGAGTCGCGAACTACTTCGAAACGCAGGTTCGCCTTCCCACATCCGAGAACGACCGAGTGCGCAAAGCCTCGAATCCGGCTCTCCAAGGGGATGTCCTCGCAAGCAGCACCGGCCAAATGTCCGACGAACAAAAGGCCAACTGGTACGGCAAGATTCTAGACAACGTCAGGCTGCGATACCGTAAACTTCAACGTTTTGCTAGGTTCCCATTCCTTCATTTGTTGTCCCAAAGAGTATGCTGACGTGGCGAGTTACGTAGAGTCCTCACCCAAAGATTCAGCAACTCGGCGGAATACAACATCGAAAACGTCCCCCTCGAACAGTTCATAGAAGCCCTCATCGCAACTGACCATCTCCTCGTCTACACCCAAACCTACGAAGAAGATGGCACTTATATAGTCGCCTCCAGCGCGCTCCGAGATCGCCCCGACGCAATCCGTCGCATTCTACTTGAGTCTTTCCATGTTAATGAAGTTATCACGGACGAAGGCGTACCGCTTCCCGTTGTTGATACTAACGCCGACTATGCGGATAGCGATGAGGAAGACGACTCGGAGTACCTGCTGCTGTTGTCTCCTCGCAACCAGTTCATTTGGAATGGGCTCGTTCTTATGCTGGAGCTGCCGAGGATAGAGCTGGATATGAAAGATAACCGGGTGAGGCTTGTGGCGGATGGGACGCAGCGCCGGCTCGTGTTTGCGAAGCAGCAGTTCGCCGATATCTTCATCCCCATGGACGAAGACGACGAGATGGCGCTGGCTCCTCCTCCTTGTATAATCGAACAACAAGCACACATCCCAGTTGTCAATCGCGAATTGCGTAAGATAGCCCGCGCAACGAACAAGCTTGCCGAATCTATAGTTGATTCAGTCCACCACGTCCGGCGTTCGCTGCGCAACGCCGACGGATACCAAGAGCTGCTCGAAAACTGGTACCTGTTCGCATCCGAACATGGTCAACACGCGCAGAAATATATGGAACGCTCGACACTGACCAAATTCAACCGCTCGCTTATCCGCCTCGCTATCTCATGGGTATCGTTCATCTGCGACGACTGTAACCCCACAGACAGGAAGACCTTCAGGTGGGCCGTCAACGCGCTCGAGTTCGCGCTGCATCGCACAAGGCGGAACAATATCCTCCAGATGTCCAACGACCAATTTGAGATGCTCAGACAGAAAGTAGCAAGTTGTATGACGCTCCTGATAAGTCATTTTGACATCCTGGGTGCCCGTTCGACCCTCGAGGCACGCAAGGAGAAAGAGAGACAGGAAGAGTTGTTCCGCGAGCAAGCGTCTATCGCAGCGGATGAAGACGATCCAAGTTTGCAGCGCTCTCAGTCACCCATCAACGACGACAACCTCATCACCTTTGGTACTCACGCATATACCGAAGCAAATGTACGTCTTTTCTGGGAAAGGATTTCTAAGGCGCTCGAGGGCCTAGAGAACGAGCGCGAGCAAATGGGTTCAGAAAACCGTGTCATCGGGCGTGTGCTCGACGACGAGAAGTTTGAAGACCGCTCGCTTCTCTTCCTCGCTTCTTCTAGCTCAAACATATCCATCAGGTGGCAGCAACGGCAGTTCATTGGCGCTGGGGCCTTTGGTTCCGTCTACCTTGCTGTTAACCTCGATTCGGGATCCCTCATGGCTGTTAAGGAAATCAAGTTCCAGGAACTCTCTGGGCTGCCGAACCTATACGCCCAGATCAAAGATGAGCTCAGCGTCATGGAGATGCTGCACCATCCGAACGTCGTGGAGTACTACGGCATCGAGGTGCATCGGGACAAGGTGTACATCTTTGAGGAGTACTGTCAGGGAGGGAGCTTGGCGGCCTTGTTGGAGCACGGCAGAATCGAGGACGAGAGTATCGTCCAATTGTATACAATGCAGATGCTGGAGGGCCTTGCATATTTGCACTCGAGGGGGATTGTACATCGCGATATTAAGCCCGACAGTAAGCCATCAGACTGTGATTTAGGGCCCGGAGGCTGATTCCTTGCACAGACATTCTCCTTGACCATAGAGGCGTAATCAAATACGTTGACTTTGGAGCGTCCAAGATCCTCGCCAAGAACCGCACAATGCAACGGTCTCGCCGCGGCACAGACATGGCCACCTTCGTAAAGGCTGGCGGGTTCGGTGGCGGGCTTGGGGTAAACAACAGCCTGACGGGTACACCGATGTATATGTCCCCCGAGGTTATCAAGAACGATAAGAGAGGGCGACATGGAGCGATGGACGTATGGTCATTGGGATGTGTCGTGCTCGAGTTTGCTACGGGCAAGAAGCCTTGGAGTAACCTCGACAATGAATGGTGAGGCACAGATTACCCTGTTCGCCATTGACGAGTATGTACTGATATGTCTCCAAGGGCAATCATGTTCCACATCGGGGTAGCCACCCAACACCCCCCGCTCCCAGAACCAGGACAACTAGGCGAATTGGGTATCAACTTTATCAAACAATGCCTCACCATCGACCCCATTCGGCGCCCGACAGCAGTCGAACTCTTAGATCACCCCTGGATGCTTCAGTTCGGCGAGACCCTCTTGGGCTACGGTGAGGCTGAACTCAACCCTACTCCGCCCGTCGAAGTGCCTTCTGAAGAGAACTACGAGATGGCATCGGTTGCCAGGCAAGCTGCTGTAATCCAGGAGAAGGAAGTCGAAGCCATTCAAATACCCTCACCCACGCTGTCATCTCCAGTAGTGCAGACACCTGATAGTGATTAAAGTCTCCTATGCCTCATGTTCCCAAGGTTTTTCACGTCCGCCAACGATCTGCTTTTCGATATTTTAACGTCTCATTCACGCATATTGTAGCCAGCATTCAACCCCTTTGTAATACTCATACACGTCTGTAACATAGCACTCCCTGGCACTTTACCATTGTCCTGATGATAGAGAATCGTACTGTTGCATGTAATCACAACAGAACAGGAATTAACTTGTTGAGATGTAAATTTGGCAACACTACCTGCGAAGAAACAGAATCACCAATGGTACAGCTGGTGAATATATGGGTCATCAAACTGAAGACAAGAGGGACATGAATAGCACGCTGCCGGGCCAGACTATACGAGTTGATCATCAAAAAAAGATACATTGCGGGCTAAAAGAAGCCATGAGAAAATAGTGGCACTGGGAGAAATACATGATGTATAAGAAATACACAAGGCTACTCTATAGCCCAGCGCTTATGTTCAATACTTCGACTGTCTGTGCTCGGTGAGCTGTTGACACTGCTGTGTGACGAGTAACGATGGAGGGGGTTAGACATGCCGTCTGGTGATGGGCGAGTCTTTGCTGGAGAGAGTTGTTGCAGCGAACTTTGGGTTGACAGCCTCATTGGTCGCGCGACGCGCTGCCAAGTGCTTGGCACGAATATCTGCGCTGGAGAACGAAGTTGTTGTCCTGATCCGAATGTAACAGAAAACGTCGGCTTGTCACTTGACGGGAAGGCAACTTTTTCTAGGTCGCTACCAAAGGTAACTGGCTCGAAATCATCCCCAGGCAGGGGTCCCTGCGGATTTACTACAAAGCATGAACTTAGAGAAAAGATGCGCACGAGGTCTAAAAGAACGACGCACAGTAACGAGGCAAGCCGTGGCCGAAGTTGATGCGACAGACAACACCCAGAAAGAACGATACGAGTGTAAGGAAAACAGACGCGGTCGTCATCACCCCAAAGAACGTCCACGTCATGTACGTCCAGCGGAAAGTCGTGGAATTGAACATGGCACCCCAGCCACCAAGGTAACCCAGGCACATGACAAGGAAGATAAGCATCTCAAGTTTTCGCTCCCGTCTTACTGAAAACCAACCCTGTGGCGTAGTCTCAGTGCGCAGATCAAATTCTTAAGTCGTTGTGCTCACCAAGGCCAGCCATGGGAATAGTAGCTAAAGTGACAATGGTCAGATAGCCAAGAATATCCGACGAGTTCTATACTCACGATAAGCGTGATGATGAGCAAAGGTTTATACACAGGGGACGATGCCAGATGGCCGATGGCGCCGTTCCAGAGCTGATCAAGCCACAATGCAATCGAGGCAACGATGAAGAACAAAGACAGTTGAATGACGATCGACAATGAAAGCACGAGTTTGTAAGTGCGACTGATGATCAGTGACGCCCCGACACGTTTAAAAGTCTGCCAGCCGAATGACTGAAGGAGGCATTTAGTCCGAATCTACGTCGTAGAATCAAAAAGCAAACCTTGGCCAGCCTCCAGGAGAGGGAAGCGGAGACCAACAACGCCACAGCATTGAGCACTAAGCTTGGGATTTCAGCAGCTGCACGAGACTGCCAGTAGGACGGAAGCAAGTTAATTGGATGGCAGGCTCCGTTCGTTGTGACTTCTGCGAAGTCATGGCGAAATTGGGCAGTGTTGAATATCTGGAATCCCGCCCACGCAGTGGCCACCATATGAGTCAGGAGGGAAGCGACCCTGGACACGTTCTCAGTTTCAAATCAAAGGCTCAAGCCAGCACAATACCCACGTATGCGGAACCGATTCATTCAAAAGCTAACACAAGATCAGCAGGCATGGATGTGCGAGTCTGAGCTGAGACTCACGGCGACAATTGACATCCCCAGCACCCAAATCTGGAATGCAATAAAAGTGAGATCTTCTCGTTCGGTATTGCGAAGGCTAGAGAGTTTGTTAAGCTATGATTCCATGAAGTATGTCGAACATACATCTGAACAGGCCAGCCCAAAGCCCAGAGGCATTGCTTGTTGAGAACGGCAGTCTCGTTGTTCCAGCCAAGTCCATCGGCCACAACTTGGACCGTACCGTTGACGTCGACAACTTGGATGTCGCCAAGGGGGTTGGGCTGAAATAAAGTATGAACAGGAAGGATTTGCACGGTAGCATTAAAACGGACCTTGCTTGCGCTGTTGTTGGGTGAGACGGTCTCCATCATATCGAGACTCAGCGCAGTGGCATTTGCCAGAGAGGACGTGGGGATCAATGTGTTGTTCCCAACCATTCCGTCCCAGATGACCTGGCATGAGGCGGTACTGAACGATGCTGGCACATTGTTGCAGAGGCGCAGGTCGTTCCCAAATACGTAGAATGCATCGGAGTCAATGGCATGTCCCTGCTCGGTGATGGACGCCAATAAATGGGCTGCTTGGACGTTGATCCTGAAAGCTTGTACTTGAAAAATAACTTGAACGACGCAATGAAGTACTGAACAGACAAAGTAAAATGTTGCTGTTTTCGAGAGTGTTATGCGGTCCCACTGGATGATTTGGGAGCTTGTCAGTGTCATGCACACGTCTGCGAGAAACGGCCTGGACTAGTTCTTTGGCGGTGGGGCTGAAAGAGATCAACACTCACGAACAACCTCAGCTTGGCGGGAAGAGGTAAAACTGCCCAAAGGTCTTTAATGCGCATGACTGGATTTCTGTGACGAAATTCGTGCGGTCAGGATATACAACGGAAACGCAGCTCGCCCATTGAAGCTACATACCAGGTCCTCAGGAATAACGGGTGAATGATTGAGAATACCACTAGGGCAGAATATCAGCGATGACAGAGCTCCGTCCAGGAACTCTGGCAAAGAACTGAAGAGCGAACAAATTGCTAGGTCGGTCCTGCCGAGCTGCAGAGAGTCGAGAAAGATGGGAGACACAGAACCGAGAGTCTAGATCAGACCTTGAGGTACTACTAGTACCTCGCACTCTCAGCTGGCAGTGGGAGTTGTCATGGGACTGCAGTACCAGTGAGAATATATTTGCATTCTCTGGGCCATTTTAGGTGATCCCCTGATATGATCATTGTCTTTAGAACAGTTTTCGATATATTCCTGGGCGCCGTCTCGAATTGTCGTGCTAGTACTCCACGTACCAAGTTGGCTGCAGTGTAGTCCACATCATTGTAACGAACCAGGAGCCTCGGTGAATTTGCACGGTTCAACGAACAAGTCGCTGTAACTGGGGACGTTTGCCAGTGGCTGGCCCGAAGAATTGGGAATATATAAGTTAAATTTGGGCGAAGAAGTGCCAGTGCATGATGAGTAGTTACGGTGGCATCAAACACTGCCCGTAACGAGGTCGGACGATCTATCGAAGATCCGGCTCGGTCTTCCTGTTGTTCCAGCATACGGTAGACTCGGTGTGCTACAGAATTAGAGACGCCCCAAAAGTGTCAGTGGGAACAGCGTACAGTAAAGCTACATACAGTAAATAAAGGTGAATAATGATAACAGAAAGGCGGTCAATGTATATGTGCAAGATGAAAATAGTTAAACTTGATACCAGCGGCGCTTTTTTGCTATAAACCAGAACACCATTCGTTCCTCCTTCTCGCCCAGCGTCAGTAGCCATCCAGGGAGCATCTCGATGGTTTCCACACAAGCCTCGGCCCGACACTCCAAAACGCCTTCCTGCTGCAGCGATGAAAGCAGGTCGAGGACCTCTGGTCTGTCATATACTGCTCGCAGACGCCATCGCAACTCAGCCTGAAGCACAAGTTCAACGTACCAACACAGGATATGTAAGAAGAACTTACCTGGCCGATTCCTGGATGAAGGAAAATGACACCAACCACGGCTCGCAGCGCTGCGGACCATGCACTATCGAGTCTGTACCCGCGGGGATCGAGCCAGCGTCGGGGGGACACGAGAGTCAGGGGATCATCCGATACAATCACGCTCCACGGGCCATAGTAATCACCAGCTACGAGCGTTGGCACATTGTAGCATGTCCAGAATAAAATTGGAGGGGAAGTTAAGGTCATCTTGTGAACGAGCTCGAGAAGATGCTGCTGTGAGCCGGTCACCATACCCTAGGAATTGTTAGGTTGGTGAAGCAAATAAGCACGAAGACGCACCAAACATGTCGTTTTGTTTGCTCCTATGTCTTTGAAGGTGCGCACGCCGTCGAAAATGCGACGCGCAAGTTTGCCATCCGACTGGCTGAGGCCAGACGCGAATCTGGTAAAGGCTGCATTGATGCAGCCACTACAGTTGACCAACCCGCTTGACGTTTTCAAGGTACACGCGGCTTCCTTCCCATCAAGTGTCTTTCCGTGCTCTTCGCGACCTAACGGGTCTGAATCAGTTTCGACAAAAGGTGTCTCAGATGATCCATTCTCGGGTCCGTCTGGTTCCGCCGTCGAGGTTCGGGCAAACTTCAGCCGAATGTCTGTCTCAATGTCATCGTCATCTGTTGTGATGCTTAGCGGGTTGCCTTGGTAGGTGCACAGGAATAGGCGTACCTGCCCTCTTGCTGTTCCAGTCAATCTTCGGCCGGGCATATCGTGACTGAGTCAAATCCACGGTAAAGTCGACCTAAGAAACGTCACATTGAGCATTGCCAGAGGCCCAATAGTGACCCACTAGTCACCTGATCTTCAGAAACAAGCTGCAGTAAGGTGGCAATATCCCCTTCAGAAGCGACCAGGGGCCATTCCATTTCATCCACTACTTTTTCAACGGCGATGTCGTCGAGCGAAATCGCATCTTGGAAGAAATCTCGGGGGAATGGTCCACCGATAGCGTTGAGGTTGCTACATCACAGACGAATGAGCATTCGGGACCAGCGCATACGACTGTGTGCCTACGTGTCCGAGATCTTCAATGTCCTACCTGGCTTTGGCTTCTTAGGGTCTCGTACGAGCTTGGATAGTACTCCTTGCTGAAGGAGGTTGGTCCTTGCAAGAGAGACACTCTGCTCCCCAGCACTGTGAAGTAACTTGGCAGCATTGGCAGCATTATAGAGCTCGCTTGGCGTCCCAAAGACCATCTTGCATAACATAAATCTCTGTATGGATGTTGCAAATTACAGACACACACCTTGAGCGCTGCCTCTGCGAGTTGCACATTCTCCTTCTTTGTACCTTCGAGGGGAATATCTGGCTCTTTGGTAAACGCTTGCCTCAAGAACTGCTTTTCTCTGCCTTCCTCAACCATAGTATTCCACATGAAATCCCAAGTTGGCGCAATGACAATATCCTCTCGAACCTCGTAGCGTTCGTAAAGCTCTTCGACAGAAGCAGTCAGCTTACCCGCCGCTTGGCGCTCCACAAAACCCACTCGCCTAATCACAAATGAGAAACAGAAGGTAGAGGAGGACAGTCACACTCACAAAGCATTCTTATCTACGTGTCTTCGAAGAAATTCGATGTGCTTTATCAGGTCGAAGTTCGAGGGACTACTAGGATCTTCGTCGGGAAGGTAGGGTGTTCCTCTATGTTGCAGCCAAATCGCATACCACTGATCCTCGAGACGTGTCATGTATAGGTCGTCGGCGGCACTCTCTCTGAGATGTGTGGCGCGCTGCCTGACAGAATTCTTTGGCACTGCTGGGAATACTTGATCAAAAGCCGACAAATCAAGTCTGACACCATCACGACATCGAGCTCGAATAATGACGGAGGCATCTCGAGCTAGCTCGTCGTATTCTCGTGTCCAATGAAACCTCGCTCGTCTTGGGGTTGATTTAACCTCCGCTTCAGCTAAGAAATGAGTTAATACGGGTGACGAGGTGCGAGACAAGATCGAGTTCACTCACCCTCGGCAATCTCTTCCTTGGTTTTTCCTTTTCTTCTCGCCCTCACAGGCTGCGTGATAGGCGGGCCCTGCTGAGCAATCAAAATCTCGATCGACTTCTCTGGTGGATTGGCCACCAGACGCGGTGGCCCAGCGGCAGATTTGTGCACTCTAGGGACTAACATTGCCTTCGGCTGCGATATGATTTCCCTTGCGGCCAGCCCTGCGTCCTTGATCGTTTCCTGAATCTGGTTCTCCCAGTATGACTGGTCCTTTGTGATTGTCGACTGCACGAAACGACTTCGGACTGCACGGATGCGAACAGCTAGAGTGCCCTTCACAGGTTCTGGATGAATCCTATGCAGAAGTTCCTCCCAGTCCCGCTCTCGCTGTGCCTTGGCTTCCTCCGCCTTCCTGAGCAAAGCCGCCTTCGCATCAATATCCTGCTGGGCATCTTTTTCTGCACGAGTCCGCTTCAGTCTCTGTCGAGCTTTCTCGAGGTCTTGCGTAATCTTGTCTGCAGAAGTGGCGAAATGGTTCACGACTGCGCGGCGAGGAGCACTGGTGACGTAGCAAATTTGATCCAACTGTGCGTCCGCATCTTCTGCATTCAAAGGAGTCTCGCCAGTGGACATTACCATATGTCTGGCTAGGTATTGCTTCTGGTGCCACGTCAGGACATATTCAGGGTCCCAAGATGACCTCCTGCGCAGGCATTTACCAAAACTGGCGCTCGCTTTCAAAGGGCTTGGTGGGCTTGTGGGAGGACACACGGCACTCTGGGCGTAGGCTTGGTCTCTGCTGGCGTTGTGAAGTTCATCCCAGTATGCTGCACCTTCAGTGGGAGTATTGATGGGAAGATCTTTCCAATACGACGGGCAAGATTCCGAGAGGGCCCAGAGGTAGATCGAGCCTGAGGTATGGAAACGCCAAAAGCGGGGAGCTATCACTGGAGTGCCGGCGCTCCAACCTTCCAAAGTGGCCTCCCTGAATGCAACAGTGTCACCATCAGAGTTTACGCACTGATATGGCGCATCAACGGCGTCAGTACGCTCCAGTGGTGTCACCAACCCCAGCGAGCGCAGCATCTCTAGCAAGTCTAAGATGCGAGACCTGCTTCTGGACTTCCCGATCTGTAAGGAAGCTGAGATGTTCACGGGTAGCTGTTTGATCAAGGTCTGCTTTCCTTCGTCTGACCCCAGTAGCTTGAGAAGGTCCTCGTCGTGGACGACGACAGCGACCAGAGAGCAGTAGAGAACCAGTGATACGTCTTGGTGGTAATACGAGATGTCAATAATTCCATGCTGTGACGAGATGACTAGCGGGGATGGTGAGGGCTGTTGGAATAGTTCGAGAGTATGAAGGTGCAGCTGTCGCAATCGCAAGGCTTTTGAAACTATGAAGCCATATAACTGCGCCACCGTCGTACGTTCGGTCAGAAGGAGGTCACGGAGCGTGTTATTGTCGTAAGAAAACAACTGTTTTAAACGCTCATCTTGCTTCTCTCCCTGCTCTTCCATCTGCAGTAACTGTAGTGGAAGAGACGCGCGCTGCACCGAGCGGACGCTAGTACCGTAATCGACGGGTTCTTCCAGGGTTTTGACCGAGGCTACAGTCGCTGATGGTATATTTTGGCTGAGCTGGCGGAGGAATGCGTTGACTTTCTCTTGAGGAGTTTCCGGCAGATAGACTAGACAAGCAGGTTTGTTGACACCAGACGAAGAGATAAGAGAAGTCTTCAGCATTTTGATGCGCCCACGGTTTTCCATGCCCTTGAATGTGGCTTCCACGGTGCGCTTGTCAATTCGTGTGCCAACTGGAGCGCTAGTAGGTTCCTTGGCTTGTGTCATGGTGTCAAGAAGGGCCGCATGCGCCTCCAGGATATCTTTGGAGTGCATATTTGCGATCCCTCCCAGACTGTCTATGACTTTGTGAAGCTCATTTTCGCGCCGGAGGGAGGAGATGTTGATATTGGAGCGTGACTTCTCACTGTCCTTGGTGCGCCCTCGCTTCGCTGGTCTTGAGGACGATAACCGGGACGTCTCTTTGCGCTTCTCGCCCGCGCCAGCCCCCTCCACTGAAGCCGGCGATGGCTCTCTCTCGGCAAACGTCTGCGACACGTGATTTAATCGTTGTCAGGATCAACCGATTGAACGGCGCTCACAGCTAATGTGCTATTAGAGGGCTCATGCTCTCCTTGGGCCTCCGGTACTAGTGTGTTCGCTTGCGAACTGGACTCATCGGGCTTTGTTAAAGGTTGAGAGTCATCCGTTACCATTGTATTCCCATCCTCCGACTGAACCACTGGTGTCTCCCCAACAAGAAATAGGTCAACGACGCTCGGCCCCGGAACTGCCCTTGATGAGACTGGAGCTTTTTCATGGGTCGGAAGAGACTCTGCACCTCGCACGAGTTGTTTTGATTTTCTCGTGGAACGGCGAGGTATAGGTTCTGCGGGAGTGCCACTGACATCTCGGTCTGAGAAGGCCGACATTTCGAGGGGATGTTTCGTTGCAGAAACATCACGACTTTTTTGACATTTCTTGGCAGGTAGGCCACCAGACGGCGATGCCAGTTGTTGGGCAACGCCTGCCACTGTGGAGCTCCCAGCTGTCGGAGTCGCCACAGTTAGCTCGGTTTGAGTACCTTGTACCTCAGCATGGAGGGGCGGTTCGCCAGCCGCGTTACCAGTGAGCACAATCTCCCTATCATGCGTCTGCGAGGGTGAAGGAGGATGCACAGAAACTGGAATAAGCGGGGTGCTTTCGGCCTCTCCATCTGCCTCAGTAGGAACTTCCTCCGCAGGTTTTGTCCTAGTCCTTCGTTTCTTTGGCGGTCGCCCTCGTTTCTTTGGTTCGTTGCCGCCATCGGGAGGGAGTTGTTTGCGAGGTCTGTCGCGTTCCTTCGGCGGAGCTGGGGAACCGACCGTCGCGGCAGGTGTCTTACGAGGGCGGCCTCTCTTGGGCTTAGGAGGGGGCTCGCTCTCCTCTCCGCTGCTCTCCTCGTCGTCCCCTCCTCTTTTGCGTTTCTTGCTCTTGGCAGCGGCCTTCTCCTTGAATGAATCTTGGTGCGCGTGGAGCTCTTCGGTCGTATTGTAGAATAGCCGTGAGTCGAGTTCAGCAAACTCCCCGACCCGCGAGAGGTCAACGTCGGCGAGAGAGGTGGTTGTTTCCTGTAACTGTTCGCTCGCCACGACAGTCTTGTACGCTGAAACTGTAAAGTATCGATGTCGTCTCTCTCGGCCGTAAGTCTCCATCATGTCCACGGTGCCTAAATCACTGAGATGGGCGGGTGGTCGGGTCTTGGATGCACGCGTGAGTAGGAGCTCGATAGTGCGCTTGTCAAAGTGGCCAAGAGAAGTGCAAATTTCCTGGAATAAAACTGTCAGGATGCGCATTCACGAAATGGGTTGCTTTTAATCACATTAAGAGTAAGCCCCGAGGGACCAGCTTCTTCAAGCATATTTGACACTTGCTTATGGATCGATAGATGAGCCTTGACTTCCGTGTGACTGGCTGAGATTGTTGTTCACCACCAGACCTAACATGGTTCCCAGCGAAACGTACCGAAAACAGCGTCTTCATGAACAGCGTCTTTGTCATCCTCATCTACATCCTGAAGTGCCACAACCACAGTCCCTTCCGGCAGTTGATTGTCCGGCGTTACCAGGCGGATGCATTTGATGGTGCGATCCCGCACTTTGTTACTGGGCACCAAAACCCGCTCGATGACGCCTTGTTGAATCAGCTCACGGAGTCGAGTCTGGAAAAAGCGTCGGTCCGTCTTTGTTGGGTGCATGAATCCCTAGTATATATATGATGAACATGGAGAACGATTCCATATGAAGAACGAGCCTACGATAGTCATTAGCAGGTTGTTAGAAGCGTGCATATAGTTCCTGGATGCCTTGAGCAACTTGACGATCCTGTTTTTGACGAGCGGAAGGCTGGAGAGATGCCTGGAGTCGATAGGGTCAAAAAGTATTTGTGATGGGCCGCCCTGATCGACAGTCTCGTCCCGCATGTCCCTTGGCTGGATGTTTTCGCCCGTGATAACGACCTCGCCATCTTGAGCTACTTCTTCCTGGATCTGTTGCCAAAGCTGACTTCGCTCCACGAAGTATTTGTGGATACAAGTGTGGTTGCCGACTCCACCGCGACGTGCTTTGATTCTGTCCAGGGTCATTAGAAACATCAATACTAGTTCACGGAAGGTTAGCGAACATAAAACCCAATTCAATCAACTGCTTGATAAGATAGAAACACGTCTTTTGGTCGTACTTAGTGCTTCGGCCGAGTTCGATAGTTGTGATACCTTCCTCTCGCCCTCGAGTGATTAGTTGCAGGGCGGTGTATACCATGGGACTAAGTTTGGGGGGCTTTGACTGGGTTAAGCAAGCTTCGTCAAACCAGCGTGAGTACGTACTCTGATATGGGAGCCCGTGATTGCAGCGAAGGAAGTCTCAGGGTCCACAGCGATGCGCAGGTCGTCGCCATACTGGCGCATCAAGTCTTCCAATGACATTTTGCGTGCATTCTCGACGAGTAACAGGGAAGGAAGTGCCTCTTCGGCAATCGCGTTGCCCTTCGCCGCAGCCTTGCGTTTAGCGCTCATCTGGGGAGCTATGTATACCTCGGAGGTCACGCCAGGGGGCACGGTGCCGACACGGACAGAAGGCTGTTGCACGACCACTGACCAGACGAAGGCACAAAGGGCATCATCGACAACTTGTGAGTGGCTATCTTGGGCGCTGTAGAACCCAACAATGAAGTCTCTAAGACGAGAGACGTTGCATCCTATACCACAGAGAAGTTAGCAACCACGCCGAGAGACACCATAAATTGTGAGGAAATGTGATAGAAGGGATGGTACTGAGGGGGATTCGAACCCGTCCTCCCGACGTCGTGCGCCGAGATAAGCGCGGCAGACACAACGATCCATTTATTCGATTTTTGGTGGTCAGAGTGTTGACATGAAATCATACGCACCAAGATCGCCATCAAACGAGAGCTCACGGAGGCAATGATGCACGAGTTCATCCATGGATGTCAGAGAGCAGTTGGGAGCTTAGGCTCTTTGGAGAAGCGCCAAGAGGTTTAGCTTGTAATTCGTGCAAACTCTTGGCAGTGATAAGATCGCTACCTGCTCTTGAGCAGTGCTAAGCGGACAGATCGCCAATATTGACGTTGTTGGTGACGATGAGGAGATGAGTGACACCTGCGCTGTGACTTGCTGGCACAATGTTGCGTGACAGTGTGACTACGCTGCCCGATGCCAAGTCCGAAGAGCACCGTGCTCAGACTAGTACTACTATAGCCTTGACACCGGGTTGTAGTTCTTGTCTCGTCCAATCCATCTACGTCCGAGTCCGACCGTGGCCATGCTCGAAGGCTCTACCGACTCAAGAAAAACTGCTTGTCCAACATCGTGTCCATAAGATATATTTATCTATTCCGATACCCTTTTGTATTGCTCTCGACTTCGGGCGGATATCGACCAAGTAACGTCGTGTGCGTGGTTCAGTCCAACCAAGCGTTCAGAAGGTGCACCCTACCAGCCACAAGGACCACTAGGCTCTTTAATTATCGATTTCCAAGATGGTATGTCGTCCAGGTCTGCCACATGCATAGGCTAACCCCCGTCAGACCGTCTGCACAGATTGTGGCGGAACGGTCATTGAGTATGATCCTGCTGCGGGCAACGGGTTCTGTGTGAAATGCGGAACCGTGGTCGAAGAAAACACCATCGTCTCCGAAGTCACATTCGGCGAGACATCTGCTGGAGCTGCAATGGTTCAGGGGGCATACGTTGGGCACGGCTCAAGTGAGTCAGCTCACCCTCCGTTGTTTTCCCAGTCCTAACATTGTTAGCTCATGCTCGGATGAGCGGTCCCTTTGGGAACAGGGGAAGCAGCGAGTCTCGCGAACAGACAATTGCGAATGGTACGTGGCTCTGAGTGGAATGACGAAGAATTGGCTGTCATTACCTTTTAACAGCCAGCAAAAAGATCCAGAGTCTTGCCGCTGCTCTGCGTCTTTCTGAGGTAGTTGCACTTTCTGCGATGCGCCTGTATACTCTCGCTGTAGAACACAAGTTTACGAAAGGGCGAAGAAGCGTCAACGTGGCTGCTCTCTGCCTCTACGTCGCTTGTAGGCAGAAGGAAACGCGGAACTATATGCTCATCGATTTTTCAGACCTTTTGCAGGTGATTAAGCCTCTAGCCTCCAGGTACTCATGGAGCCTTGACTACTCTTCCCAGGTTAATGTTTTCGAGCTTGGTCACACCTACCTCCAGCTAGTCCAAACCCTCAACCTGAAACTCCCCCTGGTGGACCCATCACATTATATCTCCCGCTTCGCAGCACTCCTCGAATTCGGCGAAGAGACCCACAAGGTAGCAACAGACGCCGTCCGTCTTGTCCAACGCTTCGATCGCGATTGGGTCACTAAAGGTCGACGTCCAGCTGGTATATGTGGTGCAGCCCTTCTCCTTGCCGCTCGTATGAATAACTTCAGGAGATCTGTCGAGGAGATCGTACAAGTTGTCAAAATTGCGGACACGACAGTGAAGAAACGTCTTGAAGAGTTCAAGAAGACGCCGAGTGGTGCGCTGACGTTAGCAGATTTTAGGACGGTATGGTTGGATGAGGAAATGGATCCGCCAGCTTTTACAAAGGGAAAGGAGCGCGAAGAGAGGGAACGGGAAGACGCTGATAATAGTCAAAAGGGAAAAGAGCCCAAGAAAAAGAAGCGGAAAGGGAAACGGAGGAGGGTGGATAGCGAATCGGAGGAGGACGTCGAGGTTGAATCTTCGCCTGAACAACTCGCACCTGCTCCACCAGTGATAGACTCTGCGCTCTTCAACCAGGGAATCCTTACGGGCACATCAGGGCTACCGCCTCTCTTCTACCCAGAGGATGAGGACGACTCGGCATATACTCATATCGACCCTGTGCTCCGGCCGACTGCCACAGAGAATCTGCAAGATGCGACGTCCTCGTCAGCCAAAGCTATCGAAGACACGGTGGACCGCGCCCTTGCGGAGGAGGTTGCTACATTCTTGCAGAACTCCCAAGGTCTCATGCTCACTGAAGCGCTCGACGAAGCAGAGGAACGGCGCTACGCACAATTTGCTGAAGTTGACGACCTCAAAGGACTAGACGAAGAGGAACTTGACCGCTGCATCTTATCTGAAGAAGAGGTCAAAATTAAGGAGCGCGTGTGGGTGGAGATGAATCGCGAATATTTGGAGGCTATTGCAGGTATGTTGTATTGTCTCCGATGCATGTTTCGCTCAGCGGTTTACAATGCATAGCAAAAGGAGAACAAATAGAGAATGGTGCCCCACAGCCGAAAAGTCGCAAGGTTCGTATCCCCCCTCAGCCAAGATTTATTCCACCCCTGTTTTTGGTCCCTCCACTACTTCCTCACCAAACCTGTCTTTGTAGCGGCGGAAAACAATTACGAAACCTCGTGACGAGTCAACACCCTCGGGGAGTACGGCTGCTGAATCAGTCCGCAACCTTCTCAAGAAAAACCCCAAGTACAGCAAACGAATCAACTACAACGCCCTCAAGGATCTTTTTGTGGACGGAGGCGGACCTGTTCCTAATCTCGATGAGAAGGACGACCTCTATTCTTTTGGTGACAAGACCGAGGGCGATGGGGTGATAGTAGAGGAAGGTGGTGGTGGAGTCGGAAGCCAAAAACCGTCAGGGTCAGTCTCTCGAAACGAACGTCGTGATATCGATCACGACAAAGACGATGACATTAGTGAGAAAGGAGATGATGAAGTGCCCGACATGGGATGGGAGGAGGTGTACGAACAAGAAGTGTAAGCGTTTTTGTCAGTTTGTAGCCATTAGCAATCAGCGGATGTGACTGTGTACGACTAACCTGGGGAATGACCGATGCCTCTACCAAGGCATCGCTAGTGTTTATGAAGGGTTCGACCCAGCTGTCAGTTGCTGCATCATATCATCACTTGTCCAAAAAAAAAACAGGGAGCGAGGATGATCCAAAATAATACATCGCAACTGTAGGGTAAAAAGTCATGAATGTGTAGTCTGCGACTTTTTGAACATATCTAAGCGGCGAGTCGTCATGACGTCTAAGAGATAATATAATGCGCTGCATAAAGCACAGAGGCCAAATAAAGATGGAAAAACTGAAGGCAGGAACGCTACGACGCTGCTTGGGCGAGCTGTTGTTGCTTTGCTTCCCACATCGTCCTCAACACGTCTGAGAACCCGGCCTTGCCCAGCTTAGCGTTTTGCTCGAACCTCTGCACTAGCCAACCCTCTAGTCTATCCGTCATGGCTCTCCACATCGCCATGCGTGCTTGGATCTCCGCAGTTTGTGTAAACGACGTTTGATGTGACGATGTCGGGCTGTACTGTATTCGTTCGAAGCACGTCGCGAATTGAGAAAGGGAGAGGTTGACGGAGGTGATCGTCGCTGTCTGTGTCGCAGGATCGACGAATGAGATCTCGCGCACGAAGGCATCCTCCGATCCGCCAAAGAGCTGGAAGAAATTACAGGTCAAATAAATATTTCCCGGGAAAGAGGGATTAACTCACCTTGACGATCCAGGTAGGTGTCTTTTGTTTGCAACCAAGCACACGCTCTGTCCGTATTATTCCAGTCATTGGGTCTACTGAACGATCAAGGACATCGACCGTCACGACATGTGTGCAATGTGGATTTGGGTATTTGTGCCACATTCCAATGACGACGTGTGACCAGGGGTGGCTTTTAAGGAGGAGGTGAGTACCTAACAGTTAAACATCACATGACATGAACGCACTCATATTTAAATGACTGGGAGAAGAAATGCATGGTCTCGGGAGGAAGGGGGGGGGGAAAGGATGAAGGTGGTCGTGCGGAGCTGAGGCGCGGCGTTTGACGACGAGCGGGCGAGACTCCCTTGTTATTGATAAATTTTGCTGTGTGCACAGAATATCTCAACACTCCGATTGGCTCCAGTTGCAGCGTGGCAATTCGGCTCCATTGCCGAATTTGCCTCCGCATCGGGCGAGTGTAAAATTTTACTCTCACGCTGTACTTAGGTACACTCAGGTTATCGATTGGTGGTTTCAACTTTCAAGCCATTCAAGCTGCTTCCAAAGTTATTCACATGAGCTGATAAAAACGTTACTACTGCGCCTTGGTGGTTCGTGCATCTGCGACCAATCGAAGCTCCGCGAGGCGTGACTTTATCTTTGGTCTAAATAGTCGCGCTCCAAAGTCAGCACACGGGTCCGACATCATGGGGTCACTCCGGAGACACTTACACTTCCAGCAGTTTCGCCTCAATTTCCTGTTTCTCCTCCTGGAGCGACAGTCGCTTCTCCGCATCTAGCTTCGTGCTATCGGGCCAGTCAGTAAATATTCTCTCGACCTCTCAAGGAAAGTGGCTTACAACACGTATCCACCTTGTCCATCGAATTGCAGTATGGTGGAGTGGTACTTCCATAAAGAGGGGCGATGTGAGACCGTGAGGAGCGTGATACCTAATGCAGTAGCGTGCTCCATCATCTTGCCCTCCATATCTGGGGGAACGAGGGAAGTTGCCTCATCGAGGATAGCATACTAACCCAGTCATTAGCATCTCTCTTGGGGGCTATCCCGTCAGGAACTTACCTTGGGTTTATGGTAGAATAGCCTCGCCCATGCAATTTTCTGCTGGTCTCCTCCGCTTAATGCTTCCCTCCATTCACGTGCAACGTCCCATCCGCCTTCTCGTTCCACAACGCCATCCATCCCTACCACGGAAAGAACAGCAAGTAAGTCGGCATCCGAGGTTCCTCCTAACTTCCCTGTCAGCAGTGAAGCGAGAGCAAAATTTAAGCACTCACGGGCTGCCATCTGCTCCTGTGAATGAGGGTAGATGACCTGGTCACGGAGTGTACCCAGGGAGAGGTATGGTCGCTGAGGGATTAAAATGAAATTCGAGGCCGGTGGCTTCCGCACGATACCGCCTAGGAAAGTGTGAGCAGAAGGCTTCGGTGAGCACAACTCTGAACACCCTAGACGCACCGTAAACAGGCCAAAGGCCCCCAAGGATGCGAAATAATGATGACTTTCCGGCCCCTGAGAAAAACGTTGAGGTCACTCAACTGACAGAGACAGTGAAAAACCACTTACCGTTTGGCCCGACAATGAGTAGGTGCTCCTACAACCTCCATGGGTGGTAAGGTGCCACGGAGTGAGATGGAACACGCACCCTTGGTTTTACGTTGAAAGTCAAGCTCCTGAGGAGTATGTCTCCGTTAGGAGTGACAATCGGCACATTCTCGAACTGAATGTCCTCTGCCTCGAGAACTTGTCCACGGCTGCGCATGACTACTCGAATGATACTATGAGGCACCGCGTGCTTGATACTACGAAACTACTCACTCTGACTATTGTCCTCCTGCATAGCACTAGAGACAAGTGCCTTCTCAAACTTACCTTTACGTACGTCGGACATGGTATCGAATAGTAAGGAGACACGCGCAGTGTAACCCGCGAGTTCGGCGAGGTCCTTGTAGGAGTACATCACACGGCCAATTGCGTCTGAAGTTATCCACTTGGGCGATAGGCAACTTGAGAAGAGCAAGAAGTAACATACCAGAGGAGGATAGCAAAAGCCTCCGATTCGTAACGAAGCCTGTGCGATGAATGAGCGGGATTTCGCACACACTGACTGTTCACAAACCTTCCGTCCGGCTGCCGAGGTCGATGTTCGAAATACCAGGAAGCTTAAAGAACACCGGGATGGCACAAACCACCAACTTCACAAGCAATCAGCCAAGCGTCGCTTGTGCACAGATGTGGACCACTGACTCCAAAGCTTCCCCATAACCACTTCACAATCCCCTCTTCCGCGCAACCATACCACCACCTCCGGTTCATGACCTTCTCTTCGTGTCGTACGAGTGCAACAAATTCCTTCTCGATGATCTGCCTCTCAGCCTCTTCACCGCCGAAGAAGGCGACTTCTTCGGCAAACTCTACCAAGCGGGAATGCGTGTGCCGCAATGAACCGGCGAGAGCGGCCGATTGAGCGGTGTATGTGCCGAAGGAAGGTGTCGCTGCTCGTACTGCAGTTTCAAGTTAGGGCACAGGTCATGAGTTTCGACAAAGAAAACTACACACGCAATGCAGCAGAGCATTGTATCAGGATTGTGAGAACCACTAATCCTTCCGCGCCGACGTTCTGTGCCAGCTGATAATTGTAGAGTATGACATCAAGGATGGGTTTTGCTAAGTTCGCGTAGATGGCTGCAAGATGGGTGGAGAAGCGTTGTATGTCATGCGTTATCATCCTATGCAGTCTGGTCAGTGCCGGCGAAATAGTAGGTATTACTATGAAACTCAACTGATCAGGGTTCTGTATCCGGTCGTCCAAATTTGCTGCAGGAGTTGTCAAAAAGTTGGGATGTCGAGTCTCAAGCGTCACTCACAAAGTTTGTAATAAATCTTCCCATCCGGTCCTTCAGATTCTTCGCCAAGGTATTGCTTGAGAACCTCGCGCGTTAGACGCGTTCGGTAAGCAATGGCAAGTTTGTTCTGAACATAGCTCAACCAACTATTCGTCCAAGTTGCTGGGATTGCAACGAGCAGCCACCGAATGATATTCAGAAGAAACTCGAGCGACTGTCCCCGGACGAGCGATGCGACGATCCTTTGCCAGTGTGTTAGTATTGACTCAAGCTAAGATCCGGCCGATTGCTCACTTTCCGTCGAGGGCCGCAACGTATAGAGAGATTGCAGTTCGGAAGACCAATAGACTCGAGTGCATGATGAGAAGAAGAGCCTCCTTTGAGCGTATGCTCGGAATAACGATTCTGAAAATTGCACCGAGTCGCTGGTAGAAAACCGTATCGACCTGAGTTACCGTCCATGAGTCATGGGTATGTACCATGCGCAAAACCATCTTCAGAGCATACTCACGGCAACGCGTGCAGGCTTGCCCTCTCTCGCGCGAACATCTTTGGCCTCCTTCCCCTTCCTCGGAGCAGGACGAGCCGCCAGGCCTTGATATGTGGCGATGAGAACGTAAAGCACAAAGCCAACTGTGAGTCCGCGTTGTACGAGGGGTCTGTGGGTTGCATAGACACGGGCAAATTGCGCGGCACGTTTATCCAGTGAAGTAGTATGTAGCTTGGAGAGAACCGGCATGACTCTGTCACCGGGTTTGAGATCGGAATCAAGTTAGTAGACAGCGCCTGTTTGGAATCCAAAATTTGGACCTGAGATCTGAGACACAGGTGGTTGTCGCTCACGCGGCGTGAATGTGTCAACTTGTCAAGACCAACCTGGACCTGGAAAATCGCAACGACTGGACCTAGATGGAAATATTCTAGTCATGCAATGAGTACTACCTATGGTACTGCCCGTGCTCCTGGCATGTGATTGACCAGCCTTCCCGAAATCCGAGTGATGGCCCGGGCCGGTGTCCTTGTACTAGTAGCACTAAGCTCTCCCAGGATACTGATATCTATCTATTATCGATCGCGTGTACAGTGACTACATGCGTATAATACTAGATCCTCTCCAGCCCGTCGTGTCGTCGAACCTGGACCTAACCGGACGTGGCCAACTCACTACTGGATAGCGACTTGGCTCATAGCATTTGAGATACCCCTCATACCCATATCCCGGAAGACATGTCTGCTCAAGAAACATATACCGCAACTCGCCACCAACCCAATGGCTTGACAGAAGATGACATTACCCAAGAAACACCAAACCACCTTCAGCAACTCAATCAGCTCTCCAAAGGCATCATCGCTGTGGACTTGGACGACGTCTTGAGTAAGACAAACGCGAAAATTGCAGAGTGTACGCGTCCTACTCGTGTGTTGTTGGCTCGTGTATTCGTCTTTGCTAACAAAGTTTGTACTATGAGCAGGGCACAACGAGACGTATGGCACCTCTATGGGCGTCGATGACTTCTACTATTACTACTACTGGAAGGTATGGAGTTCGCGCGTTCGTCTCTGAAGTGCTCAGGTCGAGGTGCTTATCCCAGAATCCCTACTGGGGCACACCCGTTGAGACTCACGGGAAAGTAAGGGACTTTTACAAAACCGATTGGATATCCAACGCACTACCCGTTGACGGCGCCCAGAGGGGCGTCCAAGCACTGCGCAAACTGGGCTATCGCCTTTTTATTGTCACCGCACGAAGCCAACACGTCCATGACGCCAGCTCGGAATGGGTCCAGCGATATTTCGAGGGGTGCTTTGAGAAAATAATATGCACTGGACAGTTCGCCGCCCAACAAATGCTGGATGGTGCAGAAGAGGGTCAGGCAGCCCTAAAAAAATTGAGCAAGGCAGAGGTGTGCATCAGCCTTGGGGCGAATTTGCTCATTGACGACTCAATGGAGAATGCATTGGCGTGTGCGAATCACGTTTCATGCGATGGAGATGGAGTTCCGCCATCAGTGGTGCTCTTCGGCGAATATCAATGGAACAAGCGACTGTCTCTCTCAGAAGAGGAGCATGATGATATGACCTACACAAGGCGGGTGGAGCTCAATAGCGGATACACCAGTTTCCTGGAGGAAGACGTCAGACGGGGCGACGAGGCTCTGGCACAGGCAAACAAGAAGAGGCCGGGTGTTGTAAGGAGGTTGAAGGACTGGGAGGAGGTTGTGAGATACGCAGAGTGTCTGGAAGGGCCGTAACCGTCAATCGTCTAGACACGCTGCTGGATGGACTAAGGTTAAGTTCACTCGCCTTCTAACCACACGTAAGTGACTCCCGGATTTCTTTCCTTCCAGTGCTTCATCACCATTTAATCACAGAACTTGCTGTAGACCCTGGTCCATCATGCATTGCTGATTTCAGTGATATATAGTATACTGCCCTTCTGTCTTCCTTTATCGCAAGCACCTGCACACGCCAGCCTCATGACTAGTTGACTCAGGTTGACTCTTGGACTAGGGTTTGACGGTTCAAGAATAGGTGCCCCTTCAGGCTCGTCGGATCTTCTCAATGAAATCAGTGCAATATCATCAGTAAGTGCACGTTGGAGGTGAATTCCGAACCCCGGTAGTGTCATCCGATAGCTCTCCGCGAGTCACACCCATTGTCACATCATTACTTAATGGAGGTTACGTCACGGTCAGGAGGCTTCAGGCCCACTGGCAGGAGGGCATACCCACCCCTACGATCAGATCGAACTTGAACGTTTGAACCCCGATCATATCACAAGCGCCCGAACCCAAAGCTACGGTCTTCTTCAACTTGCATGTATGCATGTATGCGTCGCCTTTTGGCACGTTGATTTGGTATTGGGGCTTCATATTGACCTGATATCCACGAGCCGAACACGAGGATTGTCGGAGGGTATGCACTGCATTCAAGCCATGCAATGAGCTGACCTGCGTCCCCATATATTAACTCAAGAGCAGAAGCCATATACTCTCAAACCAGCATGTCTGTCCAAGTCGCCTCGTATCATGCTCCGACCATTCATTCTGTTACTAGCCTGCGGGATGGGCAAGTAACAGTGCAAGCTGGCCAGTCGATTACCTTGCCCCCGCTACCGCCAACTGCCCCTATCATTGCAATTGACCTGGATGATGTGCTCAGTGGTACCAATGATTTGGTGATACGCTGTATGTCCCTCTAACAATATCAATTTCCGCTATTCTCGAAGAAATCCTAATCGTTCACTTCAAATTTCAATTCTTGGAAACCCTTTCGATTACCGTGCCTTATCTCTTGGCTGCTCCACTCTAGGGCACAATGAAACTTATGGAACTGATATGGATCTCTCAGAGGCATATTGTGAGCTCTTTCACTTCCAAATGAAGAGGGTGGAGGTTTATGAGATTCTCGTCATCCTCCTTTTAGACTATTGTTACAGCAAGGTGACCTTAGAATTATTCATTCCCGACGTTCTTTTACTGAATACCACCGAATCAAAGAATCCCCACTGGGGTTCAACGGCGACCACGCGTACCAAAGTCAAGCACTTCTATGGAAGCCACAAACTTGGCGAAGCTCTCCCAGTCCCAGGCGCCCGAGAAGGCGTATACACCCTTCGCAACCTCGGCTTCCGCCTCGTCATCGTGACAGCCCGCGGAACAGACGCCTACGCAGACAGCTGGGCCTGGGTGCAACGCTGGTTCCCCGGGTGTTTTGACTCTATGGCTTGCGTCGGCCAGTTCGCGCCCAACGGGTCTCCAAGACGCGTGACCAAAGCCGAGGTGTGCATAGACCTTGGAGCGAAACTCCTCATCGACGACTCGATGGATAACGCGCTTGCATGTGCAAGGTATGTTGCGCCAGATGGCGTAGCTAAGGTGGCGCCCCCTGTGCTGTTGTTCGGGGCGTATGAGTGGAATAAGCGGATGTCCCAGCCGGGCGATGAGAGGGATGACATGGTGTTCGACGTTAGGGTGGAACGAGAAGGGGGGACACACTTTTTGGAGGAGGATGCCAAGAAGGCAGCTCAGCTCCTGGAGTCTGTTAACGCGAAACGAGCCTGTGTTCTTCGGGCGAATGACTGGAATGAGGTGGTGCGATACATCATTGCCGCACAGAAGGAGGGGAAGATCTAGGTCAGTAGTCTACGGGTAGATTGTTGATCTTAATGGCGCGTTCGTCACGAGTCGTGTTCGCGAAATGGCAGATAATGCGGCACGCTTCATAAGTTGTAGTATTGTACACTGTTATCAACCTCACACTGCGATATGCATATTTCCAACGTTCCCTTCGCCAGGCTTCAGGCGACTTGCCTAATCTTCCCGTTCTCAACTTCGTACACCCACCCAGTGATAGTACCCTTTTGTTGGATGAGGGGATGGTTCTTTAGGTACGCAACATCGCCCTTCACGCTCTCGTCCAGGTCACCGAAGGGTCCAAACTCGATACCTCTCGCAGCATTGGCGACAGCGGGATTACCAGGGTGAGCCTCGGTGAGTTGGTTGCGCAAGAATTCATTGGTGAATGTGAGCATCCCGCAATCGCTATGGTGGATGACGAGGATGTCCTCTGTTCCGAGGAGCCGCTGTGAGATTACGAGGGAGCGGACAGCTTCTTTACTGTCAACCTCTTTATGAGATTTGATGTCGGGAGAAGGGACCGTACTCACGCTAGACCACCAGCATTGCGAATGACGTGTGCGTCTCCATCCTGAAGTCCAAGGAAATCTGCAGGGCTACGGAGTGTGAGTCCGACTCGGAGTCACGAGAGCAAGAACTTTCTCACTCCAGGCGAGCATCCATGCACGTCACTAAAAGCATGAACGTTAACCTTGCCTCCAATGATAGGGAAAACAGCGCACGCACCAACAGCGAGCTTCTTTGCGGGAGGGATGGAGAGACTACCTCTTTCCCCGAAGTTGGAGGTGTCAGAGTAGGCTTGGTTTGCCTTCACGATGTCAACTTTTGCTGGTGCCATTGTGTGATTGAGATGGTGGGTATGTAGCCGAGACTCGAAGCTTTATGGATATCATTTCTGTAATATTGTGTCATATGGGAAATTATTGACGCCATCCAGAGCTTGTGTGAGGGAATGTTGTTCAAGATTCGGTCGTTTGACGTTGATGCAGTCCTCGTGTTACAATCAAACTCAGGCGGAGAAGATTAGATAACCACGTGGCCGGATTTGCTCCCGCTCTCTTACTTTAACGTGACCACTTCAAGTTGCAGTGTACACGGAATGTCCTCTCAGGCAATCAAACGGCTACAGGAACCACCAAGCGCAGAACTTGCACACAAGTCAGCCCTTGATGCCTTGAACAAAAACTTTGTCGACTCCTCACATCTGGGTGCTATTCAGCGAATTCTGGAGGATGCAAGCACCAACCAAGTGCTGCTTAAGCAGCAGGTTCGTATCAGGCAAACTCGTGTCCTTATTTGACGCCAATATCTCGACAGCTTGATGCATCAGAAGAGGATATTGACGCACTGACGACAAAGACACGGATTGGGGCCATAGTACAGTTGGAAAAGGCTCGGGAACTTGCCTCACATCGGGACAATCTCGAGGATGAGCTTGCATATCTGTCTCATGACTTGGTTTCTTCAGTCAGTCCTGCTGGTGAAGATAATGGCCCCACATTGCTAGAGGACGTAGAGACAATGCATCGTGCTTTGAAGGAGCTTGAAAGTGTACGGTCCTACGTTGCCGTTGTAGAACGTGCCCTGGTGCTCAGGTAAGAAGTTCGCATCGCAGCCCATCCTTCTATCCACTCATGCGGCCCGGAAGTGAATCGGCCTTGTCGCAGATGCGCAGGAGTGTCTCTCCAATATCTGCAGCGACGACTTCGGAGTACGGGGCTCTGCAAACGTTCATCAGCCACGTAACCCGTTCTTGCAACGCTGTGGAAGAGTTGGGCAACTCGAATGGTTCCCTTCACCTCATCTCGTTCCTCCACAGAGTCCGTGACAAGACGTGGGCGGACATGAAAGCTGTTCTGTCCTCGTATGTTACCATTCCAGGTTTAACGTAGATCATTCCTTGAACTCGGTGCCCTGTAGGACACTCATATCCGCTTCTGAAAACCTCAAGTGGCCATCTGCCGTCGATTACCTCGCAGCAGGCGAAGAGGACCGCACCGCCTTCGAATCCGCGTTCTCAGATTTGTTGAGGTTACAGGAAATGTATGCATACTCGCGGAGACCTCCAATGCTATTGTCCTCATATTCTGGTCTTGTTGCAGCGGACAGTCTTTATATTCGCTCGCTCAAGAGAACGAGGGTCTTTACCCATTACAAGCGCTCGTGCAGCCGGTCGCTTTGCGGTTCAAGTATCACTTTGACGCAGAGCGAGAAACGAATCGGTTGGACAAGGTATGTAGTCATACATCCCTACAATCGCACACGTACTCACCAGAACTCGTGGCTTCAGCCTGAATGGTACTTCACGCACATCACCAATGTTGCCCATGATCACCGACCATTCATGGAGAGCGTCGTACAAAGGTTAGTGTCCAGCTCAAGGTTCCAGCAGGTCAATGCTTGGGTTAGTGCCATACTCAGACCACCATCCTCTCGGAGCGCTCACTAGCCTGCTTGCAGCACAACTACACAACCCTCCTTTTGCCGATACTTGAGCGGAAACTCAAGCGCTCTATTCCCCTCCTACTAACGCACCCTGCCCTGTTGGCGCACACGGTGTATCAATCATTAGTTTTTGATACTAGTCTGCGCGAGCTGGGCTACGAGTTTAGCCAAGACAAAAAAAAGGCAGGTGACTCCGAGCGAAAATATGAGGAGCAAGGGGGGATTAGCAGAGTGGTCCTAGATCAGAAAGATTGGTTCAACGCGTGGCTTGACGGCGAGAAGAAGTGTACGTTTCGAAGTTACCACCTTCCCAGCGCCTCGAGATATGGACTGACATACGTTGCAGTTGCAGACGACCAATACCATGAAATCATCAGTTCCTCCGATGCTTGGCTGATTACCGATGATGATCGGCACGAATCTGCAGAGAACTCGACATCTCGAGGTAGTGCCCTCAGAGCAACGAATTCGGCACGGAGGATCAAAGCTCTCGTTGAGCAGGTGACTGGTATACTACACTGCGTTATATCCTGTGGACTCTCGCCGACTGCTTTATTGCTGCAGATCGTTACTCGCCTTTACCGTCTTTCCGACAACGCACGCGATTCCTCATTCACGTGCAGCTCCCAGTCTTGGAATTATACCACTCTCGGATATCATCGTCTCTGGATGCCTTTGAGACGCTCTCTTCTGCTCTTGTCCGCGCAGTGCCCGGCGCCCTGGGTGAAGGGGCCAAAACGGATACACACAGACTCACGGGAGGGGTTGAAGGGAGCCAGCGCTTGTGCAAAGCATTGTTAAGCGCACGGTATATAGAGAATGCCATGCAGAATTGGGGAGAGGAAGTGGTAAGTGCACCTTCTGCCTGGCCAAGCCCCTCGCTCAGAACGGGCGATGTCTAGTTTTTCCTAGAGTTATGGACGGAAATCAATAGCCGTGCATCTCTGCGTATAAGGGCGGAATCACACCCCTCTCTACCAGGGCCCGACACTCGATCCCATGATGAACTTGAAACCCCTGAAGGGACCATTTTCGAAGAGCTCGTCACGCAGTACGCGAACCTTTCGTCGCGAGCTGAGGACATGCTCGCACAACAAATTTGTGGCGAATGTGAAGCAGCGCTAAAGCCCTACTTTTCCGCCTTGGCAACGTAAGTACCCTGCGTTCGAATTGGTATGATCCACACAGAAATCGCACACAATCTGACTTGCCATCATGGTAGCCCTCAACCCGACCTAGATGACAGCACGCTGGAAATCGCTGTTCCCACGACCTTGTTACCAGCAATCACCCTTTTATCGTCACATCTGACCTTTCTACGGAACACACTTGCAGTCTCCGCTGTCACCCAGCTTTACAGACGTGTCTCATTGCGAATTTCCGAGCATGTGCTCCAACGGCAGGTCCTTTTCCGGCCTGGCCTTACGCGCGGTCCAGCGCGGAATGGGCTGACACGAGTTCAGGCACGAGCCGTACAAGCGGAATGCGAGCTCTGGGCTGAAACCTGTCAAATGGCGCTCAATACGTCGCGTGCCAGGATCGAAAAGCCATGGAGCCGGCTGCTGGCTGCAGGACGTTTGCTCGGTGCAGATCTACAGAGGAACGAAAAGTTGCGCGACGTGTTACTCGATGGACATGGCGACGAATGGGAGAACGCTCTTGATGACGTGACGGGCTTGGGGTCTGGCGGCCTTGGAAATGACGAAGTCAGGACTGTGTTGAGGTTGAGAGATAATTGTCGGTGAGCCGTGGTAAGGGGGCCCGCGATTAATACTGTGGTGCGGGGCCCTGGATGGCGTCAGAAGGTTTGAGAGGTTTGAGCTGGCGCGAGCGCCTTGGTGGTATGTTCGGAGCGACATATGATAGGTTAGATCTTACCAGTATAGCCTGGGCTGACCCTAGATAGGCTTCACTAGCACTACTGATTTCCTATACTTGAATGCAAGGTTTTGACTTGGCATGTTGCTATTTCGGGCAAGTCACTTTGCTTGTGCAACTTGGGTCATGTTCAACAGATTTGCTACGTGAACAAATAAACACCTTTCACAGCAAGGAAAAGAGACTGATCTGCAGTTCAGATCACCTCCTCACGATGAGGACGACGACCATGCATGATGCACGACCAGGGGAAAGGTTATGACCCCTGTTGCGTTATGTGCAGGACTTCCCATGCTGAGTACCCAAGGTCAATCCAGGATCCACCCTATGCTGACCACTCAGGCGGGGGACGCCGCCAATTCCTGCCGGGCGACGAGAACGATGTTGACGCTGGTTTCAAATCAGTTGAAGACGAGTTCACGAGCTGCTGTGTTATGTGCCCACACTGTACATGATATTTGTAGGCTATCCATGTCTCTGACAAGTTTCACAAACCCATATGTGCCCTGAATGTAGCGAACGAAGGACGAGGTCGACCTCCTCGTCTGACGTGCTCTCACATAGTGTCAACTCGGACAGCATTCTGAATTTCTTATTACATGCATACGTTCAGGAATTTCATCCCCATGCTCGCTATCGTCAACAGTTAGAAGTACACAGCAAGATACGGTATGTATGACGAGTCGATAACCAACGAAAGCAACGAACCAAGAGAATAAAAAAGTCAATTTCCGGAGGTACCCCCGTAGAGTGTGATATCGATGTTATACCTTGTAGACGATCCCGTCGCTGATCATGAGTTCATCCGAATCAGTCATGATCTGGCAAATCTGCGTGGCTTCGGCGGTGCCAAATAGCGTGTCCGTGGGTAGTCCCTCGTTTACCATCTCTAGAAGCTCCACCAAGAAAACTTGTTCCACGTCCTGTAGGCGTGTGGCATATTCATGCGCTAGCCTTGATCGGAATAGTTGAAGTCTGCAATGAAAGAAGCACGTGCGCAAGAATCACGACGCAGGAATGATTTCGTCTCAGTTGCCGTATAACAATGACTAGAGAATCCGCAAAAGTGCAGTGAAGGGCATTGCCTGACGCACCTTTCGGGGCGAATACCACCATCCTCAGCAGGCCCCGCGGCGGGTAGTGGGGCCACATCCATTTGTAGATCCTGACTATCGTCTTGCCACAAAGAGTTTTGGCTCCCCTGGTCATTCGGCAGTTGCAATCCGGTGGGCTTTGGTGGGGGTATCTCCATGCGTTCGGCGACTTTGGGCTCGTCATCGTCATCGTTATCGCTGTTTTGCTCGTCCGAGCTATCCTGCGAACCATCTTCACCCTTGCCGGTGGTCACCCCACCATGGTTGAGCTTGCGCTTCTTCCGTTTCTGCCGTTGGCGTTTGGCAACCTCCTTGTAGAGCGCGTAACGCATAATCTCCTCTGCCACTCTAGCGTCCTCTGATTCCACCTTGGCCGACAGTCGGGCTTTCGCATGAGCAGTCGACAAGCGAATGAGTGTTTCCAAAGTACGCGCTGTCAAAGGTGCGGTCTACGAAAAATGTCTCAGTCGGATATTTCACCAGAGAAATGGACAATGCCCACCTTCTTCTTGTTTGTTTGTCCCTCTTCATCGTTACGGAGGTTAGCATACACGTTCACGATATGATTGGCCGCGCCATTCGTGAGCACAGGTGCTGGCTTGCTCTTTGCGTACTGGATATACTTCTTCACGAAGGCTATGCTGAGGATATCCTGTTTGACCTGCTTGCCTCTCCTCGTGCGTGATTTTGCAGCAGTGATACCAACATGAAGTAATGGGTCGTATTTTTCGAACGGGCTCGAGTCTGCGCCAGTATCAGTTTCGATGGGCGGGACACCAGGTCCGTCAATTGCCAACGGCTGAGCGAGATTATCGTGAACCGGAGTCCCTTCCTCAACACCGGGAGGAAGGTACCGATGCATGCGAAGAACGTGGTCTGCAATTATGCGATCGCGCTCTTCATCGACGTCATCGGTGACAATGAAGAGAAGATCGAAACGTGAGAGAAGAGAGTCAGGGAGGGCGATGTTTTTGTGCGGGTCCTTATGGATGTCGTACTACGTGGAGATGTCAGACGCTCGTGCGTAAAGGTCACGATGACCACCTACTTGTCCATATATCGGATTAGCGGCCGCAACGACACTACACCGAGCATTCAAACTGGTGTGAATGCCTGCCTTGGCAATGGTGACTGTCTGCTGTTCCATCACTTCGTGTATGGCGACACGATCAATATCTGACATTTTGTCAAATTCATCGATGCAAACAACGCCACGGTCAGCAAGAACCATCGCGCCTGCTTCGAGGCGACGTTCTCCTGTATCTCGATCGGTTGTTACAGCAGCAGTCAAACCGACACCAGAACTTCCTCGACCAGTAGTTGCGATCGCAAGCGGCGCTGTGCCAAGGACAAACCGAAGGAGCTGCGACTTTGCGGTTGACGGGTCACCAACCATTAGCAGGTTGATATCTCCACGAATATGGGTGCCATTCGGCAAGTTTTTCTCGGCTCCACCGAGGAGCAGAAGAAGAATAGCTTCCTTGATTTTGTCATGCCCGAAAATTGAAGGGGCGAGGGACTGCGAGAGTAGTTGAAAGATTTCGCGCCGTTTAGCAAGCTGGTTGATTTGTCGAATGTCAGTATCGGTGAGCGGTGTCTGTGCAATCCCTCCCCCTATTTTCGAGGAGAGAAGATTGATGTTGTTCGCGAGAATGAGAGACCTTTCAAACGGATCTCAGGGGCGGCGTCGAACGTAAACATAAATCAGAACCCACTTGAATGTGCCATTGGAGCCGCCCCCTACGCTCCGGTAAAAACCAACCATTTGTACACGATCGCCTGGCTTGCATTTGTCGACGAGATCATCGTCAAGAATGATATCTGTGCTCCGTGGTAATTGCCCTGGAGGGGCGCGCTCAGGCATCTCCTGGATGCTGATCCGCTGATGATCCCGAAATACGCAATGCCCGTACTCCATTTGCAACGGGTGGCCGTCATCATCTTGCTGTGGCGTGACCGTCGAGGTTGGTGGGAGATTGGACGTAGAAGTTGTCGCATCGCGGTACTCGCGCGAATGAAAGAGTTTCGTGTCAGGGCAATAGTGGACTGACTTGAGCATTTTTGGCCGAACAAGGGAACAGCGAGTGATGATACCCTCCAGCGAGATCATCTTTCCGAGGTGTTCCGCCTTGAGGGTCCGTGGGCTAACATGATGATCACCAAATGATCCGCTGAATCCCACACGATAACTTTTCCCTTCGAGCTCGTGTTTTTCTGTATCGTGTACTTGGGTGACGATATTTACTAGAGCATCGTCAAAAGCGGGAAGGAAGTCGACTGGTTGTTTCAGGAGGCCGTCCGCAAATTCTCTATTATAGTCGCGAAGATCGTCTATGTTGACAATGAGGCGCGTTTGTTCGGTACGGAGGATGCGAGCGATGTCATCACGATAATTGTAGATCGGAGACTCTGAAATGAGGAATTCTTCAAAGATACGCGTCCTGTCGCGCATAAGGTCATCTTGAGGAACAGGGTCGTCGAGCATTGACATGCTGATGAATAGATATCGGCTCTAATTTTGGTGGTGAAGCAGTCGAACAAGACGTGACGAGACGCGTGAAAGCAGCGCGTCCATTTACACGATACAGCCGGCCCTAACCTATGCTCTTCGCACGTGACATAAGCAAGCACCTTGTACTCTGAGCTCGCAAGGCATATATTGCCAGCATGCAGCGCTGAGGGCATCAGCGCAGCTTACCAAGGAGCGGGAGAATGATCGCGATGTTAAGCATATCATTCATCAGGGTATAATACGCAATGCAAGAAGTAATCGACCAAGCCCAACCTGTATGTCACATGGAGTACTGAAAATGAAGGGAAGGTGTCAGAAACAACAAGACAATCGCAGGTCAACAGATATTGGGATACAGAACGAGCACTATAAACCAGATGGATATAGAAATGCATTGTGTTAGTACTGGTTAGTGCCTTCCAGAAAGCGCCAGGAAAAGTGAAACAAAAGGAGCGTGAGATACAGACAACGGATCACTCGATCATAGGTTGTGTGAAAGCAAAAGAAACGTGATGAGAGCGGTGGAGATCACGGTGTACGGCTTCATGCGATCGACAAGACGAGGATGATCGATCACATATGAAGTGGGGACACCCTGATTTTGCAGGGTTCGCGAAAGAAGAACAAGCTGCTTGACGCACATGAGATAGAGTCCCCTGAACACAGCCAGGGATGGAACTTACCGCCATAGAGCCATGATAGAGGACAGGTGGGTGAACGCTGAGAGCTCAACGTTGAACTACCAATCGGGAGGGCCACCCCCTCCGCCTCCACCGAATTGATCAGCTACAGGGCCCTGTATGTCGGTTTCGTTAGATGGACTGCACTTTACAAGGTGAAAGACGTGCTAGCACCTTAGTAGGCTCTCGAGCAGCGAACTCGGCGATCTGAAGATACATCAGTTCATCTGGGCCAGAAGGATAGGGAGAATAGCGCACAGGGAGAGCAAGCGATACTTGGAGCAGACACACCAAGAGGAGGGCTATGTACGACTTTGCAGCGAACATGATGAGGCTACTAGGGTCTTTTGGGGCAAAGGAGTGATGTGGAGGACCACGCGCTTTTATTAGGTTTTGTGGCAAGGGATAGACCTCGGGATATGAGAAAATGGATATGCCAATCGCGAGCGTGATCCATGCGGAAATCCCCTGGTCCTGGGTAAACCAACCCAGCATTGGCCGCTCTTCATTCCAGGGAGATGCAGGCACGACCTCTGGACACAGAATTACTATAGTGTCAACGCGAACTCGATGTCACGCGCACGAAGCATCATGCACTCTACGGAATCGCAGTCATGCAAACAGGCTCATCAATCACTGATCTTGGTTCGAGGCCTCGGAGTATCCCAGTTTCAGGTTCTTTCCACTCCTGACAGACAACCAAAGTACTTGCCTTGTGACTCCCTGACTCCCGTGTCACCCTGTCAGCTGCGTACTTACTTATCTCCTGTCACTGGCCTGCGGGCCAGTGAGGCCGACTCAGCTTGCGACTCGCATCTGTCCATGACGTGGATCGGAACCTCATCTAATATCCAGTCAACTGTGAGATACGGAATAGGACAGTCTTCATATTTCCAAATCCTACTTTGCGCGTTTTACCGCCATCAACCCCAAAGCAGGCAAGTCGCTTCACAAACCAATCGACTTCCAAGACAGGAAAACGAGTTACAGGGTTGAACCTAATCAGTTTTAAACTTGTTTCAAGTGTAGACAAGTTGCAACGTACCTCCATAAAACAAAACAAAATTGCATGACCGTTGTCAATGTATTAGTACTTGTCATCCATGTCAACGCTCGATCGATCAACCTTGACACGTTAACGTTCGGTCAACAGGAAAATGTGCCAGTAATGTGCCTCACCTTCGAATACCTTCCCAACTGTCGACAGCAGGTGACGGCCTCATCCTAGTTTAGTTACCCCGAATGGCCGTGGTCATTGTGTTATCAGTCCATGGACAGGCTATCGGCGGTACTTATGCACTTTACTTTCTGACCTCCGGGAACTATGGTTAGCTCTTCCGTCATGCAGGACGTGGCGCACAGACCCACCGTTTGTCGCTACATTGTTCCCAATTCCTCGGCCAGCATTGACTAATCGTATCTCCCTCTAGATCACTACAAAAAATGCCGAGCGGAAATAGGAGAACACGTTGACCGAAACTGGGTCTAGACATTGCATGCGAAACATGATGTCATTAGCATTAACAATACAACAATTTGCTAGTCAAGATCAGTCCTGGATACATATCAGCGATTCGTAACTCTGCTAATCGACACCAAAACTCACCCATAGCTTTATCAAACCGTCCCACGAAGCTGTCACTACCTTCGACTAGACAACAATGCTCAGCACTACGTGCATATCATATGACAACGACACCTACCGTTTCATGCGGCAACCACTCGTGGGCAATGACCACTTTGGAGTGCGCCGCTAGGCGCGACTTGATTCGGCCAGTCTTCCAGTCCCAAAACACAACGTTGCCCTCGCTGTCTCCACTGCTGATCCACTTTCCATCCGGGGAAAACCCTACTTGGCACGCGTATCCTGCGACCGAGTGTCCGGCGAACCGTTTTTTCCTGTTTTGACGGAAATTATCCGTACTGTAGATGAGAATCTGGTTGTCTAATGACTGCGCAGCAAAATATTTTTCTATGTTCAAGAGAGGTGTAAGAACAGGTCAGATCACGGGAAAGATATAATATAGGAGAAAAGGTTGGCTCGTACTGGAAGGATGCAGAGTGACGGCAGGCATCGAGTGCATGTGGGGCTCCGCGATGTACTTGATCACGACCGGGATATCATAATCCCATGCTCTGATGGTCTTATCGTCCGACGTCGTTACAAACCGACGATTTTCGTCGACAAACGTGATTGTGTTGACCGGGCCCAGGTGCTGATCATATTCTTGGGTAATCTCTCCCGAGTTCATGTCATACTGGTGGCAGCGTCAATTACCTCCATTATCGATCAAGATAGACGCAAGACGGACCTGAATGATCTTTTTGTCCGACATACCAGCGAGGAAAATATGTTGTTTGTCTTCGTCGGGGTGGAAGCGCACGACATAGGGAGTCTTGCCATTACTAAACCGCTTGAGACACTGGCCGGTCTCAGTATCCCACAATTTCATCTGGCGATCATAACCACATGACAAGAACTTGGTGCCATCGTTGGAAAAGGTGACATCCTTGACAGCTTGTACGTGGCCGTGGAAAGTCCTGAGACAATTTCCATGCGTATACACGTCCCAAAGCTACCAATACGAGACAAAATCCGACCTTTAGCGAAACGAAAAGAAAGACAGACACAGAAAAGTGAACATACCTTGATCTTGGTGTCCATTGATCCGCTGAGCAACAAATGTCCCGTCCCAGGGAAGAGGCGTATGACTGACACCCCTTGTGTGTGGCCGGTCCACGTGTGTATGCACGTCTTCGGGATGAATGTCTCCTGCGAGCTGGCGTCGTTTGAAAGGTGTGGTGCTTCTGCGACGGGAGGATGCATGTATGTCCTCCCCTGGTAGTCGGTCATGGACTTGCCATGGAATACGGACGTCTCCTGGCCAATGCCGCCACGTTTTGGTTTCATTTTCTTCCGAACAACAATTGGCTCGGGCTCCTCCTCTTGCTCGGGCTGGTCCTCGGTGTCTTCTTCGACGCCATCCAGGAAACCAGCTTGGTCCTCGCCGTCCCATGACGCCCACGGACCGACATAAGATCCCTCTCCCTCGACGATTTCCAAATTACCCTTGTTCTTTCTTTTCCGTTTAAGCTCCTTCTTCTGAGCGTTGGTTGACCTCATTGCATCTATGGTCGCGAATCCATTCTCCCTGGCCTTCTCAATGGAGCCAAGAATGGAGGGAGCATTTGGGTCAACTGATGGATTGGCGGAGTACCCAAGAATGGAGTGCGTCAGATGCTGTGCCTTGAAGGCGTGGTCTGACATAGCCTGCACCTCAACGTGTCCGGCAAGGGCGTTTTGGTTGAGGAAACGATTCCGATCACCAAATGGATTCTCGGGGCCTTGCAGCGGTTTCGTCATTTCGCTGTAGGGAATGTTAACATTCATTTGTGTATCTGTTGGACGTGTGACGAGCGATGTTTGATTGAGAGGGTCCTGTTGCTCTGAGTAAGTAAGAATGTAGAGATGAAGACGAGAAATATTCATACTTCTGCGAGGACATGAGGTGCGGCATTGGGAGTTATTTTCTGATCATCTTGAGTGCGTAATTTCTTGGGTGCGGGTATGGTGGTGAGTCCGAAGGCATCGGTCGTGTTGGAGTCATCCTCATCCTCGGAGTAGCCATGCAGAAGAGACATGTTGGCAGCCTGGAATGAGCGCGACGTAGCTGTGTGTTTATGGAATGGATGTACTTGGTATGGACAGCTTTCAAGTTCTAAGACCACGCTGGTGAGGATGCGTGCAGGAGCGACAAAGAGAGTAGTAAGTTACGTAATCGTTGAAATGCTAGTTTTCATTACGGAGTGATCAGTGATGCGGCTGTTCTTCCTCCTGGATGGCAGTCTCATATTAATATCAAGTACCTCAACAAAGATCTACCAGTTCGCTAACTAACAACTAACTAACTAACTGACCATCTCTGTCTTTCATTGCACTATACTTCTCTTTATTCCTACTTATCATCATGCCCGAGCGCTCTGCAGCTCGTCCTTGGACTGCTCAGGAGGATAACCTCCTCGCCAATGCCGTCGTTGTACACGGCGAAGTCGACAACTGGAAGGCGGTCGCTTTATCAGTCCCAGGAAGGACTAATAAAGCCTGCAGGAAGGCAAGCCTCGATCCGCATACCTTTTAATCCATGAGTCTCAATGTCACACTATCATTCACAGCGGTGGCTACATTCCCTATCACCGAATGTGAAGAAAACTGCCTGGACAAAAGAAGAAGATAATCTTCTTTTGGAGCTTTATGGGGTCCATTTCGCGAAATGGGCCGTCATCGCCAGGAACATCCCCGGTCGTACCGACGACGCGTGCTCCAAACGTTATCGCGAAGCTCTTGATCCCACTTTGAAGAAAGATGAATGGACTCCTGAGGAGGATGAAAAACTGATTCAAGCGCACAAGCGGTTGGGAGGTAAATGGGGTCAGGTCGGTCAAGAACTGCAACGCAGTGGCCTTGGGTGCCGTAATAGGTAGCTCTTCGCTTGCTCTCGCTGACGTACCCGCTTGCTCACGGCGTTTTTCGGTGCTAGATGGAGGCTTCTCGAGCGCAAAAGAATGACTGTCCCGCTAAGCGAACCTCAGGGTGTAACATCTTCAACAGTTACTACCAACGCACCTACAGTCCAGCTTGGCCCATTTCCCAGTCCTTCAGCCTGGACGCCAGTATCAATGGCCGAGCCTCCACCTTACTGGGGTGACCGAATGTCGCAGGACGACGCAGCCCCTTCTGCTACATTGCCCGCTCCTCATCTCAGGCATGTAAGATCTCATGATGGTGACAAGTCGCTAGGTGAACCGTCAACAGCAATGCGGCCAACTCAATCTGTTGCACAAGTCAACTTCCCTGCTCCGTTTCATTATTCCTCTTCTTCATTAAGCTCAGCCTTGTCGTCAGCACACCTTCATGCACTCCAGTATGAAAAGGGCACCCCAGCCACACCCTCTATAGAACTCCAATCGCAAGTTGCTCCAACTGTATCCGTCTCGCCGGACAATATTTCGCCCGCAGCCCTTCCTCATTGCGAGTATGGATCTGCCTCGTCAAGCCATACCAACCCCAGTAGCTCCACATCGCCAGTTACCCAGGCAGCGGATTATACTCGGGACATGCATCAAAACGTCATGTACGAGGATTGTAGGAGTCAATTCGATCAGCTCCAACGGAGTGTTCCGCACGTGGCCATCCCAGTTCACACGCCCTCCCCACTTCATCCTGTGCGGGTCGATCACTACTCGGCAACCGTTCGACACGAGGAACGCAGCCTTTCACATACTGCTTTGGCGAGTCGACGCCAATCAGCACCACAGAGCAACTCTTTTCGAGCTGGAGGCTCTGCTGGTCCTTATTTCGCACCCTCACAAATGGCGGAGCAGCAAGGAAGCCACATGTCTTCATCCATGTCTCCAGCTCTTGTTGGTTCGGTTCTCGACAGGTCCGACGGGTACTATCGCATTTCTCCACAACCACAGCTTGACGTCAGCGCCCAGCACGCTTCGCTGCCTTCTGATCCGCTTTCTCTCTCCGAACCACGCGCTGGCTATCATAATGTTCATCAGCATGATGCTCCTCGTACACGAGTGGTGGAAATAGCATCTGGGAAAGAACACCGTGGCGAATATTACCATGCCCACGTGCTGCCAGCTCAGCTCCACGTTCATCCGTTGTCGAGGCCTCCAACCACTGCGCCATCTGAAACCCACTATCTCCCCCAACACTCTGATCTCCGTAGCGCGACCACAACTCCTCACCTAGAAGCTGGACCTGCTCACAATACACTTGACCAATATTATACTTCCACTTCTGTACAGTCCTCGCAATTCGTTCATCGTACACCTACTGTACCCAAGGTTATGGGAACGCCTTATGCGACGAGACCGCTATCGTTAGATGGATCCTCTGCGGACCCTGATGACCCAAATTCATCTACCTTTCGCCTCGTGTCGAGACAAAGAGCACGTTCGACCCTTCCGAGGAAACGACCTGACGCCCAAGCGCCGTTGCGTTTGTCGTCGGATCTTCACGCTACCCCCGAGTAAGTCTCATCCTTAGATCAGGTTGTCGACATACCTCATTCCCCACAGTCCTTCCGTCAAACCCTACGCTTGTGGCCATGAGAGCTGCTGGCCGACCAATGCGGCGTCAAGTTCTGCCCGTTATTGTACTTCGCGCGGCCTTTCGGATCATAACAAAATCGTACACCCGGACGATTCGGGAGGGAATAGACCATACCGGTGTGGGCTTGAAGGATGTGGCAAATCTTGGAAGGTGTGTACCACATCCTCGAGTGGTTAAATTTAGCTAACGCACGCAACAGAGCATCAACGGGCTGCAGTACCATCTTCAAATGTAAGTTCAATATTTTTATTGCGGACATCTTCTAATGGATGGTGTACACCAGCTCAAAGGCTCATTTTCAACATGCCATCACCTCAACGTATGTGACCTCCTATATAGGTGGTCTTTCCGTTCCTGCGTCCATGGAAGCATCCACGTCAACCGAGGGGGAAGATAAGGCAAGGAAGCTGTATCAGTGCCCTCACCAGAATTGCCTCAACCGGTATAAGCAACTCAGTGGCTTGCGTTATCACCTGGCCCATGTAAGCATTGCGGCGTGTTTTTTTTTTACAGAGTAACCCATTCAAGTGTTTTAGGGTCATCCGGTGGAGCTTCCCAAACAGCTGGATCTCGTGCCTCCTGCCCTTAGTCGCAAATTGGCAGAGAAAATGCGTTATCAAGGATCTGCTCCACCAGCTTCTGAGCATCAGACATCTAACAGCGGCCCCGCGGCGTCTCCTCGCCCTCCCCAAGGTTCTAATGTTCCCAACTCGTAGAGTTTTTGCTTGAATTTTACGCGATGCCATCTGGTGACTTCTCGTTTCTCGTGCAGATCGTTGATCGTTCTCTTGCTTCGTCCCTTTGGTCCAGTGTATATGTATTGTGCAGGCATGTGATTAACGCTATATATCATCTAACTGCTATATTCCACGCTCTTTTCCACACCGTAATGGATACTACTTATCATTATTCTTAATGGTGGATATCATCTTCCACTGTGTGTTTATGCATTGTATACATACATGGGTTTTCTCGCGACTCCAGTCTCTGTCAGTGCCTGGCATTCCGACGTAAAAATATTGAGTAAAAGAAAAGTAAAGGTGATCAAATGCCGCACATCGTTCTCGAGATTCTCACAAGAATCAGAATCTCATTGTCTACCACCAGAAAATTGGTTTGCACTGTGCCTTGATCAACAAGGTCTCGATAACTGTCAGAAAGGGACGTACAGATTCCTCAAACTGGGATCGGACATGAGTTCCTCCATCGAGGGCATGGATCCATTGCCCTGGACACGATTCATCTGATAGCAAATGGAAGGCATCAGACATCCAGAAGCAAAAGACCGAAGTAAGAGAGTGTACCATGTTCGCCACGGCCGGATTTGACATCAATCGTTCCAAGCCACCGTTGGCCATCATTTGTTGTGCCATTTGCATCATCATAGGATTGTTCATCATGCTTGCCAAGTCGGGCATACCTCCTGCCCCTCCTGCCCCTCCTCCGCCCATTCCTCTCATCATGTCTGCCATCCCAGCTAGGTTTGGCAGTCCACCTGAAGCAGCAGGATTCGGTGACGAGGAGTTAATTTGATCCTCGGGCATGAGCGGAGGAGGGCCATCGTCATCGTTATCCTCGGCAGGGAGGCGGGCCATCGCATTCTTGAGACCTGATTTGAGATTCTCATTGGACGGATCAAGTTCGACGCCTTTTCTAAACGCGTCCGCCGCGGCCTTGTAGTCTCCCAAACTGTACTGAGCATGTCTGCAAGAGAGGTTCAATGCCCCGTGTGCGCATGTCGCCGTGAGGGACGACGTACCCAAGACGAGAATAAGCCTTGACGAAGGAGGGGTCGACCTCGATTGCCTTTTCTGCATCCAGAACTGCAGACGCGTGGTCTCCTTTGCTGGAGTAGGCGGCCGCTCGGTTGGAGAAGTAGACAGGGTTCAAGGGATCGAGGGCGATTGCCTTGTCATATGACTCAATTGCCAAATCATGCTTTTTGGCGGACATGTGGACATTCCCCGCTTGTTTGTGTACTTCGGCTTTCGTCTTGTCAGCTGCTGATGGGGCCTTGGGCGCAGCAGGAGTCGAGGTTGAGGCCGAGGGTGCCGATCCCACCCTGTCCCTGGTCTTGAGGAAGACTTGGAATATTGTCTCTAGTTTGGCTGGCTTGATGCTCAGCTTCTGGCGTTGCTTTTCGTCTGACGGATCTACACCGAAGGCCTCGCCAATACATTGGACTGCGGAGACGCGTCAATGAATTAAAGACGTCGCGACAAATAAGAGATCGAAAAATCAGTGAACGGACTTGCAACCTCCAGACCCTCTGTATCATCGGCTTTTACAGTACCATCTTGTATAGACTGGTTGAGGAAATCTATGATTGAGAGAACGAGCTGCTGTTTCTTGTCCGCCATCGCGATGGTCAGTGCTCGATATTGAGAGAATCAGTAACGCAAACAAGTGAAAACAAGACAGTAGGACGCGTCCAAGTTGGGCTCGACAAAACCAGCCTCGACCTCCGCAAGACCTCTGTAACATTATGTTTTTCTGCGGTATCTCTGGAGAGCCTCCTCAGGACCCTGTCGTTTCCGCAAAGTCCGGTCATGTCTACGAACGTCGCCTCATCCTAAAATATATCAACGACAACGGCACCGACCCGCTGACTGGTGAAAAGTTGGAGGAATCTGACCTCTTGACAATCAAAGCCAGTCAGTCTTGCAGTTTTCGTGTCTGCTATTCTGCGTACTAACCAGCCTTTCAGACCCCAAGGCCGCACCTCCCAGACCACCAACTGTGACGTCCTTTCCTGCGCTACTTCACACCCTTCAAAACGAGTGGGACGCGCTCGTGTTGGAGACCTTTGCCCTCAAACAGCAATATAACAACACCCGCCAGGAGCTCAGTTACGCACTCTATGCACAGGACGCAGCTAGTCGGGTTGTTGCACGTCTCATCAGAGAGCGTGATGCTGCCAGAGAGTACGTCTTTCCTGGCTTTTACAACTACAATCAATAGCCTAACGGGTGGACATATAGGGCTTTGGTGAATGTGCAGGCCAGTATGGGCATGGCTCCTGCTCCAAGTAACGGTGGAGACGTTGAAATGGCGGAGGAGGCACCTCAAGAAGCCGCTCTGCCAAAGGAAGTTGTCGACCAAATCGACGAAACCCAACAGACCCTGTCTTCCACTCGTAAGAAGCGCAAGGCACCTGCTGGCTACACCACCGTTGCCGAGATCAAGACTTTCACTGCGAAACATACCATTCCCTCCCTTCACTCTGCCTCTCCTGCTGGCATAAACTCCATCGCCGTTTCGCGTACGAATCCTTCGCAGTTTTTGACTGGTGGGAACGACAAAATCGTGCAGCTCTACGACAGAGGCACAGACAAGGTGCTGGCGTCACTCAAGGGGCATACCAAGAAGGTCAACCATGTCAGTTTCCGAGAACGAGCGGGCGATAGCACTTTGGTGCTGTCTGCTGGTGCCGACAAGATTGCCAAGATTTGGTCTCATGACAGTGCTTCTGGGGAGTACCTGCCGAAGGCAACAATCAGGACGCATAAGGGTGACTTGACGGGTCTGGCGGTTCACCCCACGTCCACGCTAGTCGCATATTCTTCCCTCGACAAAACGTACTCCCTGCACGAGCTTTCCAACTTTACTCAGGTGTACCATTCTGCACCGTCGGACGAACCCTTTCATTCGCTTGCCATCCACCCAGACGGTGCATTGCTTGCGCTCGGCATGCCTTTGTCGAAGATTCAACTTTGTGACGTCCGGACAGGTGCTGTGGCCGCTATCATCTCGCCTCCAGAAGGCACACCGTTCTCAGTCACCACGCTCGCCTTTTCGGAGAACGGTTACCACCTTCTTGCGCCCGATAGCCCATCATCTGTCGCCATCTGGGACCTGAGGAAGATGAAAACAGCACACTCCATATCACTTGGTGACTCGTTCAAGATCAATAAAGTTGTCTATGACTACAGCGCCAATTATTTCGCTGTCGGCGGTAACGAGGGTGTCCAGTTATTCGCGCACAAGACATGGGAGGAACTCGTTCGCTTCGAGGAGGCAAGTGATGTGACTGATGTCGTGTTTGGTGACCATGGGAAGGAGATTTGGGCCACTAGCGGAAGAGAAGTCAGGATTTGGGGTTTGCCTGAGTAGTTGTACTGACTTTTTGCTTGTTAAAATACGCCCTGACCTGAGCTTTGGTCACATTGAACTGACCGATGTCTATCCCCACTTGATTTGTTGTAAGGACACGGCCTTGCCAGAGGCTCTATCGAAATGTCGACTCGGAGACTTCCCCCTGACCGTTGGTATGTGCGGAAACGTTCTTAATAAAAATCCGCTTGCAGGCTGCCAAGCGTTGCCTCTAATCAATTTGATCTGGGTTGCGTGCATTTCTGATCTCACATATACAGATCGCAAAGTTTCAACTGGGACAGTCGCCAGCTCTCCGTTATAATGGGTTTAATCGATGTATTTCAAGCGTACTTGGTACATACAATGCGTGAATGTCGAACAAAAGCGTGAAACCCGAAAGAAAATAATGGTAATGCGTGGTATGCAATGATGAGTAAAACACTTCAGAAAGGAGAGTGGTGCGGTCGGAGCATAAGGGCCAAAGCGACGCGAAGAAATTGTGCAAGTTGGCCACCGGACATCAGGAAAAATATCGAACGAGTCGTGCAAGAATCTACAGGTTATAAGAATACAGTATCCATCCCCGAACCAGAATCGTGATCGTGATGTTAAGTTTTTTTGAATGTGTTGGGTCGGAAATTTGTGATCACCATGTTGATGGGCCGAAAGTCTGTCCTGGAGGCATCACATACAGTGGCGTACCGAAAGCGTCGGCGGTGTTTTGCCATGCAGTGTTGCCCCACCAGTTGAGCGTGATGCCGCCCTTGGGCATCTGCAGAGCGAAGAAGATGACGATTAAGCTAATAGCGACACCGGCGTCAAGACCGGCAGAGAGAATGTAGTTGTAGCGCATCCACCAGCGGAAGTGGTAGCGGCGCATGAACCACTGGAAGAAGAATCCGACGAGGATCCATGAGGAATAGTTAATACCGGACGCAGGAGGCATGGCACCAATGCCAGCAAAGAGCACGGGGATGTTGATATAACGCCAGTAGGAGAGAGGATAACGACGAGCGAGATAGTAGAAGGGGATCGGGAGAAGCGCGCCGGCGAAGAAGAACCAGAGCAACGGGCTATACATGGAGCCAGGGCTAAATATTCTCTGAGGACCAATGCCTCCCCATAGGAGAGAGGACGTGGCAAATACATTGGTGGAAGGACAGATGAAGAACTGGGGTTGATCTGGCTGGCAGATGTCGACGATGTTTGCAAACATCCAGCTCTGTACGACGGTGACGACGATGCTGCTGACAAAAGCGGCAACCACCTGTCCGATAAACATAAGGCGCGGAGGGACCTTCATGTAGTGACCCAGCTTCAGGTCACCAGAGAAACCGACTGCTTGGTTCGTTCCGGCATACGCAGCGCCTTTGAAGATCATGACTGCCACAGGCTTGCCTGGGAGGAGGTAGCCACCGATAAGTTCGTACATGACGTCGAGTGCGACTTGCTGATTGGTGATAGCCTGGAGCATGCCGACGGGGATGGACATGACTGCAGCTACGAACAATGCAACGCAAACGGCCCAGATGGGAAGCTCGGTGGGGTAAACCTCCACAGTGACGAAGAGGAGGATAAGCATTACAATCCCCAATAATGCATACCACCATTGAGGTACTTCAGGGTATGCTTGCATGAGGCGCGAGTGCACATCACGCTCGTCCTTGAGGTTGCTTCTGAAACGTTTCATGATATCGTTGCGGTACCACACTGAAGAAGTGTCTCAGAAAAGAAAAACTGCATAGAGTAGAGGACTTACGAGCTGTATGGACGACCACTGATGCGAAAGCAGCAAATGCCACACCGTATGCAACCGCCAATGTAGCCGGAATGAAGGCTGGAGAGTACGCTTCATACTTCGCCAGATCGAAGACACCGTTGGTGACAATTTGTGTCGGATCGTACGGCAAGCCGGTGTTATCGAACGTCATGTACGATGACATGGGCAAGTAACTCATGAAGAAACTGTTGGTATCTAAAAGATTTACGGTCAAGATTAGCCTTCGAGGAGAACAGAAGATGACATACAGTACAGGATCGGGGCGATGATCCAGAAACAGACGACCAGACCAACACCTGTGTTCGCTTCTGACCACCACTATAAGAACAAGATCAATCCCAGTTCTCCGATCCAAAAAGACAACGAACCGGTGTGACAAGAGGGCTGCCGATGTACGAGATCATCGACCAGTCAAAGGTGAAGATGCCCATTCCAAGTCCTGTTGACGTTCCGAACAAGGTGTTGACGACAACGTTGTTGGGTGCAATCCAGCACACCCAGTTGAAAACACTCAAGCCCGTCCAGAGGAAGCCGGGAACGAAGTACCAGACAAAGCTGCATGCAACAGCAATAGCGAAGAACTTCTCCCTGGAGATGTGGCGACGCTCAGGCTTGCCATACGCTCTGTGGAGAGTGTTGAAAAGTGCGGAGTTGACCAAGGCACCAGGCCAGATCATGCTACTAGGGTAGACGAGGAAACGTCGGAGGAGACCACCCAAGGAGAAGCCGATCAATTGCGTCGAGAGGACGAGGCAGATTTGGTAGGTGTTGCTAAGCGTCTGGTTGTAAAAGGCACGCTGGGTAGCAACAATGTCGGTGGCATAGGCGCCGCTGACGACTACGTTCGCCATGACGGTGATGAGAACATGCTCCTTCATGTTGAATGGACCGGGATTGAACGACCAAGTGTATCCGAGGACACGGAAGCGGGTAGTGGGAAGGATGCGCTCGAGGCCTTTGCCAAGGGGCAATGCGGTCAACTGAGCTACTACGCCTGTGATGAAGACAGAGGGGTCTGAAGGGAGAATGTCAGAGATATAATGGGCTGTAGGGATACCAAACTTACACCGCATGGAGAAGAACTGATTCATTGCAGAGATTACGATGGTGTAGAATAGACCAAGGAACCAGGTCCGGAATGTATTGACGGGAATGGTAGGGTCGTCGATGCTGGACACCGCTGCGCGTACCTCAGCATAAGGTGATTCACTGTCGAGTGCGTGGTTAGAAGAAGATTGGATTCAAGGGATGCGGGTAGACTAACTCATCATATTCGAATGCGCCGGAAGGGGTCTCAGTCCGCGATGCGGTAGAATACCTTGTAGACTCGACGCCAGACCGGGCATCGAAATCTGAAGTACGTGTGGAGTAGGTGTCCGATGCCTTCTTCCGTTCGAGTTCGTACACCTCTGTGCTTGACTCAGAGATAGAATGGGTCTCGGAGGTGTAGTCAAAGTTGGGATCGTTCAAGTGTTCCATGAGGAAGTCCACATCCTCGGGAACATCTGGGACAGCCCGATGACGTGGGGTAGGGAGGTGGACAATATTTGTCGCACTGCTGAACACTCTCGGCTCCATGGTGTAACCGATTCCAAGGTCAGGGGGGGATAGCAAGCCGCTGCGAAGGAAAAGGCGTGAACAAGGAGCACTGAGGTTGTGGGGTGGGGGGAAGCGTTCTGACCTTGCTACGTGAATCGGAGGCCTTTTGAGGCTGGTCGGTCAGGGTCCGCTCGACCACATCCTAGTGTATGTTCCACAGGGCGGAGGCCCAGTATAGTAAGATACTCCACATGTGGAAGGCTTCCTGGACCTGTAAGCGCGACACAATTGCGAGACAATAAGCCCAATTTGTCAAGGTCCACAGTAAGACAAAAGGCTGGGAGAGCCAAACTGGGCGAGGTTCGGCAGGACAAAAAAAAGGCGAAATTAATTCACGGTCTCTCCGATAAATGAGATTATACGAATACACTATGTTCCCGTAATCTTCGCACTGGAAGCCTGTTATTCCGAGTATGAGGGTGTGCACAAAGTGCTCTGTGTGGGGGCACAGGTCATACTAGTAGTAACGTAGCTGGTCTGATGCGGCCTGTTAAGAGGAGGGTTACACTGGGTAAAGGATTAATTGAAGTACTAGCTCCGTGGGTGAGATGCCGAGCTTATTGTCTGGCAAGGGCAAGTTGAGACAAGTCGTTATTGTGTTACTAGCGGAGAAGGTTTGGTCATCAGTCCGAGACCGAGACCGGGTCAAGCAAAAGACAATAACAGCCCATTGCCTTATTTGGGTATGATCGGGTCATCAGATTACATAACTGCATCTTATCTTATCTTATCGCGGCTTCACTGTCGCCGATATCTCGTTCGTATACATGCATTTGCATCCCCGTCGAATTAAAATGTATTGCTAGTGTTAATTTTATAGTTGGGGGCACAGAGAAATTCGCCCACTGTGACTTGGGAAATATCGTCGTCACCACCTCTTGGCTTGCCAAATACCATTTTCCTGTCTGCGAGTCATCAAAGCACTGCTGGTACAGTGGAAACCGGGGCACGGCGGGAAACACTGAAGCGCACAAGCGACGAGGCGACAACGTGTATAAAGAACTGCTAAAGACAGGCTAGGTGGTATGCGACTAAGGACTTCATGTGTGTGCGATAGCGTATGCATACTACGTTGAACATGGTGTCATGTCGTGAGCCCTAGGCTTACACCCAGTTGCAAAGTCATTCTGGACAGTACCCCACAACCGCGAAATCTAGTCATTTCGTTCACCCATCGAACGCCCACCTGTCCTTATCGTAGCGACGCGTTTCGCGTTCACCCGGACCAGTTCACACACATTCACGCTAGTTTTGCCTCTTTCATTGGAAAGACTCCTATACCTGGGCGAGCTGACTCTGATCAGGCAATTCCTGCTATCTCGCCGTTGGGTCAGGTGAACCCCTACTGACAGAGTCGGGACAACAATATCCCAACGCCATGAGAGGCCGCGGATATGACGACTTTCTCACTCACGATGGCGAACACTACCTTTATAATACAGTAGCTCCATCCTCTCATATCTCACTATCGTTTACAACTGACAAGTTACAATGTCTACTATCGAAACAGTCATTCGGTCGACTTCCACCATAACTCTTCGTGCAGAAGATACGCCGAAAGAGGAACATAAAGAGGAGACATACAAATATGCTCATCTTCTCCCCCACTTCTCTCGGGACACATATCCTCCCCTCGAGCCCTTCGAGCATGTCGACCCTGGCCTGCGTGCCCTCAAACACCCAGATCCCCGCGCATTCTTGAAAGCTGCAACAAGCGTAATCGAGCTGACTCCAAACCTGGGCACTGAGATCCGCGGCATTCATCTCACGGCTCTTGATAGTGATGCAAGGGATCAGCTCGCACTAGAGGCAACGAGGAACGGCATTAACAGAGTTCCCAAAGCGATAACCCGCTAAACAATAGGTTGCCAGACGTGGTTTGATGGTCTTCAGGGACCAGTCAGACTTCATCGATCAAACCACGGAAGCTTACCTGGAATGGGGCCAGCATTTTGGAAGGTTGGTCGAGCTTCTCCATTGTTAAACTAATGCAGTACTCGTTGAGCTGTGCCCCTTTCCCGTGTTATCTGCATCCGACGTTCGTTCCTGTCAGCTTACCACTTACTATTTAGGTTGCATGTACACCCGACTTCCGGACATCCCAAGGATTACCCACAAATCCATCTCGTGTACAAGTCAAGTCACCAGCATTTTTCCTGTGAATTAGATTCTGATGCCTTGACTCGACAGGGATGCAAAGTCGACTTTCAACTTTGAAATCGAAGACAGCATCACGTCCACTGTCTGGCATTCAGACGTGTCGTACGAACTTCAGCCTCCTGGTCTCACTACCTTCTTCCTACTCTCCCAACCTACAACAGGTGGCGACACGTTATTCACATCACAGGTGTCGACCCTCAAGAAACTCTCACCGTCATTCGTTGCATTCTTGCGCACGTTGAGCGCAGTGCATTCTGGCGTCGAACAAGCCAACTTCTCCCGGTCCGGAAAGCGGGGAGGCGTAGTCAGGCGCGAACCTGTAGAGCACGTCCATCCCATCGTAAGACGTCACCCAGTAACTGGCGAGGAAGCCCTCTATGTGAACAAGCAATTCACAAAACGCATCGTCGGCTTGAAGCGTGAAGAGTCAGGTGAGGTTAGCTCCAACACGTAGGACTGCGTAAGCTGACGACAAGCAGAGACAATTCTTAAATTCCTCTACGACCATGTCGACAAAAGTGGTGACCTGCAAGCCAGGGTGAAATGGGAGCCTGGTACTGTGGTACTGTGGGACAACAGAGTGACTGCGCATGTAAGTGGTTATCAGTTTTGAGTCGTGGAGGAACTCACAGGTGTGCCCTCATAGTCCGCTATTGTCGACTACGGCAACTCAAAGCAGCGTCGTCACGGTGCTCGGATCACGCCTCAGGCTGAACGACCCATCCCAGCCTTGGACAGCTTAGTCCTTCCAAATTAATTGGTGTGACATTCTTTTCATCTAGTTTATGTAGATGAATATGGAGAAAGTCAATGTCAGACACGAACTATTGATGTGATGCGAAAAATGAACAGTACCAGAGCCTAACCGGTGGTGTGTGAAGGGCACGCTTCGCAACGACACTTCTTCCGCAATGCGCACCTCTGATGCGTACATATAGTCCAATGACAGGACAATGTTGATAGCAAAAATATGATGCAGAATGCAAGTCCTTCGAGCTCGTCGACCAGATCCCGGCTTATAAAACCAACTCTGAGTGTGAAGATGGCGAAGGGAGGGTAATTTAGAGCGGGCCACATCGCTTGCAGCTTCTTGGGGCTATTTCTCGTAAAATGTACCTTTCCAGAGGGAAAAGATGAAGTGTTGAATGCATTCAGTGTATACCAGTGTATGCAGATGGCCTCTCCCTGGGACTCGGGGATTTGACGTCCTCAGAGGCGCTCTAAGTCGACTCCGCGACCTAACGCTGAATCGAGGGGGCCAAGGACTCTGAATCGAATGTGTAACGTACAGGCTAGTGATTCTAGAGCGGGCCGGGTCGGACGACTGTCCATCATGGTACCGAAATTGTCGATGGACGTGGATGACTGCAGGACTCAAGTTGCCGAAATTGCTTCCGTCAGTCAACTGACCCTCGAGCAAGTCCCAAGTTTTAACATAGCGCGTCAAACCTAGCTTCAACTCCACGCTCAGCTCACCGTGGTCACTGTTAGCGGATGTCGCCGGGCGCGAGAATACTGTATCTCTCCTACTGCGGTGTCGCGGTGTCCCTACTCAAAGAGTTCAATAATGCAGTCACCGAACCATACATGGTGAGCGTGTCGTATTTGCAGAAGTACCACTGCCCCCCTGACCCCCGTGGCGTTAATTGGTAGGATGAACCCTTCCATGTCCCGCAAGCACAGGCTTTCTGCAGGGGAGAGTGGTCGACCTGGGACCCAAAGATTACTACACCACCTGGACTGTATGTGGTCCAAGTGTTCATTCCGCGTTTATTCTTGTAACAAGCTGCGGTGCAGGTACATTCTCAGTGTTTTGCTCCACCGCATCTTCACGTTTGACTGCAACATGTCTATGTTGCGATTTACAGTAACCCTGACGTTGCTCACCCTTCCACTCTTCCTTACCCAGCTTCTTGCGTTTCACCAACGTCGCCGACCCCCTCCATTACTTGCGCCTACTGCCGAGGCACTCATTTTATCCACATTTCCGATTGCTTGGTTCTATGGATTCCTATACTACACGGAGGTGCCCAGTCTTGTTTCAGTCCTGTTCACAATGATACTTGCCACGCAAGATCAGCATCGGTCTGCTGCAGTGGTGCGTCCTATACACTAGTCAGTGTATTGTAAAAATTCATCCTCAAAAGTCATCTATCCTAGTTGGGTGTGATTAGCTGTTTCTTCCGTCAGACGAATATCATATGGGTAATGTATGCATTCGCCATTAGCCAGCTTATGCGTCTGCGATTCAAACGCGGAAACGCGTCGTTGCACGATCCACCTGCATTATCCGCTGGTCCAGGCGAGTGTCACAAATGTTACTCAAGTTCGCTGACTACAACTATCGGTTAAACTCACAGGGGACTTTCTGAGATCGATCATCAGTGCGCCGGCCGCATTGCCAGAGCTCCTCTTCACGTTTGTGCCTTACATGCTTGCATTGGTGATGTTCGGGGCATTCGTGTTCTGGAACGGTGGCATCGTGCTAGGTGCGTGGATCCTGGGGCTTACTTTGTCGTGAATTTGATGAAGCGCTATTCCGCGTTGCAGGTGACAAGGCTAATCACGTTCCTGTGCTGCATGTGCCCCAGTTGTACTACTTTACCGCGTTTGCGACGTTGATGGGATGGCCTGCTGTCGTTTTTGGTCACGGGGACCCGTTCAAGCTTGGAAGGGAAGTTGCCCATCGCATGTTTGGGAGCAAAGGGTGTGTCTACCAGGGATCATTTATCAATTCTGGAGAAGCTGCTGATAAGTGGCACAGAAGACTTGTGTTCACTGCCTTGCTTTCGGCATTCATGGCATTCACAGTGCACCGATACACGTGAGTCTATCTACCCATGTCTATCATCACATCTGATCTTCTGTTTTTGGACGATGGGGGATTACCTTTGGCAGGATTCACCATCCGTTCCTACTTGCTGACAATCGCCACTACACTTTTTATGTCTGGCGCCGGGTGTTCATGCTACATCGCATTGTGCCTTACCTGTTTATACCCGGATACCAAGCCTGCGCCTGGGCGTGGTGGCTTCGTGTTGGTAAGATTGCTGGTCAATTTTGAGATCGAGGGAGGCTGGCTTCTGACCCTAAATGTAATCCATCAGCCCCTGATCAGACACTGCTGCAGACCCTGATCCTGCCCATTGCAATAATGCCAACACTCCTTCCTACACCACTTTTAGAACCTCGGTATTTCCTGGTTCCATATATACTCTTGCGAGCTCAGGTGGTGGATATGCGTTCAGTTGGGTTGATGGTTGAAGGCATGTGGTATGCGGCTATAAATTTTGCGACGATATACGTATTCTTGTACAAAGAGCGGGAAGGAGTAGGTAGATTTATGTGGTGAAGGACGCGTTGGTGGAATGCAACAAAGACAAACAGGACCAATTTACGCGGTCATTTACGCCCACGGTTCGAGAACGACGACGTCTAGTTCGAAAAAGAACAGTCCCCTTTAGAATCGTGACGATCTGCAAGGCCAACAATCACACAACTCATTTCCTGAACACTCAGTCAAGTTCTTAACCTGGAAACATTCACAGTGCATCTACTACGATCTTCCTCATGTCGTCGGAAACTACCTCCAAGCCATCACGGCCAGTCAAGTCCTCAACACGCAGCTCCATCCGCCAGTCTCTCAATTTCACCTCAGTGGGAAAGGCCCTTGCCGACGTGATAAACAAGGATCCCCGCAGCCGCGCGTCTGCAGCAGAGAAAGCCCCCAAGAAATCAAAGGAGTCCTCCTCTCGTCGTCTCAGCGCCATTGCACTCATGAACAGCACCGCGATTCCCCAGGCAGGTGCCACGTCTCATAAATCAAAGTCACCTTCACCCCCGCATGGGAAGGAAGATGGATCCCCCACCAACAAGACTATCACTCGCAGCAGCAGGAGACAGTCTGGTCTCTTCAGGCATGCCACCTCCTCAGACGAACATGGTGTTAAGTCTGTGGAACAGGCTCACCCATCAAGTCCTATTACCCGACGTTCGTCTACCTTGCGTCCAAAGACCGCCTCTGCGACTATTTCTTCTGCTTTACCAAAGTATAGGCCCAGGTCGGCTCTCATTGAGCCCACGAAGAAGCCTGCCTCCCCTGCTCGCGCAGGAACACGGCGACGGCTAAGTACCTCAGAAGAGGATGACGGTGACTTAAGGGACTCACCGAAGAGCAAAGGCACCCTGCGTTCTCCTGCGGGAAAAACCGGGAGACCTATCAGCCCCTTGCCACACAGAGCATTGGCGGTCAAAGTCAACCTTCCTAGTCCCACCACACCATCGACACCTTCCAAGTCCAAGATTACTCAACCATCGTCCGCCAAATCAAGTGCATCTCCCGCGCGTTCAGGGTCCTTACGGCCAACGAAGACCGTCAAAACAGCGGCGACTGCGTCACCCACGCGAGCCGCGGTCACACGACCGCCTTCGTCAACTTCTTCCTGCAGCTCCTCTTGCACGCAGCCCTCGCCGTCAAACATACCATCCCTGAAAAACGCCTTTGGTTTCGGGCGTTCGAATGCCTTGGGTCAAGCCCCCAGTCCATTGCGAAGCACCAGTCGTCAACCACCAGACTCGCCCCTTGCCCATCATTCGCGACATATGTCTGTCGCCAGTCTTGGCGATAACGGGCAGGACTCCCCCACGAAACCTCCACATCTTGATGAAGGCAGTAGCGAGGACAGTATGGACGTTTGTGACGTAGAGCTTCTCCTTGCGCCTGTGGCATCTCTTGCAGCACCTACTCCTGCGATCCCGAGGATCCAAACGACGAGGTACCTGCCCGCCAAGTCACAACCTCAAACACCGTCCCGTCCGTCCAGCTTGCTCCCGACTCGTGCTAACCTTTCGTACTTGTCGCCCTTACCTCCAGCATCAGAGAGCTCACCGGCCCTACGGCCTAGAGGTCGCACCAATGATCAGAACCGTGGTTCAATCTTCTCGTGGGAGCAAATGACGGCTGACAGCTCCCATTTGCTCGCGCATGAGGAAATAGAGAGCATGTTGGCGGATATCACTGCGCCGTTCACTCCGGGCGGTCCCTCACCTAACGTGAGTGCCATTAGTCTGGAGGTCCCAGAGACCCCCAGTTTATCTACGATGCCTTCCCCCGCTGGGTACGGTTCGATCTCGCAAGTCCTTCTTCCCGATGTGACGCCTTCGCCTGCGGTTTATCATCTCGCCTCGGTGTTTGAGACATCCACCGAGCTCCCACCACCTATGGATTCTGGCACCGTCACCCTACTTCGTTTGCAAGTCGCCCAGGCTGAAAATGTGGCGAAAGAGCGACTTGAGCGCTTGCAGGAGCTCGAGGCACAACTTCAGGCTGCGAAGGAGTCTCGCATCAGGGAGGCAGAGGAACTAGCCAAGCAAATATCTGTACTTGAGGAACAGCTTCATGCGAGTGTAGAGGCGAGGGAAAGGATGGACGAAGAGCGGGCAGCATTTACGATATCGCTTCAGGATGAACTGAGACATGCGGAAGCTCGGTGCGAACAAGCCGCAGAAGCGGGTTTCGAGCGCGGTCAGAAGGAAGCTCAGTCCTCATGCCATGCCATTCTTGCCAACGTGCATCGAAGCTGGGAGGTGTCATGTGCCGCTAAGAATGCCGCCTTCTTGTGGTCTTCAGTGAAAGACCAAGCCGAGGATGAGAGGAACAATCTACAAACCGCTCGTCAGACGTTAAATGTCTTCTTGGCTGTGCTGGACCACAGCCAGAGTCAATTGCAGGGTCTACTTGCCTAATTCATGTAGGTCCTTCAAACAAGCTTTATTGTAAAGGGTCTCATTTCTATTCTGCCAGGCCACATTCATGATCTCAACTACGTCTTTCAAATCATTGTATCACATACCCCGTCTTGGTCTCAAGTCATGTCCACTCTTACTCGTCATGTCCTTTATAATCCTTTGTACTTAAGTACAACATCTGGAATCAGATTACGACTTTCACGATTATTACAATTGTAGATACAATAAAGGTCTGTCGACATGGTAGGGTTTATGCAAAACAGTCCGAAGCTTCCATGCAGGCATCCAACAAACATGCATGGTTGTTGATCGGAGTAGCTTGCTGCAAGCGTGCAGTGACAGCATTCTGGATGGTATCTCGACTGGTGGGTGTTAATGCATGGATATAAAGCGCCAACGACGGTGCTTACTCGATAGGGCCGTATGCCACCTTTACCTCGCAGCGCGTTGAGTGGATCAACATCGGCCATGACGAGAAATTGGGGGTATCGAATATAAATGATATCAGCGCCTTGGCTTTGACGCTTGGGAACAAAATTGTTGTTGTGGCAGAGAAGCCGGAGGGCTTCTCCTCGATCAAGACGGGATACTTGATCGCCACTAGCTTGAGCTGGGCCTGCAGCTGTGAGCAGGACGACCAGTAGTCACCAAGACGCTGTACGATCTTAACATTAAGGCAGTCAGCTTCGCGTGAGGTCAATTGTAGGTGAAATAGGTTCGCACTTGACGGATGCTCTGATCCTCAGCTCGAGTAACGAGCTGCTTCGCCGTACGCAGCATCAATGCGCTCATGACTGGGAAGGCTTCCTTGTACTTCGTCTTGGCATTCTCAGTGCGTTTAATTTGGATCTCTGCAGCGACTGGACGGAACTTTATGCAAGGGATGGAGACAGAGTAACTCGAGGCGTAAGTAAATTCAAACAGATCAGGGAAAATCTTAGTTGCTTTCCACATATGTAGATTCTGCAGGGCCTCCAGCTCATCTGTACAGCAGATTGAGCACTCCCGTAGTCCTCAAGGGTCGCAACTTACCTTTGAGCTGGAAAACTTCTGCGCGCGTGCTATTCTTTTGCAGGTGAATGCCCCGTTCCGCTTTTTCTATAGCTGATGCGGTTTCTTTCTTCTGCGCCTCCACTTCGTCGAGCTTCTCATGGAGGCGATCGAGTTTCGCCGTTGCCTCTTCGACATCTGCACGAAAGGTGTCGAGCTCCACACTAATTCTTCGTTAGCAGCTGTGTATAACAATTTTGAATGACATGCACATACCCTTGCTCAGCAATTGTCACTTTGAGCTCATTTAGGTAGTCCCGATCGCAACCCTCCAGTTCAGCAACTTCGGCCTTTTCCTTCGCGAGCTCCTCCATGAGTTGGTCGTACTCTCGCTGAAGAGCAGGAATCATGTCCTGGGTTTGACGTATGATTCCCTCGAGAAGTTTGGCGTCCTGAACGACACATGAGGCGCCTTCACAGTGATTGGAATGAAGCAACGTACCGCTTCCATGTTCTCGAAGCCTTCGTCTGCTTTCTGGTACAACTGCTCTACCCATTGCGTCTTCCAATCGTACCACTCCGACTTGGCTTGCGCATGATTGTGTACCTTGATCAATTTGAGCTGATGCAACAACTCTGCTTGTCCGCTCTCGTCCGCTGTGACAAACTCCTGGAACAGTTGAGGGGTCATTTTCAGCGCTTCTTCTTCTGCCTCCTTATATATCTCCTTGATGCGCTCAATCCAAGCTTGCAAGTCCTTGCTGACATGCGTGTAGAGCTCCAGTTGGGGAACATCCACAGCCATAGCAACCACGTATTCCGCAAGGGGTATCTCGCCTTCAGTCGACGCCCTTCGTGAGGGACGCAGTGCAGAGGGATGTATTGTCGAACGTCGAGGTGCAGCGATCTCGTCCATGAATCGAATACCGGTCATCTCGAAGAATTGTTCAACAGATATCTGGGGGCCGTCGTCGTCTCCCGGGTCTCCTTCTTCGACTTGTCCTCGCCAATGTTCGGTGGGGTTAATCTGGGTGTCATCGTTGTCGTTATGTTCTACATCGTAGTCATCTGTTTGGTCTTGTTCCATGTCATCCGGGGTGGGCAGTTCATCCAGGATAGGCGCAGGACTGTGGGGGCGCGGATATGCACGTCCGGGCATGTCTTCAGCCCGGGCTTCAAGTGGGGACGCATCTGGTTGTCCGGGATGAGGGGGCTGTTCCTGAGTTGTCTCAACCTCTCGACCAGGATCATCGCTCTCTTCTGTCAATGCCAACTCGCGACTTGCGATGTTTCTGTGAGCTCCTTCTCTTTCTGCGGCAGCATCGAACCTGTTCCACGCTTCGGTATCAGAGTCCCCAATGAACCCGACACTCTTTCTCCCAAGTGCAATTGCCGCCTTCTTGGCGGGGGAGGCTCGGGCAGTTTGACTGACCTCATCGCCCGCCAACATTGGCTCCGGAGTTGTACCTGCAAGACTCTTCCGCTGAGCAAAGTATCCCGATGGCCGCCGGAAACCAACTGAGGCACGTTTATTTGGTGCAACAACTTGCTGCTGCGTCTCAGGTTCTACTTGGAAGGGAGCCGCCTTTCTCGGCGATAGCTTGGCTGGAGCTCGCGCAGGCTGGGCAGGCACGCTGGCACCACCGATTGGAGCAGCTGATAGCTTCTCCGGGCCTGCGAGTCTCTTCGCTGGACTTGGTCGGGTATCAGCAGTGTCATTTGATCGCTTCTTCGGAGAAGGGCGCACGACAGGTGGAGCAAATGCTGCGGAGAACTTCTTCGGCGAGGGAGGTGGTTTGGAGGGAGAGGGTGGACGTGAGCGAGTGGGTGATGCAGGGGGGTGAAACCGCGGCGTGGATAAATTGAATGGTTTGGGGACGGTAGCGGGCGGTGGAGGTTGTGCGGATGGGGGAGGCTTTGTAGGCGGAACTGCAGGTTGCGGAGCGCTGAAGACAGGTGGTCTGTTTGACGGCGCGCGAACTGGTTGATCTGCAGGAGTAGCAATAGAAGGGACATGCTCGTCATCGTCAGGTATAGCTGGGTACAATCCCTGACGGTCGGTGGTAGACGGTCGGGATGGGAGGGATGTGGGCGATTCAGGCGTGGCTGGATAGATTTCCCGCGTCTCGGTGGGAGGAGCCAACGAAGGTGGATCGGGTACTGCTTGGTTGATCACGTCCTCCCTCGATTGCTCCTGACTGTTGTAAACAGAGGTCACGTCCATAGTGGAATCTGCACTTGGACCCAGACTGACACGCCGCAGCAGTTGAGTGACATTCACTGTGTGATTTCCGTCCTCGCCATTCCCAACGTCCTCATCCACAAAGCTATCTTCCGTGCTTGTGAAACTGTCGTGTTGTCCATCCTCCCCGCCATCGACCTCTCCGAGGTCAAGGGACGCGCGAGCGGCCTGTAACCTCGAAACCGCATCAGTGAGCTCCATTTCTTGAACTCCGTCATCTTCATCGTCGTCCAAAGATGGAGCATACGGTGTGTTTCCGGAGTGCGTGGCAGAGCGCAGTGCCAGCCATGCCTGGCTAGGTGGCTCAGGAGGACGGATGAGAGGTACCGTGAACTCCATGGGCTGAGAAACATCACCTTCAGAAGTGAAGGACTGTGATTGCTCGGACCCCTCTTCGGCATAAGAATGTTCGTTGGGTAGCTCCTGCTGGTTGCTGTGGGTTTCTGTAGGTGGCTGAGGGGCGGAAAGATTCGCGAGTGGTTGCCGAGACACTCCAAGGGAAAGGGACCGTTTTCGAATGATGTTCCGCGAGATGGCTTCCGTCACATCCATATCGTCGCCGTCTGATAGCCCATTCTCGTCGTCAAAACCATCGTCCACAGCGAATTCATCTTCGGCTCTGAAGAATGCGGCTGGTGAAAAGCCTACATCATCAGAGTCCATGTCCATCGATTCCTCTCCACCGCCTTCGCTAAAGGCTACTGATCTGCGAACGGAGCTACGGCGGCGAGACATTGCCGCACCAGGATAGGCATTTTCGTCGTTCGTAGTTCTAGGTCCCTCATCTTCTGCGGCAGCAGGTGACGACTGAGGCGAAGCCGTGCTATTGGTGTTGTGGTCCGGTACTTCGAACAGGCGAACGTGGGCATGATTGGCAAAACTAACACGCCGACCCAGCGACTTTCGAGCAGTATAGTTGTTGAACCCGCGATAATCGCGAGTGATGTCCATTGACTGCGTAGCATCGTCCTCGTCATCGGGAACATTGACGGCGACTTTAAGGATGCTCTTCCTAGGGGCCTGAGGATAGTTAGCCAGTTATAAGAGTATGTAAACATACCCCTACCAGAGAGCGACGGGCTTTCGACGCAGGGCTCAAACGATCGCCAGGCGCGATAGAATGAGCACGTCGTCTGCGACCTGGATGGACTTGGCTCTTATTTGCAACGGCAAACGAGTTTCGCCTGGTAGGGGAGCCACGGTTTACTGTCATAACCAAGTGAGTGAGCTAACCAAGAAAATGTAGATGGCGTGGTCCTGCTGTTTCAAGTGCTCCTTCAAGTTAATCAAGGTGTTGACAATAACACGTCGCACGTGACACATATGAGACGCGTTCCATCACATGACCTCCAGATCATCCACTGCCAGTGGCATCAAACTGGCATGATGGTCCGGTCGTCGACTGCCATGAGGAACTGACATCGTCTGCAATATTAATGTGCATCATCCATTCACTGCAAATTCACTGCACTGTCTTACGCAAGGCCCATAAAGCATGACCGCCGCTTACACGGGCTTTCTACGGGAGACTGCACAGTACGAGCTGCTCGGCCAGTCAGGACTCACTGGCAGGTATCGCTTCCGGCTTTGAGTCTCGGATGATATTGTGCCCTCAGCAGGCTGCCTTTACTCATTCATCGCTTGATGTAGACACTTAGTAGGGAAAGCCACGAACACCTTTATTGGTCCTCATGTACAAGACAATCAAACACGCAAGAAACTGCGACTCCCCGCGTAGGGAGTGGCAAGCTGCTAGTTTACCCTCGGGTATTGACCACCTAGCTCACTCTACCCATACGTCTGATGTTCTGCCTGCTGCCTCCCCTGAGTGTCCTCTGTTCCATTGCCCCAACTACTTCTTCCACTTGTTCTTCCGTTACAACAGCCTTCTTACCCAACTGCCTGAACGGTGAATGAGAATGTATTCGGACGGGGTAGCCTCATCATCCGCTCACCTCTTCTTTTTCTTCACGGTGTCTACCTCGCCCTTACCAGGGACATACTCAACACCTGGCCCTCCCAATTCTACCGTTTCCTGTCGAACTCTTCTGTTCGGTAGAATGACGATAGAGTCATCTGTTTCAGGTACGACATCGCCCGATATCACCAGATCGTTCATATCTTGTTCAAGCTTAGACACAACAGATCTCGTGGACCTTCTCTTGGCAGATTTGGCCGGAGCTGCTTGTGGAGGTGCCTTCTGCGTCTTCGTCTTCTTTCCCGGAGCTGGAGCGAGAGGAACATAATCATCTGAGTCGGAGCCAGTCGATGGAACGGCCATATTTTCGTCTTCGTCATCGCCCACCTCCTCGAAGATTGCATCATCTGTATCATCATCGACCGCGCTTGAAATTGAGTCGTCCGTATCTGATCGTCCAATATGGGTTGTGATAGGTCTTGCACTTGTGGCAGATTTCCCCTTCCCTTGAAGAGGTGAGGAAGGCAGATCAGCGACCATTCCAAATTCACTAGCAGAGTCGCCCGAGTCGTCGTGAGACTGGTAATGACGGGTATTAGTTCGTGAATGTCAACGAATCATGCGCGCCTACGTACATCCTGGCTGGTATTCCCCCTCGAGTCTTCAGTCTCGCTCTCTGAGGCTGATAACACTGCATGCTTTTCCACAGTTCCAAGCAAGCCAGCCTGGTGCAGCATATCGATCTTCGCATCCATTTTTCGCTCGTTGCGCTCAACCTGTTCAGGTAACTGAATGTCAGAGAAGTAGGAGATATCATGTCGACATACCTCACTCATGAGCCTTTGCGCATAGGTCCTCTCAACTGCACGCATCCTTCCTTCCATCTCTCTCATGACTTCCTCTCGAGTCTCTGCCTCGACGATGGCGCAGCGCATTTCCGCTTCGTAGAGCTGTAAGTATCAATATCAGCAAGTAGCCAGTATCACCATTGCTTTTGAACATACACGTAGGCGAAGGTCTTCGATCTCGTCGAACAGGGCATCCACTAAGGGATTAATAGGCTCGTCATCGCTATCCTCGGTTTGGTCGCCATCTCCCACTTCCTCGTCCTCTACAGCGGGAATTATTCAGCCGCCGTGCAGAATCAAGATGTCATACTTGCCTTCGAGCACTTCCAGATGTGCTTCGCTGAGTTTCTTGCCCGGTCCGAAGCTGGATATCGTGACCTTTCTCGTGACCCCGCGCGGCGGTCCCGCAGGCGCTGGCTTAGTGAGGGCACTACGTTTGGTAGGGCTGGCCTGTACGCGAGGCAAAGGGGCATTATTTACTGCAGTCGACACCTCTCTTGCCAAAGCAGAAAACTTCATGACATGGGAGTTTTCGTCAAACCCTGTGTCGTATGGGTTGACATTGACAATCATAACCTAGGAGAGGTAAAGATGCTCAATGACGCAACAATTCTGGAACAGTGTGAGACGCACGATCCTGCCATCGCCCTCGAAATAATCCATCAGAATTTCAGTCAACTTGCTGTGCCTAAAGGGCACCACAGCTGATGCCTTCTTGACATCCCTGGTATCGCTCCGACCTGGGTTAGCGAGACTTTGGGCCAGCCGCTTTTGGTTGGACCGCATAACCTTCAAGTAGGCTGTCAATGCATGGTCCGTTTGAAGGCAGCATCTTATGTACCTCCATGCACTGCCCAAGGACCATCAGGGATTTATTGATGTTGCCAGCCTCCTTGAGCCGGTCTCCGGTGGTTTGAGTATGTTTCGTCCGCTCCGAACCGGCAAGATCGACGAGGGTTAATCGCGAAATCTGCACTGAACTTGGATCCTAGTTTGTTCTCAGTGGATTTGAGCAACAACGAATATGTGCATGACTTACATCTCTGTCGCTGCGATGATTCTTGAGGACTTTGATGGTAATCATGCTGTGACTCCGACTGCTCTGGCTATTGGCGAGGGTTCCAAACACGCGTCTATGCAATTGCCCGAGCTTGACGAGGGCTTTTGCTTGTGCGGCACTCGTAACTCGAAAATGTTTGAGTCCGGATATATATTTCCCTGCACTTCCTGCTCCAGTGTCGTCTATCGCATCAGACGCAGGAGAAGGCTTCACTGTGAGTGCCTTCCTTGTCACCAAGACTGAGTGCGCGCTATGTCCTGCGGGATTTGATGTGCTACGTGGTAACACTGTTCCTTCCTTGTCTTGTTCATCGTTCACGGAAGCCAGTAAGTCGTAGACTTTCTCGTTGTATACTTCCACGTATGAGAGCCAGATTGAATATTCATAGTTGCGGTCAAGTTTAATTACCGTCGAGTCCGCGTCAACGTCTGAATCGTCGGAAGTATCCATGTGCTCAGCCAACACCTCAGCTAGGGCGGGTTCACTTGGAACACCAATGTCTATGCTGGGAGGGGTGGGGTCTGAGGAATCAGCCTCCTCTACTCCATAAAGTCGTATAGGTCGATACTATCAATGCTCCGTGAGTCAGTGTTGGGATTATCTCGCAACCACTCACCCGTCCATCGCTGTGGAGACCATCGACGCTATTGAATATCACGTCCAGAGTCCTCGGAAGAATTCCTCCGGAGCCAGGTGTGTTGCCACCTTGAATGGTATAAGTCTTCCCAGAGTTTGTAACGCCGTACGCGAAGAGAAGCCCGTTCTGTCCATCGAGCAAGCCTCGAACGAGGGGGAGTGTGGTCTTTGCAAAGAAGTCGGCTTGTTGGGTCGCTGGAAGAAAGACGTGAGAGAATTTGTATATTGACGAAGGAGAGGTCATTGATGCCCGAAAATGCAGCCCGAAGGCTCCCCGACCGTCACTGCTTGGATCTGTCATCCTCACTGCAGTATCTGTCAATGGATCCAAGTAAGGCATGGAGGTTGCCTCATCGTCACTTAGATGAGGTCTTATGCGGAGATATGCCTATTCCAACTTGAATCAGCTGTTACAGTGGCAAGAATATCCGTACATACCATGATCGGTTCTTGTTCTGCAGAAGATACATCAACCGCAGGCGGGCGGACCGTTTTCTTGGGTGCGGCTGGCTTTATTTCAGGTGTGTTTGCTTTTTGCGCTAATTGCTTTCGAGAAACTGTTGTCTTGGTTCCCGAAGTCCCTGCTGCCGTAGATCGCGTCGATGACTTTGCCTTACTTGCCTTCATCGCAGGAGGTGGGCTGGGAGGTGATAGAGACGGTATCTTAGTTCGCGTTGAGGCACGAGTGGCTGGCGCAGACATCTTGGATCGGGTTGCCATCGTGGTTCAGTTGCAGGTAATAGATTTGTTAGAAGATGGTAAGAAGTCAAGTCAAGTTTTCGAGGTGTGGCGCGTCGACACGCGATTGAGACGCGTCTGACCACGTGATTTTAATCTTATCTTCTCTGTATCTTCCACCAGCATGATTCCGACACCAAATCTGTCGCATCTCTCAAACGACGACAAGCTACATGTGTATGATCCAGCAGGCAAGATTCGCTATTGCGTTGACTCGTAGTCGAAGGCTCATACCACTCAGAGGACACCTTTTTACTGTTAGATGGCCTCGAGAAAGATGCTGAGCAACTCAAAAAGCAAAAACCGCTCATATGCCTCGAAATAGGGTAAGGCAAGCACTCACCAGTCGCTGGTCTGATCTGACGTTCCCAGGGTAGCTCGGGATCGGGTTGCGTGTCCGCCTTTCTCGGCTCGATCTTAGGACCGTCAAATGCTCGTGAGTCTTCCATGATTCGCTAAGACACTCGTCACTGACCAGTGTTCCAGTTTACCTCTGCACTGACATCAACACGCGTGCTTCAATCTGTACTGCTGCTACCGGAGAACAAAACAAGGTGAGATCTCGATTCTTCACAAAGCTCCACTTATGTAGTAGATTCCCCTGAATCCTATCACATGTGATCTGTCTGGACCGCTTTCGCCTCGTCTGCGACACTCCGTCGATATCATACTGTTTAATCCTCCATACGTTCCGACCGACCATGACGAAGCATCTTATGCCCAAGATATTGCCGGTATCACCGGATCTTGGGCAGGGGGAGCTGATGGCATGGAAATAACGAACCGCTTTCTGGATAACGTTGGGGTATGTGACACCTCGTGTTGTGATGTTTGTTCAGACCTCAGCTTGTCAACAGGATTTGTTATCGGACCGTGGTAAATTTTACCTCGTTGCACTAGCGCAGAACAACATACCAGAAATCCGCCAGAAGATGCAAAACAGTTTTCATCTCAACAGTGAAGTAAGTTGATGTGCTGCCAGGAGGAGGTCAAGCTGACTCTTCACAGGTTGTGATACAACGGCGAGCCGGTAGAGAGAACTTGCACATAGTACAATTCTCCCGGAGTGAGGGTAACATCTGAATGTCATTTGCAAGAAAGCATTGCATATAGTGAAGTATACGATCAAGTAGATACCAAGCAAGAAATTACGGTCCGTGAATATTAATCAACACCAGCCAACGGTCATATATCATGTACATCGTCGCCCTGGAATGCAAATGTTCAACTATCGTCGGGCCTTCGACCTCTGATGCTGAACCTGGATGGCGACGCGGGGTGACGTTCGATGGAAGTAATAGAAGGGTCACGGCGATTTGGGTTGGTGTCTGCGTCGAACTCGAGTCGTAGGCGGAGCTGGCCCCCTCCTCGTAGGTCCGCCGATACCTCGGCAGAGTTTTGTCCTGGTAGAATATGATGCCAAATCTGATACGACAAGGTGAGGCTCGAAGAATACCGAGGACTAAGATCGAATACGAACATCAACTTCTGTTTCCGCAATCATCTTATCTTTGCCGAGCGTCTTATGGTCGTGAATCCACACATAGAGCTTCGGAGTATGCGCACTGGCAGCGAAGATGAAGGTTTCGTTCCTGTTCATCAATGAGCAATCGCACCACTGAGGATGGAAGACCCACTCACCATTCCGGCGCTGAGGTCTTGCTACCATGTTTGGTCTTATACTCCCTGTCGCCGACACGCAAGATCGCATATGGTTTTACATCTCCCGAAGAAAGATCTTTCGCGTGAAGCACCACAACGCGCAACGAACCAGGCTCCAAAGAAGGGCCGCCTGCCCCATGAGCACCTGCCTCGGTCGATGGGAAAGCAGCAACGTCGCCTCCCGCAGCCGCTGTCTGGCCAACAGGATGCGAAGCGTCACCGGGTGGGGGATCTGCGCGAGGAACATCTGCTGATTTCTCGTGGTGCCCGAAATCCATCTTGAAGATACCTCCAACGCCTTGGATGACACCTTTGCCTGCCCCAAGAGGCAATGTACCGAACTGTGTCATTGCACGACCAGCTGCAGAAAATGTGGATGTATTCTTGCGTGTCCTGGCGATAATCTCGGGCGTGAATAATATCCGCAGGTGGACTTGTCCCTTGTCACCGTGTTTCTCTGATGATAGGTTAATGACACGGTCAGTGGCTTGGAAAGGTTCAAGGTCGTCAAGTCTGATTCTTCCAACACCAAGACTCTTTGCCTGTTCAAGCTGGTTCCAGTCGAGCACCTCCACCAAGAAGTCTGCAGCGACGCGAGAGGGCTAAGGAAGGGTAAATGGTGGACCACGCAGAGAGACTGATGTGGACCTACCACGTTGGTACTGAAATTCTCTGACCAATCCGGATGAAGCGTCTTTTTCTTTGTCTGCGACTTGAACACCTTCTGCTCGTTGAGAGTGAAAACGGCGTAGGGGTCGGATTTGCCTAGATGAGTGTCATCGATGAATCACCTGCCTCAATCTCGAAACACCATACCTCCTCTGTCAGCGGCTAAGAGATCTCTGCCTTCAAGCAAGTCGATGCGGAGGGTGCCTTGGTCTGAAACCATCATCAGGAAAGTACAGCGAGTGCGAATCCAAAAAACTCACCGTTGATGCTCTCCCTCGCCTCCAACTTCACAGGGACAGGGACATATCGCGCCTCGATCTCGACAGTTGAAATTTTACTCTCGTCGCTCGCATGGATCAGCGCAAAGGATGAGCGGCGGTTCTGAACGCAAGTTAACTTGACGCGCGATGAGGGCATAACATGACTTACAATTGTTGCCTCCAAGAATTGCTTCGCGTCGCCTTTCCACTCCGCGATGATGTCGTCCTTATCGCCATCGGCACTCTCGTTCAGCCGCAGCCAGACACGACCAAAGTCCAGCTCCTTTACGAACCCTTCTCCGATGTGTTGCCACTGCGCATGGGTACTGCGAGCCTTGTCCGTGCTGAAAGCTGGCCAATATCCGTCGTCCAGGAGAACTTCCAACCTAGCTTTCTTGTGCAACCGCCCAGACACTACATTGAAAATGATGATTCCGGACTCTGGGCAGACAATGAGCTCAGTAACAGGACCACAGAAGCCCACATACGGTGTTTCAAAAGCTCTTCCCTGCTAAGCTCCAACCCAGAGGGCTCCTTCCCATCCTCTTTCACCTCGTCTTCTTGAGCTTCAGGCTCAGCATCACCGTTGGTTTTACCGTTCGATGGTGCCGCCGCGTGCGAGTTTACTTCTGCCACAGATGCCACAATTCTACGTAGCCCTGAAGACGAAGAAGAGACACTGCTAGTATCGGAGGCATCGTCACCCCCCCCTACGCTGCTCACACCTTTAGCAGCCTGCTGAATCTCGTTCTCACCGGCATCAAAGTGCACGTGTTTGAGAGCCAAAGCAGGCACGAATTCAGCGACATAGTGAAGCTGGCCTTTAAGGGTGTGACTGCCATCTAGTTTGATGGGGTCAACAGCTTCCTTCCTACCTGTAGACTCAAAGCGGAACTGGGGATCTGCTGCTGAAGACTCGTGTGCAAGGTCGCTAACGTGGAGTTCGACGGAGCCGAGAGATCGGTCCTAAAGGGGACGTTAAGATGGTAATCCAGCAAGCAAAGACATTATATTTACCTTGGTCAGATTCTGATAGTCCATGACTTCCATGAGCATTGACTACAAAACAATCAGCCCGAGGTGAAGAAAGTGACAGGACTGCAGACCTCTCTGAGGGAGTGGACTGCAAAATGTGGTGAGTATGGTGTCATGAAATTCCCCTTCCGATAGTACTTACCAGGGATGTAAATGATTTGGTCCCACTCCGGGTTCAAGTCTGAAAGCGATGAGTAATTTAAGAAGCATGCGTGAAATCCTTGTACTTACTGTTATTGATGACCTCTGTTCTGCCCTGGACGATATGATTAACCAGAACCCGGACATAGGGATCACTCTATAAGGCGAAGTCAGGCTCCTAGCTTTAACGGCATATCCTCACTCATGAACCAACCTTGCCACCGAGAGTGGCCTCCACGTTCCTTGGGAACAATTGAGCTCTGATTCCTTGGTAGAACAAGACGTAACTCACTTGACATCTGTTGCCTTCTGTAGCCAGAGCCTCACGACACCGATGGGAGGAATGTATTGATCAGCTCCACTGAGAGCACCTGCCATATTCAGAGGCTTCCACTGTGCACTGATCCTGATTTTGCCGCTCTTGCATCCGCTAAGGGGCCACCAGTCGCGTCCCTCGGATACCTCTGCCTTCAGTAGATCCTCAAGGTGCACCGACATGTATCCGACCATAGGGTCCTTCAAGAAGTCTCGATCATCCACGACTTTGATAGTGACGACCGAAGACCGTTTGTCCACGCATAAAAACTCGGTGGGAGACTCCCAAACGGGATTATTCGTGTGTTTGATGATTTGCGATTTGTGAATGGCGGCACCGTTGTTACCGAGGTACACCTTCACAAACGGGTTGAGATCCCCAGAGAGCGACTTCGAAGCGTCCAGTTCTTTAGCTTGATGGAATGTCAGACGCACGATACCAACGTCTGATAAAGGAGTTGAGTGAGGTGTTTGAATAATGAAGCTTATACAAACTCGTATTTGGCAACTGTTCCTTGCCATCGACAACCTCGGGCTTTAGCACGGGATAGTAGGAGGCGTTCAATCGAATATGTCCACGATCTTTCCCGTCCTTGAGAATCGGTAGCTGAATACCCTCCTGAGTGGCATCCTCAAGTAGCTTGTTCATTTCGAACGCAGCAGCACCGAGGGGAGTATCTTTTCTGTGCTCGTTGTAATCAAGCAAGCTGAGAATCAACTGCTCCTGGAGGGAATTAACCAGAATGAATTTAGTCTCCATCCACGTCGGATTGTATCTGAATCGCGGTTAGCACAAATAATGTAGACGAGATACAAGCCACCCACGTGCTATGTTTGTACTTCGTCCTCGCAAGCTCCTGACGGTTGCTGATGCTGATGCTGACGTAGGGATCTGGTGACCCTCCCCCAATTTTGTTGGCTTTGAGACCTCGAGCGGCCTCAACTGTGACCTGAACAACTCCAATTGCCGCATCCAGTGGAGTACCGGATAGTAACTGCTCTAAGTTAAGCGTGAACACGTTGGGGTCGTACATCATAGGACCAAGCGTGGCATGAACCATTTCACGGATGAACTCGGAAAGTCCTGGGATCTGTAATGGTATGAGTAAACTGAATGATAGCATACAAGAGGCACTGACGTGTGCAATGTCGAAACCAAATGTATCGCCACCAACCGGCTTCAAGACATAGTCAAGAACCGGCTTCTCCAAGAAACTGAGATCCACGATTTGGACATGAGGGAAATTTGCCATTAACTTCATCCTGACCCTCATAAGACCAGTGAAGCTGATATCTTCTATCAAGATGGGGATCGCGGCTGTCGCCAAACCCTTGCCAACCCTAACGGACAGCACTATCTTGGGGTTAACCTTCTGTGCTGCTTGTCGAGGAGTCAGATCAGAGATATCGTTGGGGGTAAACGAGATGCCCCAGTCCATCATGACGATGTCGTCCTCTGTGTTCGGAAACGTCCTGACTTTGTCAATGCGCGGTGCCTTCGTGCCAAGGGTGAATGTAGTGAGGCGTAGCGAATCCAAGAATGCGGGGGTGCTGGTGCTGAGAATTTGGTCAACGGAGGCGACAACTGTGGCCGATAGCACGGGTTCGTAAATGAGCCAAAACCGGTCGAGAAAGTTGTTCAACCAGTCAGCGCTTTCGTGTTCGGAGGCCAAACGGGTCTTGACGAGCTCTCGCTGAATGTCGTCACGCGCACGACGTCGTACGCGAGACATGGAGGTGACATAGTACGTGTTGCAAGTCGCCAAAATGATAAATAGCCATCCCCACCCAAGGCCGAAGCGCGTGATGAAGTGCGATGCAAAGACAGCCTGCCCAATAGTTCTAGATGATTAAAGAGTATGCAACAGGGGACGTACAAAGAAGATGAGTGCAGCGTTGTGGTACCAGTCACCATAGAATTGCTCGTTCAGATAGAGCTGAAGGACAGACTTGTCTTTTTCCTCTCCTTCTTCGAGGGGAGGGGCATCAATGTTTGCGACGGCGCGCCATCCAACTTTGTACCAGTCCGGAATAGCTGGTGTAGCACCAGATGGAAGAGCACCAGGTGGCGATGGAGAAGATGGGGCGTCAGGAGGGGAAGTGGGACTCGTCTCTTGTTCTTCCTTTGCTACCTTGTCGGCATCTTCCACTGTGATTGTTGGAACGACACCTATGCTTCCGGTATCAATTGGAACCTCTGGACACAATGAGACTCGTATGGTGTCATTATGACGATGTACAACGACGTACCCTTCACTCCACCGTCTGCGACAGAGGGGTGGTTAAGCTTCTCAGCGCCCTTACTGACAGCTGCAGCCTTGTCCTGGGGTGAAGCATCTGGATTGAAGGAATGGACGGGAGCACCATTTGCGGCGTCGTTGGCGAACAGGTTGTTGAGGTGTGCATGTGCCTGTTCTTCCGCATTTTGGTAATTTACAGCCTCCTCGTGAGGGGCGTTCGTCGACATTGAGAGCAACGAAGAGGAGGAAGGAAAGTCAACAAGGAAAGGAAAGGTTAGGAAGTTAGTGTGGATGAGGCTAGACTAAAGTAGTAGGATAAAATTGAGACAGGCGGAATGGTTAGTGCGATGAACGTGTGGAAAGGTTGGGGGGGTGGAGAAGACTGGCATTACGGTATCCCTGATGTCACGGTCACTGAATAAGGAAATATTCCTTTCAACTTTGGCCTCGAATCTCAGCACGTGTCCGGCATCATTCCAAATACAGTCCGCAGTCCGGCCATCGAACTATTAGAAGCAATGTCCGAACACCCCACCTCGATACCGTTATTCGTTTGCCTCATGTTCGCTACCTTCAGCTGACACCCTTCATCATGCCACCACCACTGGCAGCCCATCAACCCAATGAATTGAGCTTTCCTTAGATCGCTCAGAAAACCCACGATTATTTAGAACAAACTTACCTAAATGGAGATCCAGTCCTGGTGTATCTATCTATCTTATTGAACTGCTCATCAGGCAGGTAGAGATTGTGCGATGTCAACACACTCGTAAACCGAAAGCGCTGGTGAGACCATCTGTCATACACCGAATCAGGCAGAACCTGCAATGCCACAAAATTCTGTACAATAACCCCCATCTTGTTTCTAGCTTGCCCTCCGGTACGAAGGCAAGCGAAAGCCGCCTTCAACTCCGTGCTGCTCGTAAGAAGGAGTTCCAACTTCCGCGGATTAAATTTCAAAAGCCAATATCCTACAAGGAGTGAGGTATTCTGTGTTCGATGCTATAGAAGATTCAGACGCTGAGAAGGGGGTTGCGTAAACGAAGCATTGAAGAAGAAGTACTCGCGAATCTAGCGCATTACAGCTCCGCCCACCCGCCGTCGACATCCTCCCCACCACCAACAGTGGCCAACAAGAAAACCACGATGCTCGCCGCAAGACGCATCCCAAGTCCTCTATACAACTGTCCAATGCCGGTGTGCCTCAGCCAGCTCTTTCCACCCTCCTCCTTCCCCTCGGATACCTCCGCATCCTGATCTCCGTCACGCCTCTCCTTCTCAACTACCTTCTTTCTCCGTGGCCGCCTGATTGGCAAATCCGATCTCTCTTCTGTCAATATATGCCACAGCGCATCCACTACACCATTGTACGGCACAGGCCGCGTCTCGACGCACGTACGTAGTGGCTTCGCCGTGCCACGTGTCTGAACTTGCAGCCTTCGGCGAACTGTCTCGATTGGTAGGGTAACCAACAGACCGGCACAGCCCGCTAATACCTCAGCGAACGCCCACGCAACGGGATGTGTATCGGCTGCAACGTGTGGTCCAAGGCCTAAGCGAGGGGCAATCACGGCGGGCAACGTGACGTGCACCAGTGAACGGAGCCCAGTCTCGAGGACGGTCGGAATCAGGAGATGGGGGTGAAGGTAGACACCCCTAAGGCCGCCTTCATTGGCTAGGATATCAGAAAGCGCGTTAATCGGCCCTGTATATGCTTTATAACGCTGCGTCGACGATTGAGCAATGAGTCGCGTGCGAACGAGATCAAGTGGCGATAACAAGAAGGCAGCGATGACATGCGAAGCCACTGGTAGGAGCAGTGGTGGTCTGTAGAAACCACCTTGGGACGAGGCGAATAAGGAATGTAGAACACTGTCGATGAGTGGTTGTACGTTCGTGTAAACCACGTCGTGAATGCACGACGTCAACAGACCTGGGGGAGCAGTCTCAGTGGATGTTTATCCTTGTCGTATCACCCTTACCTTTCCATAGCGACAGCCATCCTTCATTGCGGAAACTAGCCACCCGTTTCACCATACTCCATGAGCTGTCCGCGCTACCGACTGGAATAATGTACTCTGGGCGCGTCCCATCTTCCAAAATAGACGTCCTGATCACATACCCCTTGTCATCCACGAGTTTTGGAGCTGGATACTTGGTCGGACCAGCGCCAGGGTCGACAAAGTAAGACTCTTCCTCGTTCGTTGTTTCACTGAGCTGGAGGGCGCGCCAAACGGTTAAATTGGCAGAGATGGTAACCACCCATATCGACCCACCGTTTCTACCTCTTCTTCCACTTCCTGCTCGGGTTCTTGCGTGGGCACATCTCTGGGGACCCATTGGATCTGAAGAAGTAACTTTCCGACTTCCAAGGGCATCGCCATTGCGGTACTGCTGTACTGCAGTAAAGCCGAAGCTACGAGAGAGCGGAAGAGCAAGGGAACATCGACCGAGGAAGGCTGGCCAACGTTCAAGGAAGGAGAGAGATCAAAGATAGAGTTCGGGGCAGGGCGGGTGGTCCATTGATATGAGGTGCCCGAAGCATTAGAAATAGATGGACCAGGAGCATTTGAATTCGGTAAAGGCGGAGGAACAAACGTCCATTCAGTAGACGAAGGGCTGTACAGATCACGGAGGGACGGATTAGACGCCATCACATAGAGGGAACCGATACGAAAGCGCTATTAAAGAGCTCTCAGACACCCGAGTTCGTTGTCTGGAAGGGCGCCGACGTAGTTCTGAACACTGATGGCAAGTCGTGATGGAAGTTTTGTCTTTGGACGTTGAGACGACTGACGCACTTTACAGCAGGGCGACCCACGTGACTACTGGCAACTAGTTCACCTCCTTAAATTTCACCCCAATTTCACCCGAGGTTCAAGCAGGTTGCGGAATCCTGATACTTACGTTCTCTCTTCAAGCTTTAAGCTGCATGTTACATGGATTCTATAGGCTAAGACTATAGCTAGATGTACCAGACTTTCTGCACACGCTCCCCTCTAAGTGATGATATATCTATGATATTTTCTTTCACAACTATGATCACCCGATTCCTTAGCCTAGGGCCCGATCTACTCTTTTGTCGTCCATGTCACGAAGCCCGCCAGCATCAATATTCAACAATTTGTCCTCCCCCCGCGCCCAGGTCTCGTACAAGTTCCAATGCCTTTTCAGCTATCTCTCTATCATCCTGGAAAGTGAGCTTTTTGAGAGCCATCTCAGCCTCAACGAACTCTGAGTGAAAGTCCTCCGAGTCTGTCTGTGTCCCTTGCCTCTTAACCTCACTCGTCGCTATGGTTAAGTACCACCAAATGATCTTTGTCCCCTTCTCGTCCCCAAGACTTCTCACCGTAATAGCAAACGGCTCTGTGGCCCCCTCCACGGTGTGCGGCGCGTCCACCATGTTGACGTGCGGCAGAGGTGCCCTGGTCGTTATTGTGCATGGGAGCAGCTTGCAGTCATAGCCGGTCTCTTCGAAGGTTTCTCGGGTGGCTGCAGCTTCGATCGACTCGCCGCAGTCTTTCCGGCCTTTGGGTAATACATATACTTTTGCCTTTGGAGAATGCAGAATGCATATTTGCCATTCATTTCTCTGTGAGTCCTTGCGGAGGAGGACAGATCCAGCGCAGATGACGAAAGCCTCGCTGAAGTGAATAAATGAGGGATATGGCCGTTTTCGCCCCATCATCGCTTGTGTAGACGTGTCTTCTGTCATGCCGATAGAGGGATATACGGGAATGGTGGGCTGTTAAAAGGAGCCTTGAGCAAGATAAACTTCTAGACGTACGCGAATCTCAGCACTAACATCAGGCTAGAGGGCGATCAACGAGGCAGCGAAGGGACGACGGCGAATATTAAACATACTTCTGTGCACTGATGAATAGTACATGTGGGATATCGATGGGACGTACCATGGTACCACTCGAGCAAAAATCATGCACACGTCTGTCCCTCACGAGGAGCAGATAAAAGGAAAATATGCCCGCTGCAAGGTTCGAACTTGCGACCTCAGGATTACGTAATCGTTTGATTACTCATATTCAAGATATGAGACCTGCGCTCTAACCAACTGAGCCAAGCGGGCAGTGGCAGCGTTAAGTATTTGATGATCTTGAGTATTTCTATTAAACAAGTAGGCTTGATTAAGATGTATGCAGTTGCTATCACTTTGAAGTCTGCCAAATATTATCACCGAAAGAGATTGGTGGACCACGGGGTTTGAAATCGTAGTGAGCCGTGGGAAATTGGTTGCTTGTGATTTGGCAAGTCCATAGACTCGCTGAACTTCGGTGACTGGAAGGCAGAGATCATTCGACGGTCAAAGTAGTCCTCGTTTACTCCGAGTCTGACACGGTCTACCCAGCACCAGTATAGTAATCCAACCAGAGTACGTTGCGGCCTACCAACCCACCACGAGGCTGTCTCTGCCATCCACAGCACTACCCCAACACTCGCTTTCCATGAATGCTCGCAAGAGGAAGGCTTCTGATCATCTCCTTCCTACCACGCAAACGAAACATTCAAGAACTGAAAAACTAAGAACTAAAGATCCGTTTGGAATGATAACTTCTGTCTGCCAAGGGATGCAGGATGGATGGAATTATCTCTGCGGAAAATCCATGCCTTCACCACGTACGTCTTGAGTCTCTTCGTGGTGATGAACTCATGGACTGACGGCGAATTCTAGCACCAATCAACGAGCACGACGCGTCTCAGTTCCTACCGTTACCCCCCAACCGACCAATACATACAGTGCCTGCTCCTCATCCCACCATTCCTCCTCGACTCCCGATACCGAGCGAATTCCATTCACACAAGTCTGAGGCTCGACCACAACACTCTAATCTTTCCTCCTCTTTCCCATCGAATTCAAATTCTATGAAAACTCTGAATAGTTCGGGTACATCTCCACAGTCAGCAACCTCAACTGAGATGACGTCCATCAGTTCTAAGCCAACTTCCCTGCCCCGCCATCACACGATGGATGCAAGTCTTGCGGAGTGCATGCGAAGAAGTCGGACCACAGAGCAGGAGAAGAAGGCGCAATCTCATATGAGGGCCAGGCCTCATATTTATCAGCCCCGCGTATGCATCGCTACCACCGTATGATGACAATCCCAGACTCACCGTTTTCCGTACCGTGTCATGTAGCACAAGGCGAACGTACAGGAGATGCTAAAGAAAGACAGAGAGGATCTGGTGAACGAGCTTTACTTCCTGAGATGCAAAACTGGTACTGCAGATACTTTCTTGAACATCGCAACATATCTGACAATCATGGTGCCTAGGATATGGCTCAGATTTGGACACATTCAAATGTAAGTATCGTTATTTGTCCGAGATCTTCTGTTTCTGACTGCTCTGCCTCAGCTTTTCTTGGTTACCAAGTTCAACTCGAGCATACAGACAAGAAAGATATTCTGTCGTGTGTGTAACATGACTCACCTACTAGATACTGACTTCATACTGATCGATTACCATAGCCTCGCAGTCTCTGACAGACTTGCGCGTTACAGAGCGGACACCAGGTCCACCGCAGAGACACTCGTTCTCAGATGTACGCCGTTTAAGCATCTTCATGATTACGCTTTGCCCACCTAGCCCTCAGGACGTTAGTCTCGATTTCTTGAGGCGCGCAATTAGCAAAGCGAAACAGTCACTTAACAGGTATGTCACGGCAGGTCGAGGACGCAGTGTGCCAGCATTAACCAATGGCCAGTCCGCCACCACCCAAACCTTTCTCGCTCCACAACGACCTTTGCCTACGAGCGCGCCAGAAGGATGAAGCAATAAATCAGCGTCTACGACCTTCTCTCCCCAAGTCATTGCCTGCAGATTTAAACAGACAAGTCGACGCGTTCCTTGCCAAGAAAGGCGTCATCTCCAAGGTCGCGCGAGAACAAGTCTGCGACAAGGACCTCTTGCGTCTGCTGCCAGAGCAATGGCTAAACGACGAAATCATAAACTTTTACGGCGCGATGATTCTTTCGCGCTCTGAGTCATGTAAAGAGAACCCTGGATCAAACGGTGTTGCGCATAAAAGGAAAAAGCCATTGGATGTGCATTACTTCAATACTTTCTTCTGGTCGAAGCTGCAGACGGAGGGTTACGAGCGGGCGAGGCTCGCGAAATGGACAAAGAAGGTGTGTTGTTCCCTTATGGTGTCTCTGCTAGCTCACTGACTCCTCGTAGTTCGACATCTTTTCCAAAGACGTTGTCCTTGTTCCTATCAACCACCACAACTCTCATTGGACTGCAGCGGCGATCAACTTCCGTCGGAAACGAATAGAGTCGTATGACAGTATGAATATTGACCGACGTTCAGTCTTCAAGGTTGGCCCACCTTGCCTTCTGGAACGTTCATGTCTAATCATCATTCCTAGGGTCTCCGTCACTACCTTGAACTAGAACATCAGAATAAAAAGAAGAAACCATTCGACTTTACAGGTTGGGAGGATTATGACCCAGAGGTATGATCCATCTTTGAATCCAGTAAATGTTAGCTCATCCACCATCTCACAGGATACCCCGCAACAAGAAAATGGCTATGATTGTGGTGTATTCACGTGCCAATTCTTGGAGGCGCTATCCCGAGGAGAAGAGGTATTCAATTTTTCTCAGAGAAATATGCCCTATCTCCGAAGGCGGATGATTTGGGAGGTTGGATATGGCAAATTTCTTGATGGGCCATAGTCACGGTACTATTCTGAACGTACCTGCATACACCAATCTACTGAGATATATCTGCGGCAGTCCTATATTGTATGCGCCGTGGGCTATGTAGTTTGGGTGGTGGGTTGTGCCAGTGGTAGCTTGATTAGAAGGGTTGGGTACGAATATAATTGATACGGAGGGCAACTCAGAGTTCATGGTGCAAAAGGTCCTCGTGTCCAAAGTTCATTGACGAGTTCAGCGTCGAAACCACCATACAATAATGAAGAACCAAAAGACGAAAACGAGGAAGATAATGTACCACAACCATCGACAGCCTTGTCGCTCGGCCATGTTGTTCATTCGACGAAATGTCCCTCCGAGAATGCCGGACGTTTCTGCGAATGCGTCGTTCTAGCGTGATACAAGTTTGCTTAGACAGCAAGCCACGAGGGAACTTGGGGTGAAACGCGTACCATCTGACTGAGCTGGATAGTCGACTCTCGGACCTCATTCCCAATACCAATACTTATCTTCACAAAAGGACGGTGCAGTGAGTGCCAAGCATAGACGAGGTCTGAGCGGACGAGACCACGTACATCTTTCAATAGCTTCACTTTAGCACTCAAACCCTCGAGGTGCTCATCATTCTGGCCCTCGAGATCGTCAGCATAGCGATGACCTGAGGATGCGTGAAGTGGAAGTTCGTATGGAGACGAGCGTCCGGAGGCTGGGGGTGTGAAGCCGCCAAGAAGCGCGGAACGGTCACGTAGTGCATTCGGTGCTCGTAATCTGGGAGACATTTCAGACATGAAGAAATCTTACGGGCACATTGTTGCAAAGGGCCTCACCGTTGGGACATTCCGAGGGGATGCCAGACCAGCTATGCTTCTCGGAGGATGGAAGGAGAAAAGATGATAGTGCGGTACGTACCCATAAACGACCATCTGAGCCACGTAAACAGTCCCACTCAACTTGGAACGGACCGGCCAAGACCTCCGAATGCCCCAAGCTTCATTTTTTTTAAGACTCTGAGACCTTTACCATGCTCAGACGTTAGCGCGAATCTTGGCGCCGTCATGTTCAGCCCTCCCTACCATGCGCACGACATTCGTACTGTTTCATTGAAACCGCGACCAGTTTCACTTCGTATTTTCGTTCCTTGCAACTGTTTCAAACTTTCACATTCTCCAGTCAAAGCGCGAGGAACATACAATGATGCGACATTTTTCACGACTAATACTCATCGGACTCGAACCTGTCCTGAAATCAACATGGTGCACACCCCCGGGCCCACTATCATTGGCATAATAAAACCCCGATGCTCCAAGACGCCTAAAAGACTGATTTATACGAATGATAGCCTTGAGCAAACCTTCAAGTGAGGACATTCTTCTCCACAAGTGACTCGGCATTCTCGCAGAGGTGCACCCTCAACGCTTCATTCTTTATCATGTCTTCGATAACCCTTCAAAGGGGTAGACCGGTGGTGTTGGCTTCGTTCCGAAGGATCAGATTGATAAATACCTGCCCTCTTCACAACGATGCCATCAAGTTTATCATACGTGGTCAGTATACCTTTGTTTCGACACTACGATTCAAGTTGATCAGTGCATCTCTAGGTCGTCCAATAATATAGTTATTTATCCAATGTCGACTGTCATGAAGTCAGGGCAAAATGCGTGCAGGTCACCCCACGCACAGTCAGCAAACTCGAGAACGAAGATATGCACCATGAATACGAATAATTTAAACTGGTCGAGTCTTCTTGTTCTGACGAGTCTTTGGATCAGTCAGGGCTGCCCTCCAGGATCGTCGCTATGAGGCAGGCATATCACATATCTCCAGTGCACTGGTCTCCGTGCGCTACCGCCCTCAAGTCGAATGACCTCCAACTTTCAGTATACTGTGATTCATCACGAACGCATTCTTGCCTGTTCGACTGCTTCGCAGGGGCCTGCTAGATGGAACTAGTAACTGACACGCGGCGGGTTGAATTCACCGCAACGCAACTTTGCCCGTGAGCCCTGCATTGCGCTAGGAATATATTTGGATCAAATTGAGACGGAGCTTACTACACTGGCTCGCCTGGAAGTGGGCAGCGGAAAGGTGAAGCCACTGATCACTGGATTTACAGTGAGCCACGTACTGCTTGACAGTGGCATTCCGTGCCACACACTCCAGCTGCAGACTTGGAAACGAATCGTTGGAATCCATCGCCTCCTTGTCTTCCACCATTGTGAATCCGTGATCATAGAAAAAAACCTTCTGTAGCAACCGAACCGTGCCGAGTAACGAAATTGAACTTGAAGTACGTAGTATACGCCTGGATGTAAGTCCAGCAACATGTCAAGCGTGAAAATATATGATACGCGTAGAGGTATATATATATAAGTCAGGAAAAGTAGGAGCCAAAAGGTTTGAGAAATTGACAATGTGAGATGAGATGTAATGGATATGCGAGGGATAGGATGCAGTATAAAGAGACGAGGTAATGTCGGTGGCAGGTCCGTCATACTAAGTCGACAAGATGGCAAACAGCGCGGGAGATGATAATACATGTCCATTGATTTGATAACATGCGCCTTCAATCGATGCTCATCCGGTTGGGATTCGTGCTCATGGGCCCGCGATGCACTTGTTGAGACCCATCCCCGCGGGCGTGGGATTTACTTCTCGCGACTGCAGGTGTATGATTAGCGCATTGAAACCGTGCATGTAGAATCCAGACGCCTACTTGAATCTTTCAGTCCCCTACCGAAGTTCTGCATCACAATGATTGTGAAAACGATTGTTACCAGCAGGAGAAAAATAGCAATTGCGGCTATTTATACGATTGTCAAAATTTTGTCCTATAATAACCGAGAACAGGAACAACGCACAGAAAGTAGTGAGTGAATGCCAAACGAGAGCATAATCCGTCTCGCGATACTTCAGCAATTTGTATGTCTACACCGGAGTGAGCATTTAGGCGAGGAATAATTTAGACCACCTACCTTGTAGACGAAGTACACCAAAGCCCCTATGCACCCTGACATGAACGTCGCCATCATCCACTTGTTCTCGTGGCGTGCTGCGAGGTGGCCCTCGACAAGAAGAACAACAGATAAAGGGAGAGCAGCCCAAGTAACGTAGTATTCCCAGTCGTCCTGTCTCAGAACTAGCCAGAGGAACTGTACGGAAAAACCGACCCAGAAAAAGAGATCGAACTTGACGAGACATTGGAAGATTTGATAGCTGGCATACATCTTCTTGATGCGACGGTCAGCACCAAGGAATTTGTATACCTTCCACCCAAACTCGTTGTAGATTTTCCAACCGAGCGCAATATAGGCTATCTCTGCGGCGGATATCACGGCAGGGATGATATCCGTAAGCACGTTAACTGGTATGTGGATAATGCCCTCCGATGTCGTCGTCGAGTTTCGAATTTCCCCAATTTGTATGACGGCGTAGATTAAGAAAAGAAAATTAAACAATCTAAATAAATAAATAAATTAGTAGGGCAAGCAATCCTCGTCAACTTTCTCACATGAGACAAATGAACTGCAGGGTGTTTCGAGCATACACTGCATCAACCGCGAGAACGAGCTGAAATATGCTAAGTGGAGGTCAGGTTGTGAGACCATGAACAGATGTAGGTACATACTGTGCCAGTGCAAATACGCTGAGGTATACATGCATTTTATTCGCACCGTCATTGTCAACGCTTCCAGCGTCCTGCAGTCGGATGAGCAAATCGCTCTCAATGGCAAGGTCTATTGCCGTCTCAACAAGGACGGTTATCACGAAGAGTCGACATGCCCAAGAGTCGGGAAGTATCTTTGGAGGCTGTGAATAAGACTTTGAGAAGACTTGGGTGCATGCTTACTCGTTGCCAGCAACTCCGATTATCGACGACCTTCTCTTGCTTTTGCTTTGGAGGGTAGCTTTGTGGAAGTTCGGGCACTACGTCATCTTCCTCCTGGATCTTTCCATTGGGGTAAAGTGACTTATTATCCAGGGAATATGATGGCCCCCGAGATGCAGAGTCATCTGTGGTATGAGTTTGAACTTTGAAGGTTTGATGGCGTGAAATCCTTGAGTAAGGCTCAGCGTATTGGTCGATAAGGTCGTCGTAGGATGACTTGAAGGCATCCGCATTTGAAGGATTAGGATGCTGCGTTGTGAGGTAGTCTGTTGAGTGGTCACCATAATTTGTGAATTGGTGAGCCATGGGGGCGGAGGAGGATAAAGAGCGTCAGGTTAAGGAAGCTGAAATGGGTTCTGTCGTCCTGCGAGCGTTGTGGCGAGAGTAAAAGAGTGTAATTTCGGTGAATACAGCCTCAAGAAAATGTTGGCGCTCACAAGAAGAGACAAGCTGAAGACATGGCGAGCTTGTGGTTGTTTGAACCCCCACAAACTATTTAACGTTCGTGGGAATACACTTCTCCTTTAGTCTTCCGTGAAGTATTGCATGCGGGTTGCATGCGGGAGCCAAAGTTCAATCAAGTTGCTTGAGCTTCGCCTATGTGATGCAGACTCATGCGCCCGTGGGGGTGAACTACTATCAGGTATGTTACTCTGTCTATGCATTGATGTAGTACCGGCAAGATAACACATCTGTTTTGATGGCACGCGGGTTCCGGCAGACCGGCGCGGTGAAGCATCGCGGCTCGAGCTTCAAGTACTATTTGTACACCCTCCTTGGACGATGCATGCTGCCCTTACAAGGCCTTCCCTGTACCAACACTCACGGGTCTAGTGCGCTCCTCCATATCGCGGCCTTGTTAACTGATCCGTAGCCTCCAGGCTTGCGGATCGGGTTTAAACTCTTCTGAGGATGGGGTGATGGAGGTTCACGTCCATATCCTTACGAGAATCGAGATATACCTACCAACATACCTGCTAACACCTCTTCTAGTGTCAGGATTCGTGTCAGTGCCCATCAGAATGGTGTCGATGTCGATTTGAAACCATCATTCTCGCGCTTCAACTGGATTTTGACCAGGATTCCAACCCGACTTGTATAACTCCCTCGCTCTCATTTGCGAGTGCTACAGCGGATCGGTCTGTCAGCGAGAAGTCTCGATCTAATCGTTACCCTCCGTACTGTTCCAGCTTTGGAATGTCATGAAATTCTTTGGTTGCTTTTACCTCAGAATCAAAGATGACTTATTTACACGCGATCCCTGTGTTTCCTCCCCTTTCAAGTTCATCTTGTGTTTACCAGTGCACATTCAACCGGGCAGCAAGCCTTGTTTGGCGAATCTGGTTTTCGGGGACGGTAACTTTTTCCCAGTGTGGGTCCCCCACACTGAGAAAACCGCTTGGTGATCTTTCCTGGAATGGTGTAAGCTCTTGAGTTATATTTCCATCCAATTGGTTCACCGCCACGAATAGGTGTTCACTGTTGCCCAACCCTGGTCCCGGAGGGATGGCCTTGGACACACTTTTACGTTTGTTCGCTGATCGTTTATGGGGTCAATACAACACTGAACGTATACGCCTTCCGACCCACTGTGAAAGAGCTCTCGATTGAGTGGAAAAGAATGCACGGAACGTCATACTTTGCGTTATCCCGAGACAAATGTGTCCTCGCTACTTAAGCAGTCAGTCCTTCCTGCATCAGTACTTCTAGGTTGATCCGAACGGTTTCGCAGCTCTCGCCTGTACATTGTACTCGATTGCATTCGCAATCTTCAGGATACCTTCCAAGGCTTCATGAGCTATATCCTAGCTATATCCAAGCGATCACTGGAGTGGAATGAAGATCATGACACGCCTCCTTGGACATGATGAATCGTGATCGGTGACGCGAAGAGATGCTGGGCCAACGAGGGGCTAAGTATCCCGATCCGCGGACGACCGACTGTCATTTTCGCTTTCTGAATCGGAACCGTTCAGGCTGCCTGATTCAGGGATGGGTATGGAGCTACTTAGGTGTTCAAATCAAGTTCTTATATATGTATACTGGTGGTCTTCTCTCCACGGCTATGAGTAATTGACGCGATACAGCCTCAGTACAGGTCGACTCACGAATTTCAAAATTCTCTTTGGGTGCGAAGGGTGGGTTGTTCTCGTCATTATATATGAAGGGGGTATCATACATGGCTTGATTGTGTTTGTTGGACATAGAAGGTACACAATTGTTGTTCGTTATGGTAGATTGAACTGTTAAGACAATAGAGATAGAAGAGTGAACAGATAGCCTTTGTGGTGGTCGTAGTCATCACTGTGAACGATTTTTGGATGATTATGTCATGAACCGTCAGTATCTGTGGATGAACCAGTTTCTTCTCCTTCGACGTCTAAAGGTAACTTCAGTTTAATGCCATCAAGCGCCTCCCATGGTACGTACCAATGAGATAATCAGGCTCGATCCTAACGGGTGGAGGTGGCGGCCGTGGGGGGCTGGGACGTTTCACTTGGGCAACTAAGGCAGCTGCACCTCTGCCCATCCCCGTTCTACTGCCTTTGGGACGTCCACGTTTTGGTGGACCTGTCCCGGCGGGACTTTGAGCTGAAATTGCAGACGATGTTGAAGTCGCGATAGGAGTGCCAGCAGAGGACTGGGAGCCGGGCGTAGAGGAGCGTTCTCGATCTAAGAATGACGCGGTCGATGAAGATCGCAACTTGGAGGGAACCTTGGATTGTGAGGAAGGGACTTGTAGTGTCTGCATAGCGGGTTGGTAAGTTCAGGAATATGGCAAGGGAATGATACAAGCCTGATTGCCGGAGCCATCGAGCCCTGCCTTGAGGCGAGAAACAGGGGAACCTGGGTAAAAATCAGAAGTATACAACAAGTACACCAACGCCGGCGACTTACCCGTCGTCTTTTGTTTTTTCTGCTTCTTGACTGGAGATGTCTGTGGCGAAACAGGCTGCTTTTAGATCAGTGAGCGGCAAGCCCCCCATCAAAGCGCGCGAAGTGACTCACCCGTTTGCGTTTGAGGTTGAATTCGGCTTCATCTATGGCACTATGAGATAACACATCCGCTGCCGTGGACGGACAAATACCAGTAAGTTTACTCTTTGACTTCCCCTTCCCTTTCCCGTTGGAGTTTTCGTCTGAGACGTTACCATTCTCTGAGCCGAGATAGGGTGACGCCGACCGGCCAGATTCGATTGGTATCCTGAAAATGGAGCTCAGCTCACCGAAGTTGTACGATCCCTTACATCACATACTTGGTCTTGAGGTTGGTACCACGCGCTGCTCCGCGTCGTACCCCGGTTCCTAGGCCCATGCACGAACTGAGGTGAGGAGCATATCTATTTGAGGCAATCTTGATATAACAGTAAGCCTTGTGTCAGGGTGTGTGGATGACTTCAAAGGACTGAACCTGTCGTTTGCACACTGTGCACTCGAAGAGGATGTTGCCATCCTTGATGTTTGTGGGCGTATTCGTTCCGTTGTTGGAGATGTTCTTGCCTCCAGACGTCTCACCATTCCCTGTGTCCGGTGATTGCGAGGTTGCCTGACTACCACTTCCGTGAGCTAAATAATGAATAGAGAATATCATGATGGTGAGACGAAGGGGACGGCTAGTTTAGGGATGTCGAGCCGCACCTATGCCACAGCTGTGGGTGCATGAGGATTGGTGTTATGCGGGAAATTTAGGGAAGCTCACCGGGTATGACATATATGACAAACCGCTCGACTCCGTATTATTTCATGATGTCCACGAAGGGCAGCATCCATTACAAGGTCATCCAGCATGGCCGAGAAGAGCCTGGCGGCCTGGACGTAGTGAGTGCCTGGAGGTGCTACAGGACAAAGCGCATACCAGACCTGTGATAACCTCTTCCCGTTCTGACTTGGACATGCTTCATGCGCGTCCTGAGCGTTTGCCTGATGAGTTTCAGATGGACTTACTCAACGTGCACTTGTGGTCAGTGTCCTTGTTCAATCTGAACCCGTCGCAATTGCCGATCGTAAGGGACACGTGACATGCTCATTGTACGTATTCGCTGACATTGGAATGCCGCCTCGCCAGTTGGTCGCCGTACTAGTACTGCTCATGGGTTGTCTGCAACCAAGATTCAAGCCTCAAGCATCGTGAGCACTCCGAATTCAAGCTCCAAGCCAACTCCAAGCCTAGTCAAGTGGTATCCTTCCAACTTCAAGCCTGTTCTCTTGCTACATGGATCGTTCAGTCAAACGGAGTGCGGGTTGAGCTGACCGCATCCCATCACCCCGTGTTGCGCAGACACGCGCTTCCAGATTCCGCAAACCCCGTATCTTGTGGTTCTCGTATTTCTGCTTATATCGAATTGCTGAATCTCTTTATGTAAAGAGACTTCATTCCGTCGGATTTCTATGCCTCCGAGTCTGGGGGTGCAGCTGGCAAGCAAGTGTTTCGGACCCTTGAGCTGCAACAAAGAATAACCTTGTCAACAATATTTCTCTCATGATTGTTCATCTAAGATAGTATGCTTTCAGCGACTTCACTCTTTTTCAGGTGGCGAAACTCGACCAAGACGCACGGTGTTATGGCAAAGGTTCCACCGCCTCACCTTAGCAAGCACCCTTTGCTCAACGTGCAACTCCATTAATGACTGTAACTACAACGTGTCCCGGTTACCCGGAAATCAATGGGTCAGGTGCAATCACTTCCATAGTGTAGTACATGGTAATGATACCCGGTACAGAGCATGACCATTGAAATATCAATATTACCTATGCAGACAGTCCTGATGCTCTGCTCCTCACCCTCAACGCCGAATACAGCAAATAGGTGGTAAAGGGGATTACTTCTGAGTGCCTATATTGTTGCGAGAAAGGTAGCCCAGTTGATGCGAGCACAACGAGAGTGACCGATCTTACCGCATGCGATGATTTTGGTAGCAACAGACAGACCAGTTAGCTGGCGGAAGATGTATATCAACTCTTCAGGTGTTAGGGGGTGGAAGTAGATGTGAGAGGTATACGTCTGTAATCTGTTCATTCATCGTGCTCAGTGAAATTCGTCAAAAGAAGCATCATGCAGGTCGTATACGCAAACGAGTGGTGCTCGACATGTGCCGTCGAATTAGAAGAAAAATAAGAGTTGAAGATGGAGAGGATAAGAATCTAGTTCTTCCACAGGTCAATGAGATAACATGGAAAAGAGCACCAATGAACATGAGATGAAAAAAAAACGGATACGGTATGGGCGACTTTTGTCAAGCACTCCCTCAATCGCGTGTAAGGCGTGAGATGGTGAACACGCTAATAATGACAACCGCAAGTGCCCCTATACTCGCAGGGAGCAACAAATCCTTGGGAATACCCATAACAAGTTCCTGTTGAGGGGGCATGTGCACTGTTGCAGGTGGCACGACCACAGCAGGTTCGGGTACAACTTCTGTCTTCTCAACTGCCTTCACTTCCTCCTTTGCGGCAGCGGCAGCTTCAGCAGCCTTGGCCTCACTCTTGTCGGCACCTGCTTCATCCCAGAGTTTACCACCTTGGATGAACAATACAACTCGATCCGAGCCTGCCGTACGCGCAATCTTGACAGCATCCGCAATATCACTATCGCTCGTGATCAACACCGTATCGTCATCCGCATCCGTGTACGACAACAGAAAGTCCGTCGGATCAGGCTTCTGATCCATAGGACCCTCGTACGAGACGAAGAATGGATCCGTGGCAAGCTTTCCACACACGATTTCACGGAGATTCTCGACGCTGTCGTGTCTGGCCTGGAAACGGTGCGTCCGACCGCTTGGCGTGCGGAACTTGAAGACATATGTGCCATCGTCAACGGGGACGCTCGAGGCTGCGCCTGTGATACTGGGGAGAAGATGTCCACCTTTCTTGCGTGGGTACCCATCGAGAACGGACTCGTGTTCGTCGTCGACGACGGAAGCAGAGTCATTGGGGTGGACTTCCGAGTAAGGAGACTGCTGGAGGCGAGAGAGGTTGTGCGCAGAGATGGAGTGGCCCTCAGTGGGGACGTGTGAGCCAGAGATGACGGACTCGGTATCCTCATGACCACCAATAGAGTCGAAGAAACGACCCCACATCGGCCCACCCTCGGGCTCAGCATTCTCACCAGATGCCTCGGTACTCATCGCGTTCATCTACACCAAAGTCAGCGAAGGGTCACGATGGGAGGAGTAACCATCACAAACTTGTTCGAGTGTGGCATATGTGAGCTTAAGAACGTCAACGATGGCTACGAGGCGTCCGTCCGTCTCCACAACAGGTAGATTGAGGTAGTGACCATCTGTGAACACGGATTTAAGCGGGAAATTTCCCAAAAACCATGCCGTACTCACTGTGCATCTTCTTGAGTGCATCATGCACGCTCATAGCTGGAGGTGCAGTGTCCGGGTGAGGAGTCATCACCCGAATCACACTGCAGATTCCAGCGTCCAACCCGGCGGCAATCACCCGAAGCACGATATCCTTGCTCGTGAAGATACCCGCGATCTTGGGATGTACGCTGTCAGAGCCGGGAGTGTTTTCCATCACGCAAACAGCCGTCACTCTGCGCTCTTTCATCAGCTTGGCAACCTCACGAACAGTGGTCTTCGGAGTAACTGTTGCAGGCTGCGTTCGCGAGTCCATGACTGTAGTGAGGTCCGGCAGTGCGGTCTTCTCGCGCAGAGCATCGACGTAAGCGAGCATAGCAGCTGCTTGAGGATTGGCAGACATTCCAGGACCGAGCTCAGATTGTACGCCAGCAAGCGCATGGTATAGCTTCTCTGAGGCTGAAGAACTGCGTTCGACCTTGTTGAGAGCCTCGTGGAAGACTTTGGTGATATCAAGCAAACCGACGACGTTGCCCTCCTCGTTACAAACAGGCTAAACTTGTGGGTAAAAAAGACGAGCAGGATGGAAGACGTGAAGTGTCTTACCAAGTGTCGGAAGTGTCTTTGGACCATGAGCTGCAGAGCCTCGGTTGCACTTGTCGTGTCACGGGTGACCATTGGGTTCCGTGTCATGATTTGGCTGACTGGTGTTGAATGCGGATCGAGGCCATCTGCGGTAACCTTTTCAACGGATCAGTTACCACAGCTGGAGTAAAAGAGGGTAGTACACACTCTGTAGGCCAAGTCCTTGGCGGTGAAGATACCGCTAAGACCTTCCTCATCGTCGACGACGAGCACACAGTCAGTGCGTTTGGCAGCACATAGCTGACTAGCTTCGGCAACAGTGATGTTATCGGGAACAGTGAGCGCAGGACTGGGTTTAAGCGCGGCGACAGTTCCCTTTGCAACTGCTGACTTGGCAGGACGCTTTGCACGACTTGCCGACTGATGTGCGGTTGAGATGGTGCGCTTTCGGGCGAGCTCCGACTCAATTTTCTTGCGGATTGCCTGTGTGGGAGTATTAGCTGTTGAAACACTGCGCACTGGGTTGCGACGGTGAGAGATAGAATTGGGGGTGGAATGGGCAAGCCCTTGGTACGGTGATGAGGGAGTGGTCATGAAAAGCGGAGATTACACGTGTACGGGCTTCGCGTAACCATGCTACTAATCCGACAAGGAATTCGTTGAGACCCACCTCGTCACGCTTTGACTGCTTCTTTCTCGTCTCGGAGAGGGAAGGAACGGCCGAGAGATTTGACATGGACATGGAAGCTGAACTGGCGTGTCTGACTTGGTGAGGAGGGACTGGCGAGGAAGAGCGGTCAAGAGGTCTGTTTACAGAAGGAGAATGGGATGGAACGGGAATGCGGGACATGAAAATAAGCGAGTGCAGGTTCACCAGTGACAAGCCAGAATGTCGAACCAACACCAGTTAACCTTTGACCGCCCCAACTTGAGTTCTCTGTGTTTTCTTCCCGAAGGACTTCCGATAATGGTACCCGTACACTTGTGTACATTTGTTTGTAATCTGTGGCAACTTGGCCGAATCTCGCCGGTATAGATAGTACTAAGAAGACACTCTTCCTCCTCCTCCTCCTCCTCCTCCTCCTCCTCCTCCTCAACTAAGTAACTTGCTTTGGGATGAACTTGAATCCTTCTTGTCTCTTCTGGTAACGGGTGGCGTAGAGATAGTAAACAACACCAACGACCAAAATTAGTACAATGTTGGCTGTGATAAAATGATCAGTGTCGGGCCCCTCACGGCTAGATTGATGTCTCACAGAGTATGAATCCAAAGAAGTCCTGGAAGAGATGCAACCCAAGAGCCACTGTACGATGTCCGAGCTCGAGGGTGCCCTCAACAAACGTCCTCCCAAGAATAAATATGGCGTGAATAACACCCAGGACAGCATGCAGCAGGGATGTTGCAACAGACACAACAGATTCTGCAGAGCAAGCCAAAGAGTTCATGAATGCAGACATGATGGAGGTTATTTAACGTCGACGAGGAAAGAGAGTCCTTTTCGACTAGCATTATATATTACCCCTCACGAGCTCCAAGATAGCGTCACGTATAGGAGCTTGCTCCCAACAATATCTGGGAGTAATTCTCGTCATAAGTTAAAAACGTCACTGACATATCAACAAACAATAGAACATCGTTGAGTACGAAACCTCAAAAACCGAAGGGGGTGAATACATGACTCGGAAGAGCAGAGCCTGAAGCACAGTCCGATCCCATCCTCGTCACCAGTCGTCAAATCATAGCCCGGTCAACCGTCCTGCGCAGATCCATGACAATTTGACCCCACCCAGTAATCTTGTTCATGTCCATGTCTAGTCCCTTCTAGCCCCTTGGCCAGCCTGTTGCTCGAGGACACTGCCTGCCCACCTTCCCACCATCTCCCTGATCCTGCCCCACACCATCGGAACAGCAGGTGGCAAGCCTGGGCGGTTTATGACGGCAGAGATACGAGCATCGGCAACTGCAATGGCATCACGTGTAAACCCGGAATGGTAGTATCGCTGACGCAAGAAATGTGCGTAGATGAGCGGTGTCAACAGAGAGTTCCGGAAGAGAATGGCTCCGAATGCGACCCTCACGAAGATCAGGAGCTCGGCGAAAGCAACGACACGCATAGCAGGGTCATAGTTGGCTGAAGGAGATATACGTTCAGGGGTAACGGTATCAACAGGTTATAGGACATACCTTTCACCCAGAGCTGCAAACGCTTCGCGAGTTGATGGGGTTGAGGAGGTCCACCAGCAGTAGCGGGTGGGCCAGGCGGAAGGAACCGGGGCATCAACGTGGTGCGCGTAAACGTCAAAGCATGGAAAAGCGAGAAGACAAAGTATGGCATCAACGCAACTGTGTGACATGCACCAGTCAACGACGCCCTCAAGGAGCAAAAACGTGTTTCTTACTCGTAACTGGCTTGGAACTCCACCAAAAGAAAGCGAGGAGGAAGTATTGCACGTTCTTTGATTGGTTTGAGGACATGACATGACATTGAAAAACTCGTAAACGCACCTCATCCGTCAATGCTTTCTGCACGTACGCGAGATTAGGCTGGAAAGTCTGGAACCGCACGAGGTGAGAAGATCAAAACGCGATCAAGGGCACCCGCACTCACCCCGAGGGATTTACTGCAAACACGCGGCACAGGGGAAGTCGAACATGTCAGTAACAGGCCACGCCGATAGGGCGCTACTCACTGGCACACTATCGCATAGCTGACAAGTGCACCCAAAAAACCCGCTGAGCATCGCAAATAGGTTTCAGTGTCAACTGCGGCGCAATGAATGAGAATGAGAGCGTACCTTTGTACCACCACGCAGAAATTGTGCTGAAGGTGACCGACGCAATGAAGTATCGCAATGCTGCGAGTAGAAGCAAAAAGTGACCGCCTGCCCATAGATAGTGCTGCACACGCCAACATTTCGGTTTGTTCAGAACATATGTATCGAACAAGATGATATCAGTCAGTAAGGTATTTGGCAAAGCGAGCAAGAAGTAAAGAATACCTGAGTCGTCGCCATCGGTGCTATGTGAGATTGATTAACAAAAGACAGAGAATGTTGAGAAAGAAATTTTGCGCTGCGAGGCTGAGTACTTAGCAGAGGGTTTGAAGCTGATGGAGCGTTTGCCTGCTGTTCGGTTTAGGGCAGGTGTACACGTAAGCCTGACTGTGTATGGGCGTCTATGTATCAATTTATCATGCATGCAGGGCTTTCGCTTATTTACATACAAAATAAAATCCGCGGTGAAATGAACGCTAGGATATATTATCTGGTGTGGGCCGTCAAGCACGCGTCACCCACTCCATTGCTGTCCCGATGCTTTCGCCTTTTTCCGTTCCTTCCCCTTCCTGTACATCTCTTTCCCAACGGCCTTCTTCCCCAGCGTCTCTATCCTGCGCTCCTTACCCTGTCTTCTTGACATATTTCTCCGCGACCCTGCCGCTTCGTCCTCCATGGCTTCCGCTTCTTCACCACTCTCGGCACCCCCGCCAAGCGGCATGTCCTCCCAGACCTCGTCGTCCTCTTCACCGTTCCCTTCATCTCGTCCGCGCTTCCTCCCAGAAGTCGATTTTCCGCTCCCACCTCCAATGTTAATGTTTATACGTGGTGGGACCGCGAAGCCGAACGACTTTCCAACTTTGGTGAGGTCGAGAGCGTTGATGTCAAATATTTTCTTCAGCGAATACGAAGCGTAGGCCTGGAGGTACGACCTGAACCCATCCCGCGCAGACTGGTGTAGGAAATAGTTCTTTTGTAGTAGCTTTTCTAACTAGATTCGAGAATTAAAATACGTCAACGAGTGTTCACTGCAGGGGATCGGGTGAAGAAATACATACCTGACTTTGTACATTAGATATCCGCTCTGCAGGGAACGTAAACTCGTTCAGAGGGACTTTTGCGTCTTTAAGATACCGCAAGAACCCCAGCTCGCTCTCCAGCAGGAACAGAAGACTCTTCCCGACTTTCCCGGCTCGCGCAGTACGTCCGACGCGATGTATATAGTCCCTTGGGTCGTCCGGAGGGTCGTATTGGATGATCCAGTCCACACGGGGGATATCTAGTCCACGAGCAGCAACGTCGGTGCAGAGCAGGATACCGGATTCTGCGTTGATGAACTCGAAGAAAGTATTGGTGCGTTTTTGTTGTTTTTGCTTGCCCTAGGTTGCCCTTCAGTCAGCTAAACATTCAAAGATGAACATAAGAAAGAACTTACGTGAAGGTCAAGCACCGGCACATCAATGTAGTTTAGCAGCTCTCCGTGGTATTTGACGGAGTTACAACTAGAGAAGAAGACAATGATTTTCTTCTTCGAGTTTTTTTTGAGGAAAGTAAACAGCAGGAGGAAACGGCGGTCAGACGGGCACACAACGTAACCCTGTGAAAGTGTTGATACAGTGCTGGTTGCCTCTTGCTTGTCGACGTCGATGAGGAGAGGCCCAGGACGAAGTGATATGCGAGCAAGGTCTTGGACCTTTGTAGTTTGGGTGGCCGAGAAGAGCATAGATTGTCGACCGTCTATCAAACAGTCAGTTAGAGCTGAAAGTCAGAAACACCCATGATGTACCATTTGGAAGAATCGAAATGATTTTCTTTATTTCCTCCTCGAAACCAATCTCCAATATTCGATCCGCTTCGTCGATAACGAGTGCCTTGAGATTCCGGAAAACAAACCCTTTGGTATTCTGCTCTCGTGAGTATTCATCGTTCCGGAACTTGTGTGCGGATTGACATACTTGGAGGTGGTCGAGCAGCCGCCCTGGGGTCGCGACGACCAGGTTAACACCCTTCTCGAGCTTCTCTGCCTCTGCCCTCCGATTTGCACCGCCAATGACAATGCCAAACGTTTGCGAATGATAGGCCATAAGATCTTTTGCAACACCAAATATTTGGAGTGCGAGCTCTCGTGTGGGGGAGACAATGACGATGCCAGTTCCTGAGTTGACCCAGACCAGGTTTGGTCAATCATACCGACTGTAGAGCGTAGAGTGAACGTACCATTTCTTGGCTTGAACTTCATCCGATGCAACAACTCAACGGCAGGAATCAGGAACGCAAGTGTCTTTCCTGAGCCAGTCTGAGCAGCACCAAGCACATCTTTCCCAGCTAACAGTGGGGGGATCGTTTTTGCCTGTACCGGTGTCATGGTCTCGAACTTCATGTCTGCGAGGGCCTTGTTGGTTGCCTCTGAGAGCTCGAGTGAGGAGAATGGTTCGCGGCCGGGGACATTTTCTGTGGGAGCAGAGGGAGATTCCCCAGTCATCGAGGTTAATTCAGAATGTTTCAAGGAGCCGGATATGCGCTCGTGGAAGACAAACAGATATAGGATCTGATTGTGATATAGTATAGTAGGCAGCTCGCTGCAGATATTTCGTGCAAATCGTATTTGCCTCGTTGAATCAATCAGAAAAAGTGTAGCCGCAACGTCGGCAAACTCCGAACACCTTTATGTCTACTACCTCAGGTCAGTACATCATCTCTGCGATCGCTTAGGCCCCCATATCTCATCTTCCAGCTCCCAACATCAAAGCGTTTTCGTATGTTGTCATAGTCGGCGCTTCTCTCGGGGTGGGGGTTTATCTCGGGTCCCGCTTTGGCGCGAGTAACGTCCCTCCAGTGACCACCACGACAGCGGCCAAGCCAGAACCCAAGCCTGAAGCAGAGAGCAGTGATGACGAGGATGAAGAGCTAGCGGACGGTGATCTCTCAGCCGTAAAATCCCGCATGATGGACCAGTGCAAGCTTGTAGGCAGCCATCAGCTCCTCCACCCGTAGGCATGAGTTCTTATGGTGTTGACGTTTTAGGTGTTGATCGTGAGGACGGATTTGAACATGACTAAGGGCAAGATTGCTGCACAGTGCGTGACTACCTTCTATGAACTAGCTCTTCTCTTACTCGTTCAGGTGTGGGTATGTGGAATAGCTTGCTCGATGAGCACTTAGCTACAATACCTATCACAGACACGCGACGTTAGCGTGCTACAAAGCGCTCATGAAAACAAACCCACAGGTGAGCTGAGAAGTTACAGTCTAGAGCATTTGACCACTGACATGGGCCCAGCTTGTACAACATTGGGAGCGCACAGGGTATGTCCTACAGTCAACTACTTAACTTGCCGTACATAAACCAGACTCTAACAGACAAGCAAAAATCGCCCTTCGAGGGTCGTCGGAAGATGAGCTCCTTGAGCTGGAGGCAATCGCAAAGAGTCTCAATCTATGCGCTCGCTCGATATTAGACGCGTATGTCGAGTTTCCCCCGTAGCAACTATTTGGTTAATGAACGTACCTTCTAGTGGTCGCACGCAGATCGCTGCAGGATCACGCACGGTTCTTGGTATTGGTCCCGGTGCGCTTACTCGCCTCTGAGCATCAATATACTTGATTTATCCACGTCTTAACAGCACCAGTCGACCTTATCAACCAAGTAACCGGACATCTCAAACTGCTCTGATCACCACTTCCGCTTCCGTGATAGTGACATTCTTGTTACTCTAATATACAGTCAAAATACCATGCATCCCCATACCGCCAGTACTTGCTAGTGAGTAGTCTGTGCACGCTGTTTGCGATGTGAGTCTAGGTTGTGGGGTAACTATCGTCTCCTTTTGGTGTGGCCTGCCCTCTATACTTTCTATAGAACCGAACCCACGCTGTTACCACTAGATGCATTTCCACCGTCTCCACCGTTATCTGTCGACTGTGTTAGCTTTGTTTCACAGCGTGTGTGTTATACATACCCGAGTTTAGTTCCACCAAAGCGGGGCGATTATCGGTGACTGACCCTCCCAACGCCTGGCCACCAGCTCCCGAGAACCCACTGCCCACGGGTACTTTGCCAGTAGTACCGGTTCCTCCGATACCGTTGAGGGATGAGCTTCCCGAAGCTGACCCAGAGGGTGCGCTTCCCCCGTTCCCTGCATTCCCTTTGAGAGCGGTTAGACCCATGACCTTATGGCATTGATGTCAGTTACTCACCAGATCCCACCTTGATCAGCTGTGGATGGAGGAGTCCAGCTAATGCACAGCCTGTGCCTGTGCAGTCATTCGCGCCAGTTTCTACAGACCCCCCTGACGCTTGACCTCCTACACCTGAGTACGCACTCCCAATACCATTGCGTGCCAAGACGTCGTCGACTGGAAGCGCGCGCGTAGTTGCAGCGAGTGCGACGAGGATGAAAGCGTAGGCAGAGTAACGACACATAGCGGTGGTCAGGCGGAGCGGGCTGAGAGGGTTCTTGCAGGTGGTAATGGTCAAGAGAACTGTGAATGTTTCCGGCAGAAGAAGGGGGTATTTATGTGACTTGTGAGGGTAGAGGCTGACAAGCTTTGGCTGTTGCCAACTTAACTTAGAGGCTGACTAGGACTAGTAGAACGCGTTTCGGTCACGTGAGTTGATTTTCTGCCTGAGGGAGTTACATCATAGGTAGCCACCAACTCATTTATGTAATCAACGATTTACGGTATTTCTCAATTTCGATAATCTCTGTAATTTACTTGCCAAGTCACGAAAGGCTGGAACGTTTGAAAGTTGCTGTCAATGTCATGAACACAAGAACCTCTTCATCTGCTCCATTTCTCCCTACCTTGTAAATACCAGTCGTGTTTCACTGGGTACCTCCACCATTCTTAGCTATGGCAGCTAGTCTCACTATCGCCCGAGCCTATCAATATTTTTTCGACACTCATCCCAATCGCACACTCGCCGTCACTGGTGGGACACTCAATGCCTTTGGTGACATCGTCGCGCAGCTTTCCCAGAACGCAGTGAGCAGTGAAAACCCAGTCCTATCTCTTATCCGTAACTGACTTCTTCCATTCACTGCCACAGCTTGCCGGAGACCATGAGCGTCGACCAGGTTGGGATGCTTCGCGCACTCTCCGCTTCTTCTGCTTTGGGTGCGGTATGGGTGTGTAGTTCGCTTCAATTATGAGAAGTAAACCTTGAACCCGCTTCTTCCGAGGCCCCTTACTTGGCAGGTGGAACCTTCTCCTTGAACGCAGGTTTCCGCTGCGCAGACGGCGGACTCACAGAGTCAGCCTGAAAGCGCTATCAAAGAGGGTTGCTGCTGATCAGTTTGTAATGTGAGTTTGTCGCGATGCCTCAAGTACTGGAGACCGCTTAGACCACACCTCTTACACAGGGCTCCACTTGGTGTATGTTCTCAAGATGCTCTGATGATGCCTGCTTCTGACTGTGGTTTTCCCCTATACAGCTTGCGATATTCGTTGGCTCTATAGGTATCATGGAGGGCCGAAGTACCAATCAGATACGAGAAAAATATGCGGACATGTATGCCACGGCGTTACTGACCAACTGGAAAATTTGGCCCATAGCACAAGTAAGCACCGTTCGACATTTTTATCGTTCTAGACCTCACGTCGTGTTTTCAGTTGATAAACTTCCGATATATGCCACTACCGTATAGAATACCTTTCCAGTCTGCTTGTGGTGTTTTCTGGACACTGTACCTGTCCAATTTGAACGCCAAGTAGGTCCTCCTATCTTCTGATTCAGGAAGTTAGCATCTAAGGCATCTCCCAGAGAAGATGAAAGGCAGGATAGAGATGCTGCAATGCACTAGATATCCATAGACTCATTTACCCTGACCTTTGGGCTTTGTTGTCGAGATTTAAACCGTAGTTCACCTTGCTAAAGTTACTGATAATGTCTCCTAATCTTCTCTTTTTCACCTTTCCTTGTCTTCTGGCACTCATGTTTATTTACTGTGCCCGAAGCCAAATGATATTTTCTTCCAAGTTGACGCTCGACACAAATATTTCCTATGCATGGGTACATAGATACATGCTGTATTCCCACTTATGTCTGTCCGTACTTTGGCTTGAAGAACGCAGGTGGAAGCTTCGAAAGCACATCCACCAGCGGCCTTTCCACTAGCACCATCTCGCCAGGGCCCAAGAAGTCCAACGCAAGTATCGGCCGATAATGCGTGACCATGCGCAAATTCCGCGCATCATATGCACTATTTTGGAGGTCGGGACGTGGCGCGGCGCCCTGTTGTCGCTTCGCCTCGGACTTGCGACGTTTTCGCGGTGCGGTGTAGTTGCCTAACCAATCAAGTTTGAGTTTGCAAAGCCAGGAGGAGCCCCAGAAGATGGCTTCTTTTTGGGAGGATGGAGTGGAGAGTTGGGAAAAGGGATTTTGTGAGAGGTCTGTCATCTCAACGTCCCCATTGACGAGGCGAGGTGGGAGTGTCACCGGCTCAAAAGAAACACCGATCACAGGGTCTGGAGTGCTGAACAGTTGTTTTGGGATGCGCGAGTTAAGGTCATGCGCCCACGAGGGCACTTCACTGTGTTCGACATCGTAGACGTGGACCGTGTTGTTTGGGAGAACAGTCATAAGCATCTGCGGTCTCTCTGGAGTGAATATCATGACATTGGGTGGGTGGGGTAGGGAGGGTAGCGCTGTGTGGTACTGTGCGCAACATGTTAGCACGGCGGTTTCATTGAAATGGGACGCAGCCTACTTGGATCGAGTCAAGATTGAACACAAACATCCGGCACAGATCATCTAAGGTCGCAAGCCATTGTCCGTCTGGACTTACAGCCATGCGCACGACAGGTGGTGGTCCATTAGACTCAGGTGTTATCTCGTCACCATCGTCATCTGTAGATTGCGATTGACTCCTGTTCGACCCACGAACTATCCGCCTGCCGCTGAATGAGCTTGGTTTCCGGTGCTGGTCGAACCGTCTTAAGACGGTGGGCTCTTCGGTAGTTAGGTCAAGTACGAGGACAAATGAGGTTGTCGCAGTGGCTATTACCATCTTGCTCGAGTCAGGGGTGAATGCGAAGCAGCTCCCGCCTGTCGAACGGGGTCTCGAGCCTGAAATAGGTATGTGGGCCTCTAGCACGGAAGTAAGCGAACGGACCCTTCTTGGTTTCATGTCCCCTGATTGCTGATGGGACGAATTCTGAATTGAGCATACTCCCAACCATGAAGGACGTGAAAACAAACTCACTGTTTTGCTCAGTTCGAAAAGCTTTGCCTCGTACAAATCCGAGGCGACAAGCCATCGTCCATCATCCGAAAGTGCGCTCGCTATGAGATTCGTGTGCACACTCAACTCCATCTCAAGCACACTTTCCCAACCGTCCCTCGACTCGGGGTCCGTAGAACTGTCCATGCCGTCGATCACCATCGCTGTACTCGGGATCTCAAGCACGCGCCAGACGTTCAATCCAGTCTCATGCATGCACGAGACAAGCCTTGCTCTCCTGGCTATGGAAAGGACAGAGGAATACGGAATCCGCCGATAATACGAGTCTTCGAAAGTCGTCGCAGTGCTCGTTGCTAGTGGGTTCACAACACGAGCCGCCGCGGTGGATGTTGTCACACTTGCAGGCAGAGCGGGAGTCAAGACCACGGACATGTCTAGGCCTCCCGAGACGAGAATGGGCGCGATGGTAGGTGCTCCAGGGGAGGGTTTTCGTCTGTGTGCTGGCGGGAGTGGTGTGTGGGGTGGCCACATCACCAGAGCGCGTACGTCGTGTGAGTGCATTCGCCGAGACGCCGACTGGACCCATCGTCCAACGGAGTGGCTCAACGTCGACGTCGACGTTCCTGAAGTGACATAGTTAAACTGTACTATTTTTTGGTCTACGCCCGAGGTGAAAACTGTTGTTCCGTCTGGTCCGATTGTTAAACAGAGCACATCGGCGCCGTGTGCAGTGAAGGTGTGTGTTTGGGTGCATGTTATTGAGTCCCAGAACTTAACTGTGCCTAGCGAGTCTCCGGAGATGATGGTCCCGTCTCTGTGTAGGATGTTCAGTTCATGCGCATTCCTGACAGGACATACGAAATTACACTCACGCCAGCACTCCAACCGCCCAGACGAGAGTCCTCTCTCCTTTCATTTTATCCGTTCCCATACGATCAGTAGGCCGGCCAGTGCTGACATCCCACTTCCGTAGACTGCTGTCTGAGCCCCCAGTCACAAGCCACGAATCGATCCACTCATCCTCTTCATCCTCACTATCATCCTCGTCATCCTCCTCTTGATTGATTTTGTTCTCTGTTGAACCGTTGGTTTTCGGTTTTGGCTGTCGAGGTATTGGAGGTCCCCATGCGATGCTGAGGATACGACATTTGACGCGATCGAAGCGGCGATGGTGCTGAAGTGTGTCGGCTACAAGAGAAAGAAGTCGTACGGAGCCGTCTTCGCACCCTAACGCCAGCACTGTCGACGCGGGGTTCGCTGCCATACACCATATCGAGCCTCCTTGTGAGCTGATTGTCCTCTGCAGCCACAAATCTTAGGGGAGTCAACATTAAATACGGGACACGACGCACCCTGACTGAGCTTCTTGCAATGTCCCATTCCAGGAGTTCGCTTCCACCACCAGAGCTGAATAAGCGAAGATCTGAGCAAGAGGGAAGACTGTCGGACGGGAATATATCCGGATATCGTATGGTCAGTGCCACTGAGTCTACTTTTGAGGGGTGAGGCCCGGGAAGAGTCTGTAGTTCAAACCTCTGAGTATCCCACAGCTCGGGGTGATAAAGTAAGCGCACCTTGCGTATGTGCCATGCCTGTGGTGCCTGTGGTTCGCCGTCTTCTCCGGTCCACTCAAGCAAGTCTATATCTCCATTCGCATGTCCTACGACTAATGTCCCGAACCCCCCTCCTCGATCGCGTTCGCGCTCCTTTCCAGTTTTCCTCTTCCTCAGCGATGGAAGTGGTAAGGGGGGGAACGCGAGGGTAGTGATCGGTGAGGGCGAGTAGTTGACGAACCTGCATCGGTGAAGCGCGATAGGGGGTGAGTTTTCTGTCATCGTGCGCTACAGCGAGCGGACTGTAGTCGATATGTGTGTGCTTCACGAGAAGTTGGACCCATACGCTTGCACCTTCAAGACTTTTTTGCTGCTTACCGCTTCGGGACGTGTCACCCATGATCACGTGGACAGCTAGTAGCCTCGGAAGTTTCAAGTTTGAGTGGACTTCATCGCATAAAAACCTTGTCCTACTGAGTCACTCTGTTTCCTCAAAATGTCGCTCTTCGGTCGCGGTCCACCAACATCCTCTGGAGGGGTCAACCATGAGCGCATCGAGATGGCCATCAATGAGTGAGTACTTCGACTTTGTGTTTTGCATCTCACTGACTCTTCCTGAGAATTGATATGGTCTCAGACGTTTTCAACCGTATCGTCTCGTGAGTTAAGTCGTTTGGCAGTATGGTTCGCGCTCATAGCTGGCTCAGGTCATGTCACAGCAAGTGCATAAGTCCACGATATGCAGAGGGTGACCTCAACAAGGGAGAGAGCGTTTGCATCGATAGATGCGTTGCAAAGTTTTTCGAGGTCAACAAGAAGGTCGGCGAGAAAATGCAGAGCGCAGGAGCCAATGCCCAAGCAACAGGTGCCACCACCTTTTCGCTATGATTACTCATCTTCGTGGTCCTTGTTCTGGTGCGTCCTAGTGACCCTCGATATCCCGCACGCTCGCAGCTCACCATGACAAAGAAAGGCTCGCTAGACCCATAGAATGGAGCATGCCCATGAATCCAGTTTCACATTAGACTATGCATACATACACGGGCGGGGTTGCCCATCAGCTTTACTTGTCAAAGCCGGGGAAGCACTCAGCTAGCGTCTTGGAGTGCTTGTTCTGCGCATGTTCCTCTAATCTGCAATGAAGGCAATTTACAATATATCAGCCGTAAATCACTTCTCCTTCACAGATGGAAAACCCGTAAGATTTCGGAGTAGAGATAAAACTTACGCAGGAGCACGAGTAGTCAATAGCTGGAGAAAGAACTATCAGAACTGAAAGGCACAGAATTTTGTGATGGAGCGCACAAAGGTCTGTCTACAAGTCTGGCAAACGATGTTCTTGGCCGCTTCGTTAACCTTTGTGCGGCTGGTGGGACCTTTGTCTCCCTGTTTGGCGGCATTCCGTTCACGCTTCTGAGCGGCTTTAGCGCCCTGGAATGGTTTGATCAACGTGACCGTCGTGTGTGTTGGCTAGGATTTACTCACGTTGCCCATTATGTGCCGATAGAAAGAGAAGGTAAGGAGGAAGTGAGCGGAGAGCTGCAGACAGCTAGTGTAGTGGTATCACGATTCCAAGTCCTCGAGTTCAGCCTGCCTCAGGCCTCAAGCTTTCAAGGCTGCAATCAGATCCAAATCAGATCATTACATAATACAGATAAGATTATAAGATTTTCGTCGCTCCTTTGATTCTGAACTTGACACACGCCCACATGGACTTCAAAGTTTCATGGGAGCCTCCTCCAAGCTTGCGTCGAACTTCGGCTGGACCAAGCATCGTACAGGACGGTCGCTTGGAGTTCCAGGGACTGTTGACGTGACAGCGCGAATCATCATCCGTTTTTTTTGGACTCCCGGGAGTGTAAGACGTAGCCATCGGGTCACCCAGAATTTATCATCTAAGCACTATTTTTACTGACGCCACGAACTAAGCGGATATCATACACTGCTCCTTCTTCTTGAACCACAATGGATCCCATGTTTGAGACCATCGTCAACCAAGTCAAAGTGGACGTTCTCACTCCTACTCAGGAGGCTGACAATGAAGCACAGCTTAAACAGGTGTCTAGGAGCTTCATCAGTAAGATCTACTGCACCATTTATCCGAGCTTTCACTGATAGCGATGTGTGGCAAGGCGATACAATTACAGGTACAGTGGCTTCATCATACCTAGTGCACTTGAAACTGAGGTATCCCCCAAGTACCCACGAAGGAAATGTATGAGTACGCTGTGCGAGCATCGCTCGGAGACGCTGTCTTTGAGGAACCTTCGACCACCGCCTTAGAGAATCACATCGCGAAGCTTGCCGGAAAGGAAGCCGCCCTCTTCGTGACAAGTGGGACGATGGGAAACCAATTAGCTATACGAACACACCTACATCAACCACCATTCTCGGTCATCAGTGACGTGCGAGCGCATATCAATATGTATGTCATGGGGCCTTGTGTTGGGGCATGGCGCTGACCTCACATCATAGGTACGAAGCCGGTGGGGCTGCCTTGCACTCTGGCGCACATATCATCCCCATTACACCATCAAACGGTCTGTTTCTGTGCAACATAGGTTCTCACCATGTGCTCACCTTATCTCAAGGTCACCACTTGACTTTGAAGGATATAAAGGCCAACACGATGTTCGGCTCTGACATCCACACGTAGGCACTAACTTTTTCTTCTCCCGCAGCTCTTTGATGTCAACACCTTTTAGTGCACCAACGCGTCTCATTTGTCTCGAGAACACCCTGAACGGCACAATTCTCCCCCAAAGTGACATTGTCGAAATATCCAGCTTCGCTCATGAGAACAACGTGTTGATGCATCTCGACGGAGCGCGTCTTTGGCACGTGGCTGCCGAGACGAAGACCCCCATGTCGGAGCTCTGTGCCCCTTTCGAGTCTGTCAGTCTCTGCTTCAGCAAGGGTCTCGGCTCTCCTGTTGGGACCTGCCTTGTCGGGTCAAAGGCCTTCATCGACAAAGCTCGTTGGTTCCGCAAGGCCTTCGGTGGCGGGATGCGACAGACTGGGATTCTCGCGTGCTCGGTGGCTTACGCACTCACGCATAATTTCCGGCAACTACCACGGGTGCACGAACTTGCGAAGCGCCTGCAGCAGGGCTTGGACGAACGCGGTGTTGGCATACTGTCTCCTGCGGAAACGTGCATGGTAAATAAATATTTCTTCGACCGTCGTGCAACGCCAGTTTACAAGCGCTGTTAAGGTCTTTTATGACCCCTCTACGATCGGAGTTGAGTATTGGGAGATCGTGGAACGCGCTGCTGCGCTCCCGAATCCAATCACCCTGTCCGGTTCACGGCTTGTCGTTCATATTCAGACGTCCAACGAGGCCGTCGACGACCTGTTGGAACTCATCGACACGTTGAAGGACGAGAAGCTGAAGGGAGGTTTCGTGCCATATACTGGCCAGACGTTGACAAGCGGTGTGACGAGAAATGTCTACGCAAAAGCACAAAAAGCATAGAGTTATTTGCTTCAAATAGCGCGGTTCGTGTTGAACTATTCGTCAAGTGGTAACTTAAGGACATAACTATGGTTACTAGATACTGATCAGATTTTAGAATAGCAAGCAATATTTGTTGTTCTCTAAGATTGGCGATTGCCTGCGAAGTCGGATGGGCTGGTTTGTACGTGGGTAAGATCGGGTACTTGCTACCTGGCCTTTCTTAGGCAGATTGGTATAGACAGTGAGAACGTTCTCTTCCGTGTGTGATTAGTGTCACTGACATCACCTGACGGTGTGGTAGTAAGCGGGAGATACGGAGGTCACGTTCCGGAGTTCCGCAGGTGCCTTGGTCATATTGCCCACAAGTTATCGCCAGTCTCACTGGGCACATAAATACCTTGGATGTCGACCGACAGCTACGACATTGACACACTAGAGATCTAATCGCCATGCCATCCGTCACAGACGTTAGACTCGCTCAGCTGTTCGAGGAGGTCAGGTGTGATGTCCTCAACAAGTCTCAGCAGGCAGATAATGCTCTCATGATGGAGGAGATCTCGAGGGCGTTCATCTGTGAGTGCCCATTGTGTTGGATCCAATTGAATGTTCAGAGAGAAATTGTCCCCTGGTAGCCGACACGATTACAGGTGACTCCGAATGTAGCATTGCCCAATGACCATGACCTGAACCATTTGTGGAAGTCCCGACGAAGGAGATGAATGAATACGCACTCCGTGCCTCTCTCGGCGACGACGTCTACTTTGAGCCCTCCACTGTTGCTCTCGAAGCGCACATCGCCAAGATAACCGGGAAAGAGGCTGGCCTTTTCCTGCCTAGTGGGACGATGTCCAACCAGGTAGCACTTCGGACTCACTTGCAGCAGCCACCTTATTCTGTTATCACCGACGCTCGCTCTCATATCTATGGGTAAGTAACTGGAATGTTCAGTGAGCTGCATCCAAAGACTGGCGATACGTAGTTTTGAGGCCGGTGGCACGGCATTCCACTCAGGGGCCAATAGCATCCCTATCTTTCCTGCGAATGGTGAGTTTTATGCATGGTCACTTCGTCGAATCGGTAGTCATATATTTTTAAGAACATCATCTGACCTGGGAAGACATCGAGCCCCGGATTGTTTCTGGTACCGATGTTCACGTGTAGGTTGTTTTTGCGCCCACTATAGTTGATCCTCATGTTCAACTGCCCTATTGATAGTGCGCCAACGCGGATTATCGCACTTGAGAATACCCTTAACGGGACCATCATGCCTCAGGATGATGTCTTGGAGATCTCCAAGAACGCCCGTACCCGAGGCATTATCATGCACCTCGACGGAGCGCGGATCTGGCACGTTGCAGCCGAGACAGGGCTATCTATGAAAGAGCTCTGCGACCCCTTCGAGTCCGTTAGCTTGTGCCTGTCCAAGGGGCTGGGTAAAGCTGACCCTCTCGAATCTCTGCAGTACTTTCCCTGATCACTTCTCTTTCAGGTGCACCCATTGGGACGTGTCTTGTTGGTTCCGCAGCCTTCATCACCAAAGCACGGTGGTTCAGAAAGCTCTTTGGTGGAGGAATGCGCCAGACGGGATACCTGGTCGGCTGCGCAGCCTATGCTCTGACTCATAATTTTCCCCTTCTCCCTCGTGTTCATGCCCTTGCTAAGCGCATGCAACAGGGTCTTGAAGAGATCGGAGTAGGAATCCTGAGTCCCGCCGAAACATGCATCGTCAGTGGTTCTCATTACATAGGCCCCACGTACTGATAGAACCCACAGCTCTTCTATGACCCTTCGCCCATCGGCGTAGAGTACTGGGAGATCGTTGAACGTGCTGCCAAGCTACCAAATCCCATTAAGCTCAACGGGTCTCGACTTGTGATGCACATTCAGACTTCTCCACAGGCAGTGGACGATTTCCTGGAGCTCATGAGAGCGGCGAAGGAAGAGAAGGCAAAGGCAGGCTGGACCCCTGAGCAGGTACCACCCAAGAAGAAGGGGCCCTTCAGGGATGTATACGTCAAGGCTACGAAGCCCACATAGACAGGTGCATAGTGGCTACGGAGCTCCAATCCACTAGACGGACCTTGGTACACTTTTTTTTGTTCGGTAATATCAGTGCTAGCTGATCGTGAACTGAACCGCCCAACTTGAAGTATAGCTCAGGAACTTGCCTTTTCTCACAACCAGCACCAAATGCGGGGGGTGAACGAGTCGTCAAATGCGCGGAATTAAGCGTGTCAAAGGAATCCTTAGTAAGACGTCGCCCTGGCTACTGTAGGCCCGCCATGATAGGATCATAGTGTGCGCAGGTCTACCAGCAGCCGGAAGGCGACGAGGACCTTTTTTTATTACGTCCAAGATGTGACTCTCGATAGATTCTGCACTGGCAGACATGAGACAAGTGCGAATAATAATGCCAACACGAGGGGCGGCGAACCACCCCCACCCACTCTTGGCATCCCTTCCCCTAACCCTTCCCAACATATCGCTGTTTTTCATACTCTTTCCAAAGCGCCTTCATGATCGTCTTTCCACTCGAATCAAGCGCAGACATCATAACCGCATCCCGACTATGTTCTCCCACCATCTCACAAAGCGCGAATAACCCAGGCTCCAGCTCACGCCTCATCTCTGTGGTCATGACACACAGCGGATCGTTGAGCGCGTCGATGTACGCTATGAGAACGTAGCCTGCGTGCTTTGCGAAAGGCTTTGCAAGGGACTCGGCTTTTTGGGATTCGGTGGGCGGCGGGTGGGTGTATGTTCTGGGAACGGTTTTGGCGGTGAGCGTGGTCAGGAGACGAGCGAGGGCGCAGCCTTCGTCGGCGGCTAGGGGTTGGGAGGAAGAGATCCACGAAGGAAACGTGTCTGTGACGATTTTGCTCTGCTTCGCGCCGAGCTGGGGGCGTATACTTCGAGTTATCATCATCAGCTGGCGAAGAACGAGACTAAGGTGAGGAAGGGTGTGCACAACGAGGTCACGTCGGAGGCGTAGGAGTGCACCAATAATGGTTACAATGTGGTAGAAAATTGGGAAAGAGGTTGCTTTGTCGTGTTCAGAGGAACCAGAGAGCATTTTGTTGAGGAGAGACCATATACTCCCGAGATCTACGGAGCGAATAGCAGTTGGCTGTGCTAGAGCGTCAGCGCTTTACCCTTGCGACATTTGGGAGGAACACCAACTCGATCCGAACAGTGCTTAGCGATGAACTCCAAGAACTGCGCTTTAAGTTGTGATGAACCTCCATACATATCCGCTTGTCCACTGAAGAGGCTGAGGCACCGCGTCGCAAAGTTCTGGATGACCTTCAATGTGCCTAGAACGGGTCAACAGGATGCAGACCTTATTCACGAATTCAGACAAACCTCGCGGGGCGTCATGTAACAGCGCCATAGAGAGATGTATCAGTCGTTCGCGCTGACACGCTTGCAGTCCAGATCCTCCAATACCTTCTGCCACTATGTCAAGTAAGTGAGAGAAGTCATCAATGGACAACTTTGAGGCTTGTGCGACGTGTGTGCCGAGGGCACGTTCCACTGTTGACCAAAGTGAGAAACAAAGTGCAAGATGCATTATACAAGTGATAACGTACTCTCCGAGCCCCGGCCGCCGCCATTCACTAAATAGAAAGCAACTACAAGGTCGAGATGAGTAGAATGAGAGAGGTCCAGTGTGCACCGAAGCTCCTCGAACAGAAGCGCGAAGACACCGGAGCAAACCTCAACGCCTAATTTATCAGAGGCCCCACCACGTAGCATTGTCGACGCTAGTTTCAACCCGAAGTGAGCCGCAGCAGGTTCAGCTACAACAGTCTTAGCCTGAGTCAATATGGATATATTTCTGAGAAGCATGCCTTTGATACCCAACCACTGGGTAAACGACAAGACATGAGACCATGCGTTGATCTGTCGACTTGAGGGGAACCCATCCTCCGCTATGGGATCCCTTTCCAAAAAGCTATTCACGTGTGGTAAAAGCGCAGATACCAGAGCCTCGTGAAGCATCCTTAACCCTCGCACCACCTCACCCGGAAGACTGCAACAAACACGTTCATTACCTAACGAACACATCAAACACATTGATGGATCATACCTAGCGAGAATGAAGTCCTCTCTCAAACACCCGATAAGCCTCAGAACGCTCGACTGGACAAGGGCATGCGTCCACGTTTCCTGAGAGTCGGGCTGAGAGAATGGCCTTATGGCTATGATAGTGGCTATTGCACTTGAAGCCGATGAGGCTGCTTCGGGGTCTTGTGAGCGGAGAAGAGCGCTGGGCACGGAGGGCATTGTTAGTAAACGAACAGAGAGGAAGGAATTCGGGGCGCACATAAAGTGTAGTTCGATTAAATCAAGTGTGACGTTCTTCATTATCTCCGAGGGAGACGATAGAACGGACGGTGGGCTGAGCAGATGCTCGATGAACGCCTGGGGGTCTTCACATGAGGCGGCGGAAGGATAAAACGAATGGGTGAACTCACAGCAGAGTCAGAGGTATTCATGGACTGTCCCATGCGCTGCAAGAAGATCCGGAGGAACGCCAGACGGCGTGTCCAGCCTTCCTGCTCCTCTGCTAAGATATCGGCGTCATGGACCATATCATCCGCATCTTCAACATGCGATTTCCTCCGTGTTTTCGATCTGCTTTTATCACTCTTCTTGCTCTTTCCCTGACTCTGCTTCTCCTTTACGTCTTTCAACATAGCGTATATCCCAACATTCCCGCCCACGGCTCTCTTCACCAACTCAGCACGCACGGGGCGGGTGAAGTACTCCGGAGGAACGCGAAGCAGGAGTCTGTACACGTCGCTCGCGCGAGCAAAATCGGTTGGGGATGGCGTCGCCACGGACGATGGCGACGCGGAAGCAGAAGTGGGAAGAGTGTAAGAAGAGAGGGGAGCGGTTAGGGTCAATATGGATGACAGGAATACAGCTGTTAATCGGGTAAGGCGAAATCCAGAGAAACAAAGAGATAACGAACCTCGGATGTTATGCAGCTCCCAGAACTGTGCATTCCGGAGGGCATCGAGAAGGATACTGCGTGGTGCAATGATGGCATGGTTTTGTTGGACGTGAATTTCACCGCAGTTGTCTTGGGCAGTGTGATTGGTCACATCTAGAGGGATGGATAGTAATACCGAAACCAATTTCTCCAGATCTTCTGTCGAAGCCAGCGCGCTGCACAGTTGTGATGCTGTCAGCAAATCATAACCAATTTTCCAAAGGAAAAGCAAACACACTCGACGACATCAATCCACCGATCCATGAGTAGATAAAGCACAGCGAGACCCAAATTATCGCGCGTGAGCGAGGCTGAAACGCCGGACCAATGTGAGTCGAGGGAGAATTGGGTGGTAAGGATAGCGAGTGTCGTGGTGAGGATCGATTGAACCTGGGTCAATCTCCCGGGTTCATGGGTATGTGTATGCCAGATATGCCAAAGGAGGGTCCGGATCTGTTTGTGTCCCAAAAAAATAGCCGAGATTTAGTAAACGGATCGGCACGACGTCCAGCAATGCCAGACTTTAGGAGGAGAAACCAGCTTACAATTTCAAGCACAAGCTCAGGCTTCGTTCCCCCATTTCTCGCAACCCTCATCAACGCCTCCAGGTCCGCCTCTCCGAGTTGATCACAGTCCCCAAGCGGAGAAGACACCCGAGCACGGACATCATAAAGGAACCGGAGGGCAGTGGAAGCTACAGTATCATCGGAGTGATTATGAATCGAGGCGAGGGTGGAAGAAGGCGGGGCTTCACCAGCGCGCTTTCGCTTTTTTTTCTTGCCATCTTTCTCCTTTGCCTTGTCTTGTTCCACCCCTGTCGCACTCTCTTCACGCAGACACCGCCAAACAACACTCCAGCCCAACTTCCCCGCGTCGGTCCAAAGAGATCCCAGACCCAACTCACCGCCCTCCACGTACGCAGTCGCGGGCAAATTCGAGAGAATCGTACCTGCCATGCGTCCCGTATATGAGAAAGCTTGAGCCAGCGCCACTTCCATTTCCCCTCCATCCGTGACCACGCCTCCACCCACCTCCACGTCCATGGAACCATCGTCGGCAGCCAGCTTCCGTCTTTTAACTTCCCTCTCAACCGTGCTTCCATCCTTGTCGCGCAGGACAATGTAGACCGCCCAAGCATCCTCAATCCCCTTGAGTACAGCAGGGCCAAGTGCCGTGCTCTGAGTTGGCGTCAGGAAAGCGCGGAGGGCACGCGCGAGAGGGGGGAGATGAGACACAATGGCGAAGGAGTTCGTCAGGGATGGAAAGGATGAGGTAGAAAAAGTCGTGTGGGAGCGTGAACACGAAGCTGCAGCACCGAGAAATGCCAGCGCGTACGTATGTACAGTGCGTGTTTTAATATGGTACTCGAGGAGGTGGGTGAGAAGCGTTAAAGTTGAGTCTTTTGTGAGGTAGGATAGTGTTGGTGGGATCTACGGGTGAAGGCGAGGATCAATGTTAGAAATCGGTGAGAGGGGGAGATCGAAGGGTACTTGCATTGACCAAGACTGCTAATACCCTCCCTAACACACCTCCTACAAGGTCGTATTCGATTCGGACAAGCACGTCCAGGACCTGTATGGAAAGAGCTAAAATTTCCGCTCGGTCATCTGTTCATGTCAACGTAGGAACCGGACCAGAACGAACCCAACCCAGCCAAAAGGTCAGTAAACAACAAACCCAGTATAAACGACATACCTCCAACAGAGGCACCCACAGCCTCCAAAATCCCAATCACCTTTTCCCTCGCGCCAACCAAGGCCCGTTCTCCTTCCCCATCTTCACCCACACCCACGCCAAGAACGGAGTTAGCTACAAACAGCCGCTCTCTTTCGACAATCTCGAGGAGGCCAACGACGAACTTCCACACCTCCACTTCTCTTTCCTTCTTCACGCTTACGCTCCCCCAAACCAAGGCCCAACACCTGCCTATTACTTCCATCCCCCTTTTCCTCACTTCTTCCCTCCCACTCAGCGCGCTAGCCGCGGCGGGAAAGAGCGCAGACCTATACTTGTGCATCGCGCTAAGGAGGGAGGCGAAGAGCATCGAAAGAACAGGGAGGGGCGAAGATGGGGATGAAGAGAGAGCGTCGAAGAGGTTGTCGAGAGGTTGTTTGAGGGCGTCGAGGGAGAAGAGAGTGTCAGTGCCTGCGGTGTAGAGGGTATCTTGGAGGCCTTTGGGGAGTGCGCAGGATGTGTGGGGTAGAGTATGTGATGAGTCCGGAGAAGAGACGGCGCGGAGCCAAGTGGGGAGGTTGGTGGTAAGGAAGGAGATATAGAGCTATGTGACGTGGAGACGTTAGCATGGAGAGGCCCCGGATACCAGAAAAGATGACACTCACTTTTTTCTTGTTTCCCGCATTCGCCAGCGCGTTTTTATACGAGCCAAGGACAGCTGAACAAATCCATGCCAAATCGTCATCCGCATGCTCCCACTCAGCACAAACACCCAAGGTAACACCTAAACACTCTGCCAACGCGTCGGCACCCATCTTCTTCTCAGCCAGGGGCCAAAGGACTGCAAGTGCAGCTCGAGCCGGGGCATGCACTTGTGGCGAACGCAGAGCAAGTAGCTCGGTGACAATATTGTTGAGTGGGGTACGACTGAGCAGGGGGAGGAGCCATGCTTTAATTGGACGTGCAGCTGCTGAAGGTGAGGTAGTAAGAACGTCCCTGAGCAAAGTCCAATATTCTGGATTCGCTATGGGGTGAGAAGCCGAGTTTGCATCCTTGTCCTTTCTCGCTTTGCCCACATGCCCGAGTTGAGTGAGTACCCAGTCCCCGATAACCTCGCCCTTGTTTGCAGCGCGGAAGGATGAGTCCGACCAGGCAGAACGAGCTATGTCGATCTTGGAAGGTCCTGGGGAGGAGGGAGGATCGGTAGGTGATTTGAGAAGACGCACGAGGGCATGGACGGAGTGCGTGCTATTCGTTTGGTGTGCTTCGGTCGCTGTCATATCTGATATTAGCATGTAGTATCTTTGAGGGCCTTGTTGTCGCGTTAAGAATTATGCGCCAATCAAGCACGCATGGATGTATGTTCCGAGTGCAGACTTCGTTCGTTGGAGAAGCAGAGAAACGCTTTTGCGCTCTTCCAGATGGGGAGGGATATAGTATTATCTGATTTCGCAGCTCGCAGGCCGATGCAATTCACGTCAAGTTCAAACTCGTCCGAGTCGGTGCTCGATCGTCGTGTCGGAAGATTCTCGATCGGTACGATAGTGGACACGTGATCAGAAAAAGCAGTTGCACACCGTGCACCACAGCGAGCTTGTAGGACAGTACTAGCGCGATCAACTCAACTCCGCCCAATCTTGTAATGTCCAAGTATGCCACCAACCCAACATGATTGCATACCTATGACTACCTATGCGAACTAGACCACCCCCCTTACTTTATGATCAAATTAACTCGAACAACTCGATAGGCTGCCACCCGTCCTCCGTACTCGGCACAAAGTCGAACAGTTTCGAAAAGCAGGGTGTATTCGGGGTTGAAAAATGTTGGTATGGATTTGCGGGGGGGATTTTGCTACCACAGCGGTAGCAGAAGTGAGTTCCGCATTTCGCGCAGGTCATCTATACGGTTAGTAATGTGGTGGTTGTGTTGGTTAGCATGCAATGTATGGCGAATAGAAAGGAGGTAACTCAGCAGAGTGACGAGTGAAGCAAGGTAGTAGCACCTATCCACCTCATGTGGTACCATCTGACACCCATGGAACACCACATCACGGAATCAAGGAGAAAGTGTACTCACATGATTACAGCCCATGGATTTCTCGACTCTTACTTCACAACCGGGACAAGGCATCGTACTTGCATTCATCCATTTCCTATTCTCTTGCTCTTCCTCGTGTTGTCTGAGAAGTTTTAGAACATTGGAACGGCCGTAGCGTCGTTCGATGGCAAGACGCTCTGGAGAGCCGGGAGGAGCGGAGAGGTAATCGAGGAGGAATTTGGAAGTGAGAGGGAGTGGACAGGGGGTGAGCGGGCCGTGCCTAAAGAAGTGGTAAGTTGTAAGCGCAAATGAGCTAACAAAGGGACACACCAAGTCCTTCTGCAAAATGCGCAAAACGAGTATCCACACGAACCGCAGGTGCGAAGACGTGCCCATCCGGAATCGTCCTCTTCTGCGTCTCCTCGAGCGCCATTCTTCGATTGCTCAGGTTTAGGCTTTGGTACGGGTTCCTGACAGAATTCCATCGGGCAATGAATCATTGTTGGATCTCGTTCAAGATCTCGTTTCTTCCGTAACCATCTCCATCGTTTCACTTCGTTCTCTGAAAGTACGGCCCTGACTTCTTCTTCTACCGCCTCTCTCAATCCATTAGTTTCCCCCTCTGCACCACCCACTTCTTTCCCACAGTCGACCTCGGGGCACCCCACTCGCGCAACTTCCCCCTCCTTGACATGTAATCCCCACATCTCGGCCAGGCACTCCCTGCAGAAAACATGTCCGCATTGTAGCGCGAGACAGTGCACGCCTTTTCGTTCGTAAAGACATATCGAACAGGGATGTGAGGTGTGTGCAAAGGTATCAGATTTGGAAGACGAAGCGTGTGCAAGGAGGACCATGAGGAGGTGAGGTGGGGACGGGTGCGGGATGCTGGCCCGAATCCGAGGATTACAAGCGTAATAGGTTGGATTGTCAAGGTGTGAGTGAGGATCCGGGAAACATGGACTGGAGAGGGACATACCGAATAGACTGCAGCCCTTCATCAAGCATTCCAACATCTGCTAAGAATTCACCGCTCCGTATCCACTCAACCCAGGTATACAACACACCCGAACCCTCTGCAGTATTGCACATCTCGCACATCCTTCGCTTCATATCTCCCAATACCCACTGAGGCAACCAACCCGACGCAGCTTGGAGAGACTGGATCGTCGGAAGAGCGTGTAGGGGGTACGAAGATGGAAGGGATATGTGTAGGTGAAGCGGAGGAAGCGTGGATAGTACTGCTGAGTCGGATACCGAAAGAGAGTGAAGAATGTCAGGGGAGGGCGTACACTCGTGCTCGTTTGATAGCAGGGACTGGCACGAAGACTCGGGAGTGCTCGGGGGAAGTTCCGGAGCCGTGTAGTAAACCTCAGGCAAGACGGGGGCGATGGCTATTTGCCTCTCTTCGCCTAGTTCGATGGGTATCTCGAGTTTGATCATAGACCGAGAATTCGAGGTATCGTTTGAGATGCATATTGTTGGATGAATCGACTGCGATGTATTAGTTGTGTCATGACGGTGGAAATAACGGGAGAAAATCACCTCGAGTACTTGCCATTCCTCGATCTGCATCGCTCGACAAGTTACTGGGTCAGCGTCTGAGGGTGTTTGAGACATTTCGCGTCTGAGTGGAACCTCACGCGCACGTAGGAGACAGGGTTCAGCGGTATCCGCCTGACGTTGAGCTCTGACAAATCATAGAGTCACTTGGACTATTTCCATACATCTAGCATGGCAGACAAACTGCAAGTGCTTTCGAATATGATGACCGTCTCATTGAAAGGGGTATTATTCTATTGAGTTCGATGACTCGCTCTTGTACGATGGAATGACGTCTCCAACCCCTCAAATTCATGCACCAATGTATTTCTTGCAGGTACTACGTCTTTTTGTGGCTGTGTTAAGATGACTTTGTCATAGATTGGCTTATTTTTAAAGTCAGCGGAAATCGAGATTGAATTGAGAGAGAAAAAAAAAATAACGAAAAAGGGAAGATAACCGGGAGTACTGAACATTGTCACTGTCAGTCTTGATCATAAACACGACGACCACAGCATCGAGAACACGTCCAAGTCATTCCAGACAGCGCTCAACGTATTTCAGACAGCCAAGTACTGTCTTTGTTGTACACTTGTGCCATACGCTTCCACAGCCACCCAATTACCTTTGCTTTCCACCGTTCGTGACCTCGGCTGGAATTTGGTTCCATACCCTCCTATAATTATTTCCAGTCTCAAACATACCCCCCTCACTACTATTCCGCCTGCTACCCGCACTATCACCCTCTTTCTCTCCATCCATCTCTTCCTTCTCCCTCACCACCAACGACCTTGACGACTTCTACATCCAAATCATCCCTCATGGATATCTACTCAATATCCTTTACACATCCTCGCAGGTCAAGGCACCTCCATTCCCCCTCCTCCTCCTTGGATGCACATGATCTTCGTCTCCCTTACCCAAATACACATCACCAGCAAAACACCGAAAACTTCCCCTCCGCCCTCCCCCTCCCAACCTCTCAACCTCAAGCCGCAAACCAGGTTGACAATGAGACCGTCGACAAGCTCGCCATCGTCGCAATGTCAATTCACAACGTCCACATCTCTTACCTTCTCACAGATGCCGGAAAGAGTTGGAACTTTTACATATCCGGCGCATACCAGCAGGTCATGCAAGCCAGGGGGATGTTACTCAAAGACAGTCCTGTCCAGGTCCGTACTTGTCTCTATATTACTCTCAGTGCCCCTTTTACTCATCTTCTTTCTCAATCCTTCTTCTTTCCCTAATTCTTCAATTTCCTTGGCGCCGTCTTTCAATCGGTTGCGTTATTCGCTCCAGCATCGCACTGCCATCAAAGTACCTCGTTCCGACATTCTCGATTCCCCTTCCTCAAAGCCTACCTTGAAACCGGAAGTTAGGCGTAAACTCGACGAAATCGCTTCCCTTACTTACGCTCACATCGCCGTTGTCAATTCCCCTCTTGCCCTTTCCAGCAGGACACCTCCCGATGGTATTTCGAGTAACGCTGGGTGGAGTGGGTTAGAGGCGGAGCGTGTGTGCGAATTGGTCATCACCGGACAAGGGGATGCAACTGAGCTTGCGAGGGTGAGGCTGTTGGTTATGTTGGACGAACTGGTAAGTCGTCGTTCTATTCCACACGATCACCTTTTTCGTCGTGTTCAGATTGATATCGTTACCTTTACAGAGTGGTCTGCACGCTGAACCATGCGAGATCGACCAAAAACTGCATGCGATCGTTGCAGGTCGTAAACGCCACGTCCTCCAGTCCATCCAAGAGGAAACAGGCACAAACATCTATTACCCCTCGCCTCTCCAGGGTCTCGTTGGTCCCGATATAGCTGGAACTGCAGTCGGTACCAATGGTAGTGGCCAGGTTGGGCAAGCGCCAGGGAGTCAGCATCAGCAGGCGCACTATCTGAATGTCATTTGGATCACGGGAGAGTTCTTTGGGGTGCAACGCGCTAGGGATATGTTATTCCAGCTCTCCACGAATAAGGTACGTTATGGGCGCCTCTTGCGAACCGCACATGATTCATCTCCACTGTTTGTTTGTGGTGTCCAGAGCAAGACTGTTATATCACGGGACACTGTCATCGTTCCACGTAAACTGGATTGGATGGTTCTCGATCGCGCAGAGGACCTCAAGTCCATCATGGCCGACAATGCGACTTTTGTCCAGTTCCCGCCCATTGGGAGTTCGACGAGCTTGATCACTGTGTATGGGGATCATCGCGTGAACATCCAGAGGACGATTAGGGGGATCATGCAACTTGTGCGTACTATTTTTCACCTTTTTCATGATTACTACATCATACTGACATATTTTGTTGGACGAATAGGCCTGCCAATATTATATTGCTTCTTTCTGGCTCCTCCCGATCCAATTCAACGTTCTCCTGCCTCCAACAACACTCAATAGCTCACAGGTAACAACGCTTTTGAAGCAGATCTCGCTCACAACAGGCGCAGAGGTTGTGTTTAAGAGTATGTGTTTTGAAATGCATGGGTTGGAGCACGAGGTCAGGGCGGCGGTGAACATGATCTTGGATTTGGATATCGTCAAGGTGCGTCTTCATCTACCTCCTTGTATACACTTACGGTGTTACATAACTTATGCGACAATAACAGGCATTCCACCACGAAATCCGCTTCCAAATTGAGCTCGCCAATGAACACCGCGAATTCTTCTCGGGAAAGAAAAATGGCAAGATCAACAAAATCATGCAATCTGCCTCGGTTAAGATCAAATTCGAGACGTTCAATGACCATAACTTCCTTATCGACCTCTCCGGCTCGGACGCCTCTATCTTGACGGGCCTAACTCTCCTCCAAGAAGAGCTTCCAGCTGAGATTTCCTTCCACGTTCCTGAGGCCTACCATAAACGTATCATTGGTATTGGAGGAAGGAACATACAGAGGATCATGAAGAAGTACGGGGTTTATGTCAAGTTTTCGAATGCGGAAGAATTTGCTGCGTTGGGTGGGTATAATGATAACGAGGATAATGTGGTGGCGAGAACACCGTCCAAGAATGCAATCAATCTGGATAACTTGAAGCAATCGGTGATGGAGATTGTGAATCCAAAGGTGTGTATTGGTGACTCGGTTGCGACTCGTCACGCTCACGCCACGTCGGGTGTAGGACAAAGATTATGTCAACGAGACCCTGTCGATCCCCCGCCGATACCACCGCACCTTGCTCGGCGAAAAGGCTATCTTTATCCACGACATCGAATCGAAGACTAACTCGCGCGTGCGGTTCCCAGACAAAGAGACGGCTTCGGACGTAGTAACCATTTTCGGCCCTGAGAGTCAAGTTCAAATTGCTGCTGCAATGCTATTGGTGAGCTTCGCGCCGCTCTCTTCCCTCGCATGCGCGCAGAGTGCTTATATCATTTTTGTTTCGTATTGACAGGAACACGTCCCATTTGAGGCAGACATGGCAGTTCCACCTAGCCACGATCTTCCCATGGTCTGCGCCTCTTCAGACTTTGCTGCCTTTGTCGAGCGCATTAAGCGAGAATTCCAAGTATCCATCACGCCCAATATTAGGCCTGCTGCCCCCATACACACCACGAATGGGTCCAGTACCTCGCTTGATCACCCTGCGTCATCCTCATGCCAAGGCTCCCCTCAGACATCGCAAACCCAACCACAGGGCGAATACAGCTTCAAATTCCGGTGTCAGCGGTCGAATAGTGATTTCCTGCTCGCGGCGAGGGAAATGTTGGAGCAGTTCTTGCTTAATCACAATGTACATGTGTACCCATCGCCGACGGCGCACACCCATAAGAGGGGTGATTCGTTTGCGGAGGCGTTCCCTCACTTTGACAGTAAAGTGTTGTCAACTGCTAGGCGGCATGGTGAGTTTTCTGTTTCCCGCCTTTTTCGGTATTTTCGCTCCCTTTTCTTTCCTGATCCGTCGTTTACATCCCTTTTCATTTTTAATTTGTGATCATCCCATTCTATTAACTGGCGACTCACTGCGCGTATCTCACAGAGTCAGTCGAGTTGACACGGTCGGAGATCCTCGGAGATCGGCGGTTGAGGCTAGCAAACTCATCGCCGGACGTAAAAGCTCTGTTTAATGCTCCAGCTTACATCTACGATCTCGAGGAACATGAAGATTCGCAGTCGGCATACGGCCCGTCTGGGTCAGGACTTGATTATTGGACGCCGTTACCGCCGATCGTGAGTCTCACTCGTCATCACAAGCTTCATTTTCTAATTCCCTTTTCCACTTCTTCTTCCGCGCACTCCCAGGGCTCGGGAATCGCATCACGTACACGCAATACGGAGGATGCTTTAAAGCGCGGCTCAGATTCGCTCCTCGCGTCAAAGATCAAGGAACAGATTTCTAAACCCCGATCTCTTCAAAACCGCGCGCAATCCCTTGATCTCACGTATTCCCTTTCGCGGATCACCGAGGGGTCCTCGCGCCTCCCACCTCCAGAATCCCCCACGACCTCAACAGGGGGAGGCACTGGTGGGAACTCGAGCCCGACGAGCCCGACCGCTCCTTCGTTCCCGAGCGTGTATGGACCTAGGTCATCGGCAGTTATTGGGTCTTCCGCGCAGAGAAGCGCGAGAGTAATGGATGAGGAGGTTGTGGATGAGGTGTCGAGGGTAATGTCAAATCTTGGGCTCTGAGGAAATGCTCTCGTTCGTTTGCCTCTTTCGACATCATCATTTTACCCCAAGTTCTAAATCACCCATAATTTAAAAAGGCTCGAGGCTTGCGGAACAAGGAGGAGTTACAAAAAGATTTATACAAAGCACTACCCTGTCCAGAACACCGTCTTACCCCGCTGGAGGGGCAGAGAGGAAGGAATGCGATACTCCTTCTGAAACCCACTTTTCTTCCTCCTTTTGGTTTTGTCCAGCATACGAACTCTATTTATCTCCCGGGGTTTTGTATCAGGAGAACTATTTTCATCCATCCATCGCGTCTATCGTTCTGTCAAGCTATCTCACTCTCATCATTTCCAACATACAACCGCATCGTTTCCTTATACATCGACCATCGCTCACTATCTCCGGTTTACACTGACTTACTCAATCACCCACCACCCCTATACACATGCTCGACCGACCTTCGCGTTGCTTGCTCCGCCTCTACTCCAGTCAGCCAATCACCGTTCTCTAACTACCATCACTTTACCCAACCCATCACCCTGGCGACGCTCGCACCTCCTCCCTACCTCCGTTTCTTCATCTCAACCCACATCTGTCTGGGCACTCGTTTGATTTCTCTCTGCTTACGTTTCTCCTTTCCGGCTTCTCTTTCTCGGTCCCGTTCAGTGTCTCCCTCTCTTTCTCTGCTGCTCCATCTGTCTCTCGAGTCTCCTTTTGTTCCTTCTCGTTCTTGTACATTACATCGTCAGATAGTTCCTACAATAGTGGGCTGGTCATATTGTTATCCTTCCACTAATAAAAAGGTTATTTAACTGGTGGCAAGTCGGACTGTAAAACAAGTTCCAAGCTGTCCTAGGCAGAGTACGGCAACGTAGTGCTCATGAATCGTGCTCGCATACTCGGTACTCAAGAGGCTCAGGTTGACCTCGTGCAAACAAACAAGCCAACGACATCCATATGTCAAGGCGGTGCAAATCAATAAACGATCCATGGTACCTCGTACAACACGAAGTCGAAAAACTCCTGTTCCATCAACGACTGGTACTCCCCTATAAAGTCTTCAGTCCCGCCGCCTTGTTGCTTCCCGGACCGGCCTGAACGAGGGGAGAGGTATTTGAAGTGGTTGGTGAGGACTGACAGGATCTTCTTGGTTGACTTTGGATCGGGCTGTTGTGAGTCGGTGGTATGGTCAGATTAGAAAAGGGCGCGAGAGGAGAGGGAGCCTACCTTGATGGCGAGCCCGAGGTAATTGGCGGGTAGACCGTATCGGAGGACGCTCTCTACGAACAAGCGCAGGATCTTGAGGTGAACGAGAATTTGGAAGGACTCTGAGAAATTCGTTCGGGATACGCGGAGGAGTTCCGTCTAGATGGTGAGGGGGTGAGTGAGTACTACCGGGCAGGCAGACGACGTATCCAAGGAATGCCTTACCCAGAGTTCTTTCTCAGTTACCTCCGCCGTCTCAAGCTCTTCCCGCTGCTTGTCTATCTGTTCTTCCGAGTACACAAAGTCCCGCACGATGAATCTGTTTGGTTCGCAAGCTCAAATCAATGGTGCTCGACAATCTCCTACCCGAGGGACGCACTTGTTCTCTCTGCAACTCTGCACAAACGCGTCGTGCACCTTTTTGAAGATCACGACGCCAAACAGGGTATATTCGTCATCAGAGGCGATGGGCCTACGCAAGATCCCGATGTTAGCACGATCGAAGAAAAAAAAACGTGTTTGCGTCGTGACATCACGGTGACTCACGATGACGAACGTGGTACGACCATCGTCGTCAGACGTTCATATTTCGCATTCCATTCTTTTGTGAGAGTCCTTGCAAATCGAGGACGTAGGTGGGCTATGAGCGAGCGGAAAGCGGTGAGACGGAGCTCCGACCCTCACTTTGGTACTGCCACCAGACACGTCTGCATGTATTCTGAGTCCTGTATCATGTCTTCCTTTGATACCACGTCTACAAGGGACCGCACAGAGAGATTACCCCTGGGAAATGCAACGTGTCAGTGATGGGGCTCCAAAACAACATTGGGCGCAAAACTCACGTCCTCTTTCGTTGCATCTGCACAAGGGATCCCTTGACAAGGTTATAGTTGTTTAGTTTAGACTTCATCATGTTGTCAATGGAGGCCATTTCCTAAGCGCATGGTCAGCGTGCTGTGGTTGATATGAATGGGGTTTGGGGTGGGAATTGGTGATATTACCTTGTTGAGGACTTCGACGGTTTCTCGCAAGCTCCTTTGCACGCCGTATCGGCCCTCATTCCATCTCCAGCCCTTTAAGATATAGTCATCGATGCTTCGTTGGTTCACCTGGATGTGCTGCGCGAGTTTTGCGGGGTCATTATTGAGGAGGTTTCGCAGAGTGTCTACAGCCTTTGCGACGGTAGAAGTGAAGAACACGTCCTGCTTTGGGAGCTCTTCGGAAAGCGTGATGAGGGAATCTAGTGTGCCGGTCTACCGCCCAACATGCGTTAACTTTTCCTGCTCAATAGGGACGATGGAAGACACAACGCACCTTGAACGCAGGGATTCCAAGCTCGGAAACACTTGGCTGAGATGATCGTGACTGTTGGGCGAGCTTGGATGTAATTTCTGGGTGCAGACCTTCCGCATCACCATCGTTGGGGACAGCGATCAACCATGTGCTTTGATCAGACGGCATTGTCGCACTTCTTCACGTGGACGCGATTTCTCTCGTCGTCGAAGTACCGATCCAGGACGTACACCTGAGGTTCACGATACCAAGTTCCGAGCTCCAAGTTCCACTACTCACTGGTCTCGAGTTCGGTAGCTGACAGTGACAAGGCGAAGATGCATTCAGATAACACCCGATCGAGACTTATCCCAGCAACGACGCAAAAATAAACAAATGAAATAAATAGACCACACTCTCCCATCATGCTCACCATGTTACTCAGGACTGTGAATCGAAACGGGGCCAACTTTTCCCTCAGAAAAGGGATCAACGTCAAGTTCCCTGTCTCACAACCAGCCAATTTCATGTCTACAACTGTGGCAACTCCTTATCTGCTGTCGCCCTCTCAGTTGCGTGATGAAATTTCCTCGGGTGACGGTGTATCAGTCCTCGATGCCAGCTGGTTCATGCCCAACTCTCCGCGGAAGCCTCTCCAGGAGTTTCAGGAGAAGCGCATTCCTGGTGCGCAGTTCTTGGACCTCGACGAGGTCGCTAGCCCTCATGAACTTGGTCTCAAACACATGATGCCCTCCGAGCGAGTGTTTGCTGATGCGTGTGGTCAGTGATTGGAGTGTATTTGCGTGGCTCAATCTCTCCTAACATTGAATTCCCCCGTGATAGAGAGACTAGGTATTGAACCTAACTCTCATGTGGTAATGTGATTTCGTCGTCTCCCAATGGTTGTCAGCTAGTGACTGACTAGGAATAAAACGGGTGCACTTAGATACGATACACACGGAGTCTTCTCCTCGCCTCGTGCCCTCTTCATGTTCAGGGCATTCGGCCATCAAAAATCCAGCATACTTGACGGAGGTCTGCCGCGCTGGGAGGCAGAGGGTTTCGCTTCAGTGGGCACACCACCAATAGAAGGGAAGGGGTCCACATATCCCACTCCTGTCCTTAATCGAGGGACCGTTCGCTGTGAGGCTCCATTAGACTATCGACCAATCATATTCATTCTGAGAACTCGCGATAGCGTACGAACAGGTAGTAGCCAACTCACTCCCGGACCCAGCCAAGGAGCCGAGTGTTGAATTGGTGGTCGACGCACGTTCCCGTGGCCGGTATGCATTTCGTTCTGCTGCTGCACGTAACCGACCTGCTTACTCGCTATTGTTCATGACGCGTAGCTTCCAGGGCACTGATCCGGAGCCGCGGCCTGGCTTATCATCAGGACACATACCGCATTCGTTCTCCCTGCCGTTCAACACGTTCCTTAGAGCTCACACAATTTCCAATGCCTCCACTCAATATACCACTTTCCTACCTGAACTTGAATTACGGCAAGCCCTTGTGCATGCCATCGGAGCTGACCAGGCAGAGTTAGTCATCACTGGGAAACGCTCAATCACTACCTCTTGTGGAAGTGGCATGACAGCTGGCGTTTTGTGGTTGGGTCTAAAACTATTGGGTGCTCCAGATGTTGCCTTGTATGACGAGGTGTGTACATGAGAGATTTGTTGACCCAGCCGGTGATTAATGAAGGTCTCTCGCAGTCGTGGACTGGCTACGCCACCAGAGCGGAGAGCCGCATCGAAAAGTCCGCATAGACCTCATGCAATGCATCTAAACCTTGGTTGGTATTCAAGTGGTGAGATTCATGCATTTCGTGCATTTCTGTTACATTGTGGAATAATGGTACACTAGGGTATGTGATGGTACAACATTAGTGGCTTCTCTCGTGGTCATTACTTTTGTCGTAGCTGGCTGTCCTTGTCTTACAACACTATGCCCTGGTCGTGAATGTCATAACGATACATGAAACCCTTGTAAAAAAAAAAACCCTTAAGACCCGATGAAATGGAAAAGAGAGAGATAGCGGATTAGCAGATGGAGTCTGCATGCCGATCCAAGACGGTCATTAACCCCTTTATGCCTTTAGCGGCTTCAATATCCACTGGTCTCTGTGCGTCTGGCCAAGCCGACCGCGCCACAGTTGCCGCGTAATGTATCTGTGTGCACGTTTCATTCCATCATGTCATTGACCCGGATTCCAAGGCGCACTCACTGTCACTTTGAATTCGTCACGTTTTTGGATCCTAGGATAACGTATCTTGCAATCCCATCTACGTCGAAGTGATGTCGTGAGCATCATATTGATGGCGATCAAGCGGGGAAAGACTTACTGCTCCTCCAGTAAGACATTGCCACCCATCTCCTTGGCTGTGGAATATAGGCCTTTGCGGGAGAGATCAAGAAGTCTCCCGGCATCGACCCCTCCTTTGCAGACAAACTGCTCAGTGTGGGCGACGCGGGGCCCAACCTTCATAGGTTTTGTGTTGGCGAGCACGCCATGTGTACGTGCTGGTCCCGAACAACTCTTGACACTGTCTGCATCGCTTCCTTTGGTAACGATGTCGACATTTTGGCGAGTGAGCTCGACTTGCTTGCGTAGAGGGCGGGAAAAGATGAGAGTGAGGCAGTTGGCCATGTCGAGTGGAGTAGTGAGGAGCTTCGGGTTCATCAGCAAAGGAAGATAACTGAGGAGCTTATGGAACTGGCAACCTTACGACCTGCCGTTTTATAGAGCTTGCAAGATGGCATAACTGACATCCGGCTTTCTCGCCATCCGTTTTACAAAATCTCTCCGAGGTGACTTGATTGGGTCATTCTTCTTGCAGGACCCTTACACGAGGTGACACCAAAATTAAGGCAAAGTTCTTGAGGTAATATCACCATCCATGAATGGCTGCTTCTATCGGCAAAATGCGTGATCGTCACCTCTCCAATGCGCACCTCTGCAACGGAGTTCGTTCCTAACGGACCTGATGGGTTGGGCGAAGATGATCAAATATAGAAGTTTAAGATGGAGTGATGAACGCACGAGGATTAAATACAAATACATGTGAATGCCCGGTAAGATACACATGATGTTACGAGAACATATGTCGCCCCTCAAGGACGGCTATGAAGGGAGGTGGTCGAGGCACAGGTAGTTTCCCAGATACGTATCCTGGGCGCCCAGTATAGTCCACCTCTATTCGATAATGTTTCCCCTGTCGCAAACGCGTCAACGTCCAGCTGTGAATCCCAGACGTGATGAGTCACATTCCCTATCATGATGTAAAGTGCCAGGAGAGGGGAAAAGGGAAAACTGACCCCTCTATCAGTAAGATGTTGTAGCTCTTCTTTGTAATCTCCTGCATTAGCTGCTGCCGTGCGAATAGCACAGTACTAACACCCTGAGCTCCGTTCGGGGCGTGCTTCTTGAAGTCGAAGATGTACTTTCCGCTCATGCTCATCCCTCGAACACGCACAACATCGAGTTCTGTTCCAAAGACAGTTAGAGAGAGATACCTCAAGAATGTAAGGTGACTACCGTCTCCCCCATCAAACATGAACACGGGTTCCACAATCTCGCACCCCACAACTTCCCAAGGAGGTTCATTCTTTCGACGGAACCACTTCATAGAGGGGTCGGATGGTCAGCCAGCACAATCCGTGAGCGGAAGTGTTTCTTGCTGCGGTTGCCAAAACGTGCTAACAGGCCGTCACAAGCATGCTTCCGAGGGTATAAAACAGGAGCGTATTGCGCACCGCCACTCGCCAAATAGTAAGGTGACACAGTCAATTGCGTGAGCAACGCATCTTGGCGCGCTCTATAATCAAAATATGATTAGAAGATCTCTAACACTCACTGGTTTCGTGATGACTGGTCTCGGAGTGTCTCACAGCATCAAATGCAGTAAGTGCTGATTTCGTCATATCAATTGGTCTTGAGACATCCTGTGTTCGTGTGTCCTATCCCTTGTTGGCGATCACCAGGTTAGCGGCGATTATTCATCACCTGGCGGACAATGTACAATTTCGAGGGTTGTCGGAGGGAGCTCCATGGACATAAGTACAAGACGAACGTCTGTCATTTGAAATTCGTAGGCGTAAATATCACACCTCAGCAATTTTAACCGAGTCCTGCGAACGAGAATCGTGGAAGCTGATGCAGTGACAAGATACCAGTCCATACACGCATTAAGGGTCGAAGATGATCTACGATGTGAAACATGCAGTAAAGCTTGGTGACGGCATCTGAATCTTACCTTACTTGGCCGGCTACTCGCCGCTCTGTCAGAGGCCTGCTTGGTTAAGTTGCCCATTCGTAGTCAAGGCCAGAAGCTGCGCCCTCGGAAGGATATCTTTCAGCCTTACGGATGAGTCTGATTTCGATGGTGTCGCGCAACCGGGTAGTTATGTGACGATCGGAGGAACCTGAGAAGCGATGATCCTCTGAGGAGAACAGAGTCACGGATTGATATCGTACTAGGACATATCTGAGTGCAGTGCATGTCAAAGTTCAGAGCGCTTAGATGCAGGTCCAGGCTTTTGAAAGTACAGCATAGCAGCCAATTCCAGCGAGCTGGCAAGGACTCGGAGTAGGCCGCTCTCCTTTCCATACTAGGAAAGTCCTATAGGACCGACACTATTTGATCTTGTTAGGATCGCAAGGTCTTCAGCGATCGCACACAGGCGGCGTTGAAGGTCAGCGCACTCCAGCGAGATTACGATCTAGCGTACACGAAATAAACTCTTTCAAATTAAATTTTCATCCCGGTGGACATCGCTGAAATGACGTCTTCAGGTGTTTTGTTTTACCCTATGTAAAGCGCTCAGGTCCGAGTCCGAGCCTGCCATCGCTCTCGGCTACTTTCGTGATTATGCAGCACTCCAGCCAATCGTGGCTTGCCGTTCAAAATGGAGAGCATTAGTACTGCGAGGACCCACTCCTTTCGCTACACTTTTTCGTAACTTACTCTTGGACCCTATTACATGCAATTGGGAAATCGCTTGGAGGTCTGCCAAACTGATGCCTCCTGGCAGGAGTTGTGCATCTCTCGATATCTATACCGCTGAGATAGAAATGGATGCTTCAGGTCGAGCTCGACTCGAAACATGCATCCTTCCATCCACCTTGCGTCGAGGATTACGGACGTCAGTGCAACAATAGCACCCATCACTGCAGGTAGCCCAAAACATACTTACAAAGGTCAGGTCCGTTTTCCTGTCATCTTTAGGTGTGTCCATCACTTCTCCGGACCAGGTCCATCGTGCTTATGGGAGCCTGGTTTACACCATGTTCGATGGCACGGCGTGAAGCTGCCTGTCTATTGGACAGGTCGTTTTCAACCGTTATGGCCATTGATCCCAGCTCCGAAGGTCGCCTACGAATGATCCGAGTGGTTTCGATTGGCCAGGTAATCAGCTGCGATACCTCATTAACATTAATATCGGAGACCATGTGTTTCTGTGTACATCTGTGTTCCTACCTTGAAACGCCTCAAGGACTCGTCGTGGATGTAATTTTGTAACCTGCGTAGTCGCAGATTCATGGTTCCACACGTGAGAGTCGTCTTCTTGGCCGGGAAATGCATTACATATAAACACAATCATGGTTCCGAAGCCATAATGACTTCTGTTTGATCGTTACACAAGAGTTAAAGTGCATGGGTACATCGTTGTTCGACGCCATGAACAAGTCGCTCAATGGAAAAGTGCCAAGCCACCCAGGACTACTGCAACAAGACCGGACATTGTCACCATCTCCTTTCTAGCACCACCCGTACTCGTGGGGGATGCACCCGCGGGGGATGTAGACGTGACGTTAGTGCAAGAGGTCGCATTGCTTGGCACCGTCACGTTAGCAGACAGGGTCAAGTCTGCACACTGTTGATTTATTGATTAGATCATAGCAATTGCGGAGCGGTAGTATGAATAGAAGAATGGATAACAAACCTGATAGAGCTGGCCGTCACCACCGTCAAAGATCACCTGAATGGTGACGTTTGCGCCATCTTGAATGCCGGAAAAACCGGCTTGGGCGAGGTCAATTGGGAAGCAATATTTCCCTTCACCGTTCTGCTGGAAATACGGGACGGCTAATTGGACACCCGAAGAAGAGTTGAAATCACCAAAGGATGTTGGATCCTGCTTCGTGGACACGACGACCCCAACTGTGCGATAGGATGCGTAGGTCAATTCATTTGATTACCCTGCGATCAGATGAAATTTACCAGTCCACGTAGGATGCTCGCTGTTGAGGTTGATCACCCCATTGCTAAGCGGGAAGACTGTGCGGTTGGTCACCGCATTGTTATAACCGTCTGCGATGATCGTGATCAAAAAGGCGAAAAACCAGTATCGAGACTTGCTACTGACCGCAGAACGTCGGCTCTTGGTCTTCAACAAAAACACCCCTTGGCGAAGGATACTGAAGTTGGAAATGTGCGTCTGCAATTGTAGCAAACACAACAGCAAAGGCGATGGCAGTGAAGCGCATACTGCTAGTTGAATTGTTTGTTCTCTTAGAAAGCTCGAGTACTCAAACTTCGTGAGGTGAAGAGGACACTATTCACGCCTTTGCTCTTGCATAGTTTTATAATAAATATTGTCCACCCAGTACTTGATGAAAAAAGTTTTTTCACGTAGCGATGGTTTTGTTTGGTCGCACTTGATAAAAAAAAAAGTGCCTACCTCTGGTCACCGGACCAGCCACCATTCATTCCCCTTGATTATATAAATCCGCCTGGACATGTTCATACTTTCCATCGTCAATCGAATATATCATATGAATAAGCAAGACAAGGACTCATCTGAGACAGCGTGGGACCCTTTACGTTGAGGGTTGACGACTCTTTCACCAGGCAATGCAGAGTTTTCATTGGTAGACACACTCATAAGGCAGGTCCCACAAACCTGGAAACGGGTTTCTACAGCTTTGGAGAACTGCAGATCGGCGTGAACATTGATTTGAATTCTGAGTAACAGGTAATAGGTTAACTTGGCTGACTACGTTAACGAGTGTCCAAGATAAGCAGCGTCATATACCAGGCCTCAGGAACAGCTTGAATGTACCAGAATCTCGTGCCAGAGCATGGCATCATTATTAAACATCGTGGGTACTAAGGCGCATCAATGTGCCAATCCAACACCCTGCACACGGCCTATGCGACCGAATAGGATCTCTCCAATGCCGAGTCCTAATATTATAGAAATGATGTATGCGCCGTTGAAAGTCCTGTTGACCGGTGGTACTTTAGATGACAATTCCAACGCGGACAAGTTTCTTCCAGTGTGACTTACATAACAGCCAGCATCAGGGCGTACGAGAATGTCGACTGGATCGCTTGGATCAACCCGCGGGGGATGTCATGAGAGGCTATGAACGGGGGGATAACCCTGGGGTTCATGCGCACACCGGCGGCAGCCCTATTGAAATCGTTTGGCTCCAGGGCTTCTTCGGCGGCAGAGATCATGTCCACATGTTCTTGTGACTTCACTTTGTCAGATATACCGCCATCGGACGGCTGCGGCCTGCTCGAGGCATGGTGCTTCAAGACTAAGCTAAGTGCTCTGCGACAATATCGTCAGGGAACAAGATAATTTGCTGCCAATGATCGTGCAGACCTAGCCTTCCAGTGCAGCTCCCGGGTACGGCGATAGGCCGCAAGCCAGCGCTCCAGTACACAAAACATTAATAACCCTACGCAAGCACCAGCGATCGCCCCATGGGACGAAGGTTGCCAGGTCTTGAAGAGGAGAGAATCTCCACCCCCGAAATGTAACCAAGGGATCATCATGTCCGCCATCATAGTCGCATTCGAGCTATTCATGCCTGAGTCAATGCTCGTTGCGTAGACAGGAATTATTGGTAGGAGACGCTGGGGGCTAGTTGGTGGTGAAATGAAGGATGGTAAGTTATCAGCTGACGGTCGGCGGTTGCCGGGGCAGTGGCGCACAACCCAATTTAGACTGGCCCTGGAATCTAACCATTTGGGGCTCTACTTTTGTTGTACTGCGTGAGCATCCAAGCCGCAAGACATTGTCATGGTTTGACGGGCGGTCTGTGGCGCTGGGTGAACGTTGAACCTGCAGGGACAGGTAAAGTTTCACCACGAGCTGCCTGGTGGCCACCAATCAATGTGTCGCCAGTGAGATCCAGGACGGGAACTGTCCGTTTCGACGCTTACTATTCTCACTGGAAATTACGCACACACCCGCCGCCGTGGACAGACTCCAGGAACAGAGCGAACTGATGTCAACCGGTTCGTTTATCAGCAATTAATTGGTGCCATGATGGCGTCCAATTTTATGAGTCAAGGTCAGGTGACGGTGGGACCATGGCGCTGAAATGCCTCACATGCTGACCTCCATGAAGGCATGAAAAACATAGAAGATAATAAGAGGCAAACCATGATAATGCGAGGGCGTGCCAATGGCGATATGCGATGCCTGGATGACAGCAACAAATGAATGTGCCGTTGAGTTCGGTGGCGGGATGGGATGGCAAGTCTGGAGACGAAGGGGAGACATGAATGATGGCACAGCGCAAGACAAGCTTGCTGAGAACTACGCTCCCGCTTGTCTTGCGATGTGTCGCCAAAAAGATACTGTTCGTGCTGCCCAACCGCGATGCAGATAAAGAGCTGCGGATGTAGTGACGGCCAATTCGAGTGCTGATCGCTGGAAATTCGGCCAGTCCACGGAAGAAAACGGTGATGATGAAAGAAGGAGGTCAAAAGTAAAAGCTGAGAAGGACTGTGGCCAAGTATGTGCGGCATTTCCGCGCAACCAATAGCAAAATGCTCTGTAAGCAAGGACCTTTGGCACCGCTGTGATTTCACGATCACATGACTTGTCGCCAGCTAACTGCTAGGTTACTTGTACGCAGACAGTCACTAAGTAGAACTGCCTGTCATCCCAGAAAGCATTCAGTATGCTACGAGCCATGCTAGTAAATGCTTCCCGCACTGCCGTCCGACCCGCTCTCGTCTATCGCCAGGTAGCGAGACCGTCGTTCCATATCTTTGCACGATACGAGTCTTCCAAAGTCAACGACCCTGGGGCTCTGAAAGCTGCCCATAAACTTAATGACAAGTTGCAGGAGAACTGGAAAAGCCCTGTTCTCACCTATGAGCAGGTCAAGCCCAGGACACTAAGTCCTGGCGACGTATGTCCTCAGCTTGTCTGATTTTGCTGAGCATTCCGGTTTAATATCTTCCCCACAGGATGCTTACCTCATTGATGTCCGGGAACCTGACGAGGTGATGCAGGGATCCATCCCCTCCTCTGTCAACGTCCCGCTCTCGGTGCTTGTCAATTCGTTGCACCTAAATCCACAGACTTTCCGTGCTCAGCATGGCTTCGAGAAACCAAAGAAGACCCAAGAGATTGTGTTCTACTGCAGAAGTGGTAAGAGAAGTGCTTCCGCATGCGACATTGCCAGAAGGAATGGATACGAGAAGTGAGCATGTTGGGCTTGCCTTCAATTTCCCGGTGACTAACGTCTTGCGAAAGTGTCGTCAACTATGAGGGATCTTGGCTGGACTGGGTGTCTCGGGAAGGAGGTGCCAAGAGATGATCAGCTTGAATTTTCGAGGTCTCCGAATGATGCCCTGAGAATGATTCTGGCAGTTGTCCTCAAAGTTTGTGAACTCAAACAGAACAGTAGATTCAGGTACCTGGTAGTCCTGAATGATGAATTTTGTCGCCTTGGTGAGGAGTTTGGGAAGTAACATAGCGTATGATCATAGCAGACTACGCAATTTTGGGTTGTGTCTTCGTCGTCCTCTTGCCATGTCGACCGTGACCCCTAGTCTGGTAACCAAACCGTACTATGAGGCAAGCCGTCGACTCATAGTACGGGCTGGTCACCAGACTACGTGACCCCCTAGTTGGATTCCGCCGGTTATACTTTCCGCCACACCGCGCTTAACCTTGAGCCTTTTGCTGCTCAGCTTCTGAATTTTGACCTTTTGCCGTCTACTATCGCCAATGCTTTCTCGAGCTGTTTCCAAGCATGTATCTAAACTGGCATGTGCAGAGAACGCACTGCTACCGTCAAACATGACGAGGACAAGACCGTCACTCGCCCGCCACGCCCGTACTCCCATGCAATTCGTTCAAAGGCCGCAAATTTATATGTGCAGACGTGCGTTAAGCACCCCCGCACCACATATCAACATCAGGTTGTGACTCCTCTCCCTATACTATGACTTAGAAAACTGGCGTGCTGACTGGTGACATTTGCGACCTGGGCGCATATGGACTATTGTAGTGACCTTCCTATGGATCGATACCACGCCCTTTCCGACGCGACTATGACCACTCTACTTGAACGGCTGGAAGAGCTGCTAGATGGAATAGGAAGTGACGAATTTGAGGTGGACTATCATGTAAGTCTCCACAACGACCATCCCAGCGATACGGTCTCGATAGAACGCAACAAAGGGAAGCGGAGCGTCGAGCGGTGTGCACTTGACTGACAGGAATCGTCACAGAGTGGGGTGCTGACACTCAACCTTGGTTCGAACGGGACATATGTCATCAACAAGCAGCCTCCCAACAAGCAAATCTGGCTTTCGTCTCCCGTCAGGTCCGTTGAATCTTTTCATGCCTCGGAACCACCTCCTCACGCATCGTTATGTGCTGCTTCCACACCCACTTCATGCCTTATCCGCCTCGGCTACCGCGCATCATTCGATGGAAAAAAAAAAAACGGCAAATCCGATACGTACTCGGTCTTTCGCATGGAAAACCGAAAACCGAAATGGCTTCAACACTTGTGAACCCGTTGGCTTAAACCCGCGTGGATCGCCTGCTTATCTATTTAATGAATGATCAGTGGGCCTAAGCGATATGACTACGTACCAGCTACGGATGACTGGCGGTATTCTCGGGACGGAGAAGGGTTCGGTCTACTGCTGGAGCAAGAACTTAGCTGTATGTTAGGTCACGAAGTGAAACTGGGATTGGAACGTGTTTCGGAAACGGTCGAGTAGAGTCTGGTATATGTCTTCCGCATCGCTGCACAACTGCACAAGTATCTCATCCTGAAACACATTCAGTGGATGTACAGATCCAGTTCAGCATTTGAGTAATGTAGGTGAGGTGAATAAGGTACAATGCGGCAGTATGCATATCAAGCAGATGCTCGGGCATGAGAATGCAAAACAAACAGGGAATATTGTCAACGGCTTGGGCGATAGGGTGTGTACCAAGCCTGCTCATGATTGCAAAGGGAAAGCGAGAGATGCGTGGATCAGCGATGATAACTTCTTGGATGGCCGTCCGCCGCCGAGGAGACAGCCTCGTCCAGCTCACGTCTGCGTGAAAGAAATAGAGCACCGAGGAATCTAGAAAGCAGTGTTTCAGCGTGCCCTCTAAGACTATACTCGCGAAGGAGGAAAGTCACACCTATTGGCATCTTCATACCGTTCCCGCACAGATTTCACCTCATGGACGTCCACTTGGCCCTGCACAAGATGAGTGACGTACTCTCCCTCTGCCGGTCTGATAGAAATAGATTGGAAAGAGGGCGTAGGGCGATGTGATGATTCTGGCAACGAAATCTTCCCATCGGTAGTTTGTGAAATAGATGACAAATTCCCTGTAACATGCCCTTGTCCCAGAGGATAGGCATGCAGGTGGGGATGTTGTGCGTAGGTAGTCGATGGTGGTGTGGCCGAGTATTCGTTGAAGTGCACATCTCGGGCCGATTCGGTGAGCAGAAACCTGTGTTGGTGAAGAGTGTGTAGCTCATGGAGGAGGCTGTTCGCATGCTTGTACTGGTCTGTGACCACAAGTGGGAGAGACGAGGGTGCATCTGATTGGTGCCTCTCTACACCTTCGACCCAGTCCTCCTCATCGTCACTTTCCTCTCTAGATGGGTAAGTGGGGTTTGATGCGAGCCATCCCCTGAGCGTGCCGTCCAGTACAGGCGGTTGTGTGCGCCGCCGTTTGGCACACGGTTCATTGCGTAGGGTTGGGTCTGCATGGCGTTGTGGAAGTGGTTTGATGGATCTGTCGGCGAAACAAGAGGTGAAGTCATGGAGCGACGACGGGGGAGGGGTTGCCGGACGCTGTCTCTTCAACATTTCCTTATCGTCGTACGTGGTGAACAGACGGTCGTAGTGCCAGTGCTAGTGAATGCCACGAACTGTGGTCGCAGCCTCACCAGATTCGGCTACAAACTGAGTGTGGCCGGAGTCTGCCTGCCTGAGGACCCCTGCAACTCTCGTGTTCACACATTTTGGCAGGAATAACACGAATCTCCAATTATTATTTCGTCTTCAACTTGCACAACATTCTACATCGTTTGGTACAACGAGCGAACACGCAATGGCCGACATGGATGTCTTCGCGGCCATGGGAATATCTGGCTTTGGAAAAGCTGACAAGAGACGAGAGCTTGATCCATCTCGCTTTGACAAGACGAAAAGGGATGATGTTACAGTTAGTAGCTGCACAACTCTCACATTCGAGCCTCGTGTTAACCGTGTGCTACCTTCAGGTGAAGCGGGCTCTCCCGGAAGTGAAACCAGGACCAGGCAAGATCATCGATGGCCCTCCGCAAGCTCATGAATCGGATGCCGACTCCGATGAGCCACCGCCGTCATTATGTTTCGCATCGCAGTCCAAAGCCTCGGAGGCGCCAGCAGACGATGTGTCGGATGATGGTGCAGAAGACGATGAGCCCGAGTACGACCCCACTTCTCCCTCACTTTCAACCTCACCTGAGTTTCCTGTTACTCATGAGGCGACGCTCAAAGAGCACACTAAAGTCATTTCTGCTCTCGCTCTTGACCCGAGTGGTGCGCGTGTGCTAACTGGGTCACACGATTACGATTGCAAGCTTTGGGATTTTGGTGGGATGACTACGCATACGAGGTCCTTCAAGACCTGGGAACCAGCGGGCAGCTATTACGTGTGTGTATTTACCTTTCTACTGGGCACAGATCTCATTCAACTGCCTTTGTAGGTGAATGATCTGAAATTTTCCAACAACGGGCAACAGTTCCTAGTTATTTCAGGTACTCTTCAGGCCAAACTCTATGACCGCGACGGCGAAGAAAAGTACGTCCACCAGCTCTCTACGAGAACGACATGGCGTGAATGACCACAGGGCGACGTTCATCAAGGGTGACATGTACATCCGGGACATGAAGCACACAGCGTACGTACCGCTGCCAGCAATAGTCCGATAAAACCTTGACGCTGGTTCCACAGCGGTCACGTTGGGGAGCTGACAGGGTGTGCGTGGCATCCACGAGATCAACAGTACTTCATTACAAGTTCTGCGGACTCAACAATTAGGCATGCATGTTGTTTTACCTCCGCCTCGGGGTATTCACCAATATTCTCAGACTCTGGGACGTCGAAAACAAACGCAAACAGAAGACAGTGATCGTCGTCAAGTCTAAAGAGCGCGGTGCCAGGACTAAGGTCACGGCATGTACCTACTCTCCAGATGGAAATCTGATCAGCGGAGGTATGTTTCACAACATCACATGTCTGGCGTGCTTCCCAATGCACTAATTCCGTAGCTTGCCTCGATGGCGCTTTGCATATGTGGCAGTCATCATCTAACTTCGTCAGGCCAAACATGACTGTCGAGGGTGCTCACACAAAGGGCACAACAACCGGCTCTGTCGTCTTCTCTGTGGACGGCCGAACGGTCCTCACTCGGGGAGGAGATGACACTGTTAAGCGTGTGTAATGTTCTATGAAGCGAACTTCGTTTCCACTGAAAACCACATTTTCAGTTTGGGATCTCCGTTCCTTTAAAAGACCTCTGGCGACGCATCCCGGGCTTACGACGCTTTACCCGGGAACTAACGCATTGTTCAGTCCTGACGAGAAATATGTTCTTACAGGTGTCGGTGCTACGTCGAAGGGTGGAGGGGGTAAACTTAGGTTCCTCAATCGAACGGATCTCAGTGTTGCTAAAGAACTTGACATGGAGGCGACTCCAGTTAAGGTGCTATGGCACTCCAAGATTAATCAAATTGTGGCAGGTCTCTCCAACGGGACAATATCGGTTCTCTATTCGCCTGAAACTTCGATTAATGGCGCGAAACTGCTCCTGGCGAAGGGGGCACCAAAGCGGCCGACTGTGGAAGATATGTCGGATGCACTCGCGGCACCAACTATCCTGACACCACATGCTTTACCAATGTTCAAGGATGGAGATGGTCTAGTGAAAGGAACAAAGCGGAAGAGGGAAAAAGACAGGATGGATCCACGGAAGAGCCGAAGGCCAGAGTTACCAGTTACCGGACCAGGCAAAGGAGGACGCGTCGGTGCAAGTGCAACACAGCATGTCGTTCAGAACTTGGTGCGAGACACGACGCGCGACGAAGACGTGAGTCTTTTCCTTCTTTCTCCTCTCCCAAGCGGCGAGCGCTTCTTTGTCTTCCACCGCGTCCCACCACGTGATGCGTCTATCTTTTTATGATGGTTTCCATGCTGATGCTAACGGCGGCTGTTATTTTTTTTTGCAACGGGCTTTCACCACAGCCCCGAGAAGCGTTGCTCAAGTATGCGGAGATGGCAGAGGCCGACCCACAATGGACTGCAGGTAAGCACGCAACGAACTTGACTGCATGTGTTTCCAGTCTCCCGTTGCAGGATGCCGGCTGGGTTGCCGCGACGGAGATTTAAATTTGTATTGTTATGTTTGCCGTGATTGGCTGACTGACGTGTCTTGAACCTTGTTTTTTTTTCTCCAGCGTGGCGACAAAACCAGCCCAAGCCCGTGTTTGCGAACGTTTCAGAGGACGAAGAAGAGGAAAAGTGATGATCAGAGAGTCGAATACATGGTTCTATACTTTGTCTGTTTTATTTGCAGAGAGACTCCTGTGTGGGTGATGAGGTGTGAGTATGTATTTTAGTGGTCCCTGCGCTGGTTTGAGATCGAACCTTAATTCCGGTCGCCTATAAAGACCCAATGGGTGACTTCCGATTCCCCAAATCCTAAATCTCCCTTCCTCTGCAAACGTCACGCTGTGTGACAAAACTTGTCACGCGCCACCCATGAACGCGACCGACACTGCCCAAGCAGCCCAATACAACGCGCTCTCTACCGGAAATGATGACAAACCAACGGCGCCCGACGCCACCACCGACGTACCAATTACCAACAATGGTACACGTGACAGACAGTTTATTTATTAAATTTCTATCTTAGCTAACCCCATACACAAAAGATACACATATTGTCCAGTCAAACGGCGATGTCCACAGCGACCACACCAAGTCACTGACAGGAGATTCTGACAACCGTGAAATGTCCATTTGCGCAGAAATATCAACTCCTCTTGATCCAGGTTCGTAGGGAAATGGTTCTTTGTCTAACTGCGCTCTTATCTGAGCAGCTTCTGTCCTGATTCATCCATCTCCCGGAACCCCAACACCAGCACAGGGAGAGCTTTTGGAGGACATAAAGATGGCGGATACACCAGAGGCTGTTGTGGAGGAAATGCTTCTTTCGAACGCCGCTTCACCAGCAACTACGACGACGAATGGTGCTCCTAACGGAATGACGAACGGTGCCAACGGCGCTCATTGCACAGACGCTGACGGCGATGTGACTATGGATCAAGTAACGCACGTCAACGGTCACTCTGACACCAAGCGTGCTGCACCTCACGATTCACTAGCGTCCCATGGTTCTCCTAGCGATGCCGCCTCGCCAAGTCTACATGCAAGCGCTGATGCGGATGATGATGATGCCAAACCACCCCCAGCGAAACGCGCTCGCAAGTTGTCGGATGCTGATCAAGCTTCGATTGCCAATGTAAGTCTAGGTTTCCTTTGTTTGCGTATCAGATACTGACGTAGCGTTTATTGCTCTTACTCCTCTGTTGCTATCTCTAAAGACTGCTTCACCTCCTCCTATAACGGCTTCATCCATCCAGACGAATGGGGATACAGTCGTTTCCAGCCCTACGCCTGCTCCACCCACCCCCTCTCAACCCGGTGCAGTCACGTTGAGTATACAACAACACCGTTTCTGCTTGTCGACTGTCCGTTCATTGAAGAAGATGAAAGACGCAGCCGCATTCCTGCATCCAGTTGATCCCAGTGCCTTGAACATTCCTCATTATCCCACTATCATAAAGAACCCGATGGACCTCGGGACGATTGAGCGTAAGCTCTCGTCTTCGAATCCTCAAAAACCTGATCCGAACTCCAACAACCCTCGCTATAACAATGCAGACGAGTTCATAGCCGACGTTCGTCTTGTATTCAGCAACTGTGTTACTTTCAATGGGCCGGACCACGTCGTATCTAAAGCAGGGAAACACGTCGAGTCTGTCTTCGACAAGCAGATAAAGAACCTACCACCACCGCAAGTGGTATGTGAGTATCCATGGTTTTGGCGGAACAGATACTGATGACTCTGTAGGTCAAACCTCCTGTTGCAAAAGTTGCCACACCGCCCCCACCACCTCCGCCAGTGCCTGCAAAAAAGGCTGTACCAGCACCACCCGCTCCTACCCGACGTGCTTCCACTTCCGTTCCTGTAATTCGTCGCAATGAGGCCGAGCAAGCGGCAACTGCACGTCCGAAGCGAGAGATACACCCTCCTCCTCCGAAGGACCTACCATACGCCGATGTGCCAAAGAAAATGCGCAAAACGAAGGCAGTCAAGCATGATGGCACCGCAGAACAGCTTAAGTTCTGTGTTAAGCTTTTGACGGAGCTGCACCGCAAACAGCACTGGACCATCGCGAATCCCTTCTATGAACCAGTTGGTGAGTAGCACGCATGCTGTTTATCAAGCTAGCTAAGGTAGTTCTGTGCCCAACTAAGATCCCGTCAAGTTGGACATTCCCACATATTTCAAGATCATCAAGAAGCCAATGGATTTATCCTCTATGCGAAGGAAATTGGAGAATCACGAGTACCCTAATGCCTCCAAGTTCTTTGATGACTTCAAGCTTATGATCCGAAATTGCTTTACCTTCAATCCTGCTGGTACGCCTGTAAACCAAGCAGGCATCGAACTACAGCGGCTCTTCGACGAGAAGTGGAAGAATTTACCACCACTACGGGAGGCGAGCGAGGAGGAGGAAGAAGAGGAACAGGAGGACGAGTCAGAGGAGGAACGCAACCGTGGGTGTCCCGGTTGCGCAAGACAACACGCTTGTGCTAATGTATCGTTGTATACAGGTAGGATTGCGTCAATGGAGGCCCAGATTGAGTCGATGCGAGGTAATTTGCTCGCACTGAAGAATCAGCCTCAAAAGGAGAAAAAGAAGAAAAAGAAGGAACCCAAGCCTGCTGTCGCCTCGACGTCCAAAGCCTCCGCCTCTCGTGTTACGAAAGCTACTGGTGCTGGGAATGGGGTTGTCAAGCGCAAGACGAAGAAGCCGATTCCTGAGGACGACACGCTATCTTTCGACCAGAAGAAGGACCTGAGTGAGGCGATAACGAAACTTGATGGGCAAAGGTTGGAAAAGGTTATTCAGATCATCCACGAGGGCGTCCCGGAGATTCGTGATGTCGGTTTGCTTCATTCTCGTCCTTACCCTCAGGGTGTCTGACTATCATATTTACAGAGTACCGAGGAGATTGAACTTGAGATCGACCTTCTACCTGTGCACGTGCTTACAAAGCTGTACAATTTCGTGCTACGGCCCTTGCGGCAGCCAGCTCAGAAGCGTAGTCGTGCAACAGGCAAAGGTACTGGTACCGGGGGACTCAAGCGCAAGAGCATGGACGAGAACGCCGAAGCAGAGAAGATCCGGCAGCTTGAAGAACGTATGAGGCTATTCGACAATCCTCCCTTGGGCACCGGTGCTGTTCCCCCTCCTCCCATCGCCCGACACGACGACAGTGAGCACTCTTCGGACTCTAGCTCCGACGATAGTTCAGGGAGCGAGTCCGAGTAACTTATCAGTGCTCTGACTTCATTTTGGACACATGCCAGGTTCTGTTTTGTTTGTTGACTTCAAGCATTTTTCCTTGTGCGAATGGTGATGAGGGCTTCTAGTTTTGGGATGTGGTCATTGAACTCCCCGCTCTCCTAATTACGAAGCGTTCTTTCTCTTGATCAATTTTTATAACCTTTCTTACACTTTTTATCTTTACTCTGACTCTCAGCAAACGCGTACATACATACAAGTCACCAAAATTAAAGAACAGCAATGTAGTTAGCTAATTCTAGTCAAGAAGATGTGTTTCACTGTAGATCTATAGAGCCAAGTGTATTGCCACTTGTGTTGAATAATTTGAGCCTGGGTACGTAGTGAATCGATGACGAGCGCGAGCTTTCAAGTAGTCTTGGATTCATAGTATTTACTGCATGAGAAAGTGATATACAAGCGATATCCAAGAGACAAGACATGTAGATAAAAAACGACGGAAGGAAATTATCTGCGTCTCGAGCTGTTTCCTTGCTTCCACTGCTGCCAGCCTGATTTTGCTGGTGCGGCGGGTGGCGGAACAGGCACACGTAAGGACATCGGTGGAGGAGGCTGTGAGGGTGAATGCAGGGCGGGCGAAGAACTCCAACCTGGTCTTGCAGGTCCAGATGGAGGGAAAGGAGGCGGGATGTTTGAAGGAGGAGGAACCGGAGTCCAGCCTCCGCCATTGTGAATGTTAGGTGGGGACGGTGGAAGGGGCACGTCCGCAGGCACGGAATGAAATGGAAGATTCGGTGCGAAGGGAGGGGGCGGTGGAGGGTATGACGAGGCAGGGGGCGGTGGGGGAGGAATAGTCTCAGGACTGCTGGTGTCCAAGGAGGTCCATCCTGCTGTATGAAACGTTGGCGCACTGGGCGCCGGGAACGATCGTGAGGGAAGGGGTGGAGGCGGACTAGAATGGCGAGGGGGTGCAGGGGGTGGGGGAGGCTGAGCGGAGGAAGACACAGCTGGGTTGATCGTTGCCCAGCCTGAGCGCTTGATTTCAGGGGGTTCAGGGGCTGTAGAAACTGATGCCCAGCCTGCCTTCTTGAATCCGCTTGGCTTCGTTTCACTCGTGATCCCTGTGTCACTTCCGGGTGCAGCGATGATAGCAGGAGGTTTCGCCATCTTAATGCCCTGTGCCTTGGCAAGTTTCCTCAACTCCTTTTCCTCCCGTTTGCGCTCCTTCTCCTTCCGCTTCTCCACCTCGTCTTGGTTGACTAAACGAGCGTTGGCTTGCATGTCCTTCAGGCGTGCCTTGTGATGGTGCGCGTAAGAGTTGGTGTGCTCATCATATTGAGCCACGTTTTGGAACTGCTTCTCGCAGAGAGCACAGTAGAAGGGCCTAAGGGTGTCGGTGATTTCGGACCTAACCGCTGCACGTTTAGCTGCAACGTCCTGCAGGCGAGGAGGCTTTGTCAAAAACGGACTCTTGAATACAGAGAACGACAGTGTACTTCTCTGCTTTTACGCTGATCTTCGGTTTCCTTGCGTTGACGCTCAGAGTCCAATTCCCGTCTTTGTGACACAGTGGTCTCGATCATGCGGAAATCCTGATTATTTTTTCCGAGGCCAGTTAAATCATTCTTGACCTGAAAGGGAATGGGATCAACCCGTCCTGTAGGAAATTGTGCTGTCATTCGTTTGGCTAGCATACAAAGATAACTTTGTTTACCGTCTTCTGACAGTCCCAGTGGTTGTCCCTCTGACCAACCAAGTTTCGCGAGCATGGCAAAACCCTTGTTGGTACTCTTGATCTTTGTCTCGACAGTGATGACTTCTCTTGGTGCACCTCGAACGTATTCGTCGTACTTGTCGATCTCCATGGCGTCGCTGAGCGGTGGGGACGGTGTACGAGACACGAGTGAGACATCATCGTCTTCACTATTCCCGTCATTATCATCTTGGTCTGATCTTGATCGCTGGAGGAGGGAGGGGAGGGAAGAGGGCAGTACGGCGCGTTTTCAAGGGTGCGTGGCAGAGTACCTTCGTATGCATGTATGAGCTCACTTGCTCTTCTTCGCTTGATTTTGGGCGAGTCATGGGAATGGCATTCCAGCGAGCGATGGCCTGTGCAGACATGTCTGCGGACAGAAAGTTGGAAGATTCTGGACAGGCTTGTAACAGTTAAGCCTGAGCACAACTTTATTCCAACGTTGCCCCAACACTCAATAATAATATTAGAGCCAAGCAAGCACGTGATCCGGTCGCGTTGGTGTGGAGTCGCGTCAGTTTCTGGAGTTCTTGTTCGACCGTTTCCTGCGACATCGGCAGCCATGATCAACTCGGACGATTACTTCGACGATGATCTCGACTCTGGTATCTTGAACCAGCTCGATATCATCGAAGCTGCACATCGTCCGCAACCCAACCAGCCCCAGCCCCAGCCCCAGCCCCAGCCCCAGCCTCCTAAGAAACTCCCTCAAGCCAAACCAGTTGCACCGAAATTAGTCCCACCGAAACCAGTCCCTTCGAAACAAATTGAACCAGACGATTCATTTGTTGACCTCACGCTGGATATTGACGAAGCTGATTTGCAACGTCTCGATGCATTCATTGATGCAACCTACAAGGGAAACACAGTTTCTGCCACTGGCCCCAGCAAGAACTCGGTTCAGACCACCCTCTTTGGTGAAACCGCTTCGTCTACTACAAAGGCCGGCCCAGCATCGCGTGGTCCGGTACAGAGGTCCAAATCGAATCCTCGCAACCCTTTCGGTCACCAGGCCCCTAAAACTAAGCAATGGGACCATACTGCTTTTGCAAAGTCTGGTTGGAAGAAACCAAAGTCGAAGAGCCAGGATGGCGATGCCGAGGGGCAGGAGGGGGAAGAAGTCGAGTTTGAGCAGTTTCCTGCTCCGTTTATCTCAGGTATGTAGCACAGTACCCTCACAGGCTTCCAGGCTGAGCTCCATCGCAGCTGGGTGCGTAATTTACATCCACCATGTCGGTGAAATTAACACTTTATCCGCAATCCTTTTGCGCCTTAAAGCTCAGTGAGTCTCGCTCGTGAAACCTTTTGCCCATGTATTCATTCTTTACCCAGCCGCAGCCCATGAAGCTCAAGGTAGACATGCTCGAGGTTAAACATTGGATCTATCCCCTCAACCAGCCCAAACGCGATTACCAATTCAATATTGTCAAGCGTTGCTTGTTCGAGAATACACTAGTAGCACTACCAACAGGTCTAGGAAAGACTTTCATTGCTGGCGTCGTGATGCTCAATTGTAAGCTCGCTTGCATGTCAGCCTTCGCATATAATTTACCTGCCTTGTGGCCAGTCTACCGCTGGTTCCCTGAAGGGAAAGTGGTTTTTGTGGCACCTACCAAGCCTCTCGTCGCACAACAAATTGATGCATGCCACCGGACATGTGGTATTCCAGGCAGGGATGCGGCAGAATTAACGGGTAATAACCCTCGACCATACCGATCACGAATGGTATGTCCAGACCTTGGCAGAAAGCTAAATAACTCATCAACGCCACATAGTGGGAGGAGAAACGTGTGTTCTACATGACGCCCCAGACACTCATGAATGACCTTACTATGGAAAATTGTGATGCACGCGACATCATCCTTGTGGTCATTGGTTTGTGGTATCCTCTACGTTTATTATACTTTGGCTTAATGTTACCACATGCAGATGAAGCACACAAGGGAACAGGTGATTATGCATATGCCCAGCTCATTCGCTTCCTCATGGCGAAGAACCCTCATTTCCGTGTTCTCGCGCTCACCGCAACACCCGGGAGCACACCCGAGGCGATCCAGGCGATCGTGGACTCTTTGCATATCAGCAGGATCGAGATTAGAGACGAAGGGAGCCTGGATTTGAGGGAATATATGCACAAGAAGGTTGGTTGCTTTGTGCCCGATTGAAGAACCTATCTGAATGTCATACCGCTACAGGAAGTGAAGCAGCACATCATCAAGATGACCGAGGATATTGTGCACTTTCAGCAACTCCTGAAGTCCGTCATGGAGGTCAGTCAAAGTTGCCCTGACAAAATTACAGTTCTGACAGTTCTGAAGTCTGTCCTAAAGCCTCTTGTAGCTAGGGGTGTCATAGAGCCGCTGGATGTTGTTAAGATGCATCCGTTTCGTGCTACGGCTACTATTCAACGCATCGCAGCTCAGCGAAACGGTGCCCACAAATGGGCTGTCGGAGCGCTCTCCAAGCTAGGAGCCATGGCACGCGCCATGTCATATCTGGTATGACTCTGCATCCAGTTCCCGTGCTCGTGTAGCTGAAGCACCGTATGTCCATGCGTGCAATCAGATGGAAGCCAGCGTCACTATGTGCCTCGGCTCCTTACGAGATCTGATCGCCGACAAAGACAAGCCCGGTGACGGGAAGAAGAAAGCACCATCGAAGAGTCAACTAAAAGACGACCCAACATTCCAGAAGCTTCTTACTGACCTCGAGGCACGTCGGCATCGACCTGGCGGGTTTGGGATGCACCCCAAGATGGAGACGCTTAAGACACTTTTGGTGCAGCATTTTGGGGTGAGGATGGCTGAAGACAACGAAGGAGGAAATGCAGGCAGTGGTGGTGATACGAGGGCTATGGTGTTTGTGACATATCGAGAGTGCGTAGACGAGATCGTGGAGGTCTTGAACCAGGAAGCCCCACTTCTGAAGGCGACTAGGTTTGTCGGGCAAGGGGTCGACAAACAAGGAAAGAAAGGTTTTGCCCAGAGAGAACAGCTAGAGGTACGACACAGGGTTTAGCATGGCTGTGAATGCTTCCTTTCATCCTGCTAATCTGTGCCGTGCTCGCAGGTGATCAAGAAGTTCAAGGCTGGGGAGTTCAACGTATTGGTTTCAACTTCTATTGGAGAAGAAGGTCTCGACATCGGAGAAGTAGACATGATCGTATGTTATGACGCACAGAAGACCCCCATCCGCATGGTGTGTATACCTTCCCCTCTTCTCACCATTGTCACTGCACCAAATAAACTTATCCTCATCTTCTCGTTCACAGCTTCAACGTGTTGGACGTACAGGACGCAAACGCGACGGTCACGTGCACGTTTTGCTTGCGGAGATCCGCGAAGAGTTGAACTGGGACAAAGCTAAGGATACATACGGCGAACTACAGAAATGCATCGTTCGTGGAGACCAGCTCGAATTGTACGGTGATGTCCCCCGTCTGCTCCCTGATCACCTGAGGCCAGAGGTGTTAGAGAAGAGGATGGAGATCGAGGAGTATGTCCGCGAAGAGCCTGGGAAGAAGAAAGCTTCGTTCGCAGCGGAAGACGAGGGGTCGACGGTAAAGGGGAAGAAGAGGAAGAGGAACGATGATATTGGCAGGAATATCCCTCCTGGTGCAAGCCACGGCTTCGTGAGCGTGGCCGACTTGCTCGTCAAGACGAAAAAGAAGAAGATTAAAACTAGGGAGTTTGACGCAGCCCTCGCTGATGACGACTCTACGGATATGGAACTAGAGGAAAACATTCTCCTCACCCGACGTGCTGCTTCCACCTCTAATACGGCAGAGTCGAGCTCCAAGAACAAAAATTTGTTACGGAAGTCACGAACGATGGACCCGGTGAAGAAGCGCAAGATATCGCCCAGTGGAAAAGGGGGCAAAGAGAAGGCTTCCGCGGCGGTGGCAGCGAACCAGTTCTCCCATAAGGGCGACGACAGCGACAAAGACACGGAGATCGATCAGGACATGTCCCATGGCTTGCGCAATAAGGTTCCTATCCAGTCCTTACCCCGTAAGAACAGAGAACCGTCGCCTCGGTATTGGTCGTCTTCTCCCGATCGTCCTCTTGCGAATGACAATTGGCGGGAGGTCAGTACGGCCAGTTCTTCCATCAAACGGTCTCCTTGTCATGGAAAGCCGAAGGTATCCAAGTCTGCCAACTCGGATGGTCTCCCTGCGCCCAACAATCCTACGACACCGAGCGTCTGGTCCCCATCCCCGAAATTCACACCCAACGAAGTGATTGAATTGACATCCTCTCCATCTCCCACTCGTTCGACATCGCCGCAGCAACTATCGACTACTACTAGTGTTCATCCAGACTCCACAAGTTCATCCAAGCGCAAGGGCAAAGAACGAGCTCTATCTTATCGTGACTCGATGTCACCAGTTCCTGTTCCTTCAGCAGCACCCGGTGATAACCAAGACATTGCTTGGCTCTTGGATGACGATGACGATCCAGACATTCAGATTATTAGCTCTTCCCCTGTCGTCCCAAAAGCGAAACACAGCGCTCCCCGGTTGCGCTCAGTTCGAGACGACAGCATTTCGACAGCAGGTGACAATATCCTCGAAGTAGAAACACTCGACATGAAGCCTGTTTCGCCTCCGTGCCCCAAGGTATGGCGTGCGTCTGACATGCCCCCTCCCGCCCTTCCATACCGGAATGCTCAACCCTCACCTGGGCTGTCCTCGGATACTGATGTCCCAGAGGCGTCCTTCGCGGTGCGTCCGGCAGGTAGGCGACGCGCTACCCCTGCAGAAGCATTGGGAACGCCAGACATACAATCTCCACTGCGTCGGCTCAAGCGCAAAGACACGGAGCTGATTCCTCGAGCATCGACTCCCCCTCTGCAGCCGAAGAAAAAGAAGCGTAAATTTGTTACCTCTATTCGACACAACCCGTGGTTGGACGGAGAAGCCATGCACTCGGGAGACGAGGAGAGCGAAGGCTCATCTCACTCGGAAGATGATGTAGAAAGTGATTCGGACAGGCAATTTCTGAAGGATATAGCAGATACGCAGGTCTCGCCGTCGTATGACCAGGCTGTTGCCTATCGGCAAAGCCTCTTGTCCCAAGCGCCCAGGCTAGCTGGTGGGCCCACATTCGCGAACAGGCCTGTTCGGAGGGGTGGCTTCACCTCTGCAAGAGAGCACGCACACCGACCCCTCATGTTTTCGAGCTCACCGCCACGCGATAACTCAGAACCGGACGAATATGCAATTGGTAGTTTTGTGGTAGATGACGACGCGGACATCTCGTTTGACTGAGAATATGCTATACATTGTTGATGTTATGTTATGAATAATTAAAAACCTTTGCGCAACAGGTACACTGTTTTCATACACTTCCTCGTGTAAGAGGGTCGAGACCGCTTTCCACTTAGACCGTTACACCAAAGGGCAGTCACAAAAACTGAATGATTTACATATCGCAGGCGGTATATATGCTGGTTGTAGGAACCCAGGTAAGCTGTAGGCTCGGCGCTTTAACACCAACAAAACCTGTGAATATATTAGCCGAATTCCTCGATCTCCAGTCAGAAATTGAACTTACTTCTCGTTGAAAGACCACTCTATGTCTGCAGTCGTGCCTTTACCGTACCACTTGATGGCGGGCAGGTGTTCCTTTCTCTCAAAAGTCTGTCCCCCTGTCTCCGCTGCCACTTTCAGTAAATGCTTGGGTATATTCCACACCTCCATTCTGCCGATGCCATTCTTCCTGGCGAGCTCTTGGATTTTTCCAAGAAGCTCTGGAAAATCAGTTTCGTTTGCACTGATTCGGGTGACGATGAGCGTTGGAGGCAGGGGGCGCACGTCGACCGACCAGGTTGCGTAAGTTGGCTGGTCGGTACTCCCATTATTCTTCTCTACACCCCAAATGTCCACCGACACCACGCTTTCTGCTGCGAACATGGAACGGGGGATATGAAAGGACCCGACACCCTTGTCTGGAAGGTAGGACACAAATGCGGTTGGGCGTTCGGTATAATAAGTCGGGCTTGACTCCAGCACATTCTCCATGGTACGCCTAATGAGTTGAACATCCTTTTCCCACAGCGCATCGAGATCTCCGTATTTCACCCATGTCCATTCTGTCTCCCTGTCCTTTTGTTGAGTTTTTGCATGCTGCGGGATCTCCCAGAGAGTTGAGATAGGTCCTCTTGCCTCCCACCCACCAGCTTTCTCAAGCCCGGGCCCGGCCTGCTTGTAGAAATTCTCTCCAACATCGCTATACAGTATGGAAAACATCCCGTTGCCAGCCGCCTTGACCTCGGGGGGTGGGGCACCCCATGCTGCTGGGAATTCGGGTAGGTTGTACTCTGCTGTTCGTCCCGAGGTGACCCAGTGCAAGAGTCGCATCATATGTGATGCGTATCCTTTCCCTCGCTTTGCGGGAGGGGTGAAGACACAAGCTACACCGTAGCCAGTTGCTTCCTGCAGCTCTCTCGATCCTGGGTATCGAATTAGTCCTTGTCGCTTATATCTGTTCTCAAGCATGATCAGTTGAGTTGACATCCTACTATCAGGTATGCTACACTGACGTTTCACAAGAGCACATAAAGTCAAGGGTGTCTGGTTTGTCCCTCGGTGCTAACACCCTGTGTCGCGCCATAAGATTTAATCTATCGGATTTGATTCGGAACAGGCTCACCAAGTGATCATCTTGGACTCGGTAGCGTGCTCCATGACATCCATCTGAGCATCACGCTCAAGATACTGCTCCTCAGTGAGCGCACCTCCCCACTGAGGCCAAGTTCGTTTGCGTGTCTCGATCACTTGGGCTAGAGTGGCGGGGAACAAGGTGAGCGAGGCGAGATCTGAGTGAGACATCCTAGGGGTTGAAGTTGGCGGGCTGTTGGTAGTGGCGGATATTCACACTCAAACCACTTGAATGAGCTCTTAAGATAAGTGATGTTGACATTTCATTCCCAGCCCAGTGAATGTGACATGTGGAGGACCAGGAGTGCAAAAATACATCTCACTGGTGACCCCAGCTATGAGAATTAATATTCATCACCGGCGTGGTTCACATTAGTGAGATCGGGAGCGTCATCGTCGTCGTTACGAAGTCGACGTGAATAGCGGTGACTATGACAACTTACCCAGGGACGAGTATTCAACATCCAATGGTCACCTATATGCATTCGCCTTGTGCCCACCCTTACCAGTACTGAGTATGTGGCGCCGGGAGTGTCAACTTGGTGGCTACGGGGCCGATCAGCAGAACATATGACACGCGGATGCTGTTGTACGAAAATGTACTGATCAGCGGGCTTGGTTCTATCATGATAAGCTAACCGTACTGACCTCGACCACGAGTCTGATGGTATGCTTGCTGGAATCTGGTCACTATAATCGCGGTGGAGGTGTTACACGAATGTACAGCGTGAGTCCCCGTGCTGTCATTACTAAGCAGTTCTTTGTTTTCCTTTGACCTTATTGTTTTGAAGCCGGAGTTGGCCAAGACTACTGACTGGTATCGATTTGGTATCGATCGCGACCTACGTCTTGTCTTCGTGCGCTAATGCTCTGGTATCAAGGTTACCAGAGGTTACCTGCTTAGAGCTCTGGTTGTTCTCGCGACCAGATTCTTTTGTATCTTCTCCGTTCACACATTCCTTGGTTGACGCATAAAAGGGACCATCGCTGAGATGGGTGCTCATCATTTTTCTTATCGTCCGCGTTCCACTGGCATCCTCATCGACTCGTAGATGCTTCAAGGAGGCTCTATCATCTCTGGTATCGGACGAACTGGAACACCCTCCGAGCTTCCTGCAATCAATGCTGATGTTGGCGAACCCGCGGCATGTGAGGAGCCAAACAAATTCAAGAACGTTTTTACTGGCGGCCTTCTTTCCAAACGTATTGGCCGTCCCGCTTTCGCTGAGGTTGGTACCGTGAAACCACCGCACATGTATAGCTTCATTCCCTGCAATTTGAAGGAAGAGGTCCGCAATATCAAAGGGCTCTTCGGACGCAGAGTCGACTCTTCTGCAAGCAATTCTCGGACATTGTCATCTAGTGACTCCAGCAACGCTTGGATCGGTCACCAGAAATTTCGAGATCCGAAACAGTGGGTGGGTGACATATAGTGTGTCGAGCCTCAAAGAAATACTCATGAACATCAAATTGTAATGGACAGTCACCTGATACACAGTCATCTGGGGATTCAATGGTTATCGATGCCACTGCTTGGAGTCGTCCTTCATATTGCCAGAGCCGTCTACAGCTCAATCGGCAAAATGACCTCTCGTCCGCCCACCCTGCCATGCCGATGGACGTCCCTAGCGCATCATACATGGCTCAGCCTCCAGGCCGACAGGACTCCATGCAGTCTGTCAAAATGAGTTCTCCCTCATGCGCGCTCAGACAAATGTCCCTCGATTTTCCCTTTCGGAAGCGCGCTGTCAGGAGTTCTAGCCAGATGTCCATCGATGGGCCACCTTCCCCCGCGCCAGCCGTCCATCCACGTCCTCGTGACCCCGAGCGGGCTTTATCGCTTGTTCAGCAAGCCGAACAATTCTTGAAAGAGATTGTTGGCCTGAGCAGGCATACGCCACAGGACTTTCCTTCTGTTTGTCATCAAGGAGAAATGCACCTGCAGGCTGGCAATCCCCTGGATTCGTTGGACTCCTCGCAACCCATGTCATGGTCTCCCCCTCCCCCGAACAATCTCGGAACAAAATGTCGCTTCTTTTCTGGTCGCGAACTAATGGGAAAGATCGATGGATTTGGGAAGATCAGAACCCTCCTTTCCCGATCAAAGGAACGAGGACCATCGCATATTTACAGCGCTACGGTGGAAAAACCTTACTCCCGACCTGTCGAAAATTTTTCTCGCCGTCCCTTCCTCTCCCGTAAGCGGAAACCGACTCTTGATTCCCTCGATTCCCACGGGATCGGGCTCAATGAAGCTCTGGACGAAGCGCTTGCAGACAGTCGGAGCGCCAAACCGCCTCGGATGAAGCGCCTACGTCTGCGGAGGCGTCAGGACAGTGGACCGTCTTCTCTGCTCTTTGCGCCTCCCAGTACGGAAGAGCATCCTCCATCAGAAGAAAAGAGTGTTTTATCACATTCCGAACCATCAAATGCAACCACTCGCCCCAATAGGATCAAGCGTGTTTTCCAACCCGACGAGTCTCATCCCAGAGAAGGAGAGATGAAGACTCGCCGGCGTCAGCGCAGCCCTTCACCAGAGGCCGATGACGAATTGGGCGACCAAAAGGATCGCAAGAAGAAGCGTTTACGATTGAATTCCGGGCCATCTCCTGTGGTGGGTCCTAGTTCTCAAGTTAACGTGGCGCCAACTCCCGAACGTCAGTTGTCATTCATCGAGGGCCTCTCTCTCCCTCGGCCTTTCGAGGAGGAGCCTCGGCGAGCTAGACACCCACATTCCAGCAAGATGAAGGGACACGAGCGCCGCCGTGCTGGCGCAGCAGCAGCAGCTGTGTATACGAAAGCCGCTAAGGTCCACCGAAATGGTCGGAGGGGCCGCCTCCGTGCTTCTTCCGAACCGCTCAAGCCCTCTTCACAATTTACGCAACCTGTTGATAACAGCATTCGAGTGCCTGCTGTCAATCTCAGTCGTTTGACCCAACGCGCTCTGCCACCTACGCCCCAGTTGCCCACGATTTCTCCTGAATTAAACTTCGAGGACGCATTCGGATCGAGATGCGACTCTCCGGAACAGCTCGACACCGATCTGCCCACAATTTCTATCACATGTCCCAGCATCGAGTCGACCTCCCTGAGACAACCCAGTCGGCGAGGAGCAGGTGATTGTGGGCCCCGACGAAAATCCTCGGACGAGGTGGAATTTTACCTCGGTGATGCAAACGATCTTGGTGGATTTCTTGCCCCAGGCCGCCGAACAGGAGGCACACTGGGGTCTTTTTCTGGATTGTGGAATGCCCTTCGAGATATTGAAAGAAGGACAGACTGATACACCATGAGGCATTGAGGTAAGACATGTCATACAAAGTCATTCTGTGGACGCTTGCAATTGTATCAAGATCTCCTATATTATACTGTATTATGACCTTTCCTCGATGTTGCTACGAATCCCTTAAAGACATTGTATATATCATGGACTCGCTTAACTTACCATAATACCACGTAGGTCACTGACAATACACTTGGACGAAGCATGTTCACACATGTACCGCAGTAGAATCCGTGATGAGCTGGAGAACCATGACCAGCTGTATGTGTCTTGGGCAAATGGCGAGAAGTGAAGAAGATACAAGCGAGCAGAGGAAAACAAAAAAGGATACATCCCAAGCACGTTCAGAAGCCTGTCTTCGCTGCACTGGAATCAGAATCCCATGTCGTCCTCATCCCCACCGTCACCCCAACCACTTGCAACAACTTCTTCTTCTTGACGACGCGGTGATTGATGACCTTGACGAGGTGGTGATGGGGCGCGTGCTTCTACTACAATGCCCTCTTTTGGATCTGGCTTGGAGGATGGGGCGGTTTGTATCTGGGAGCTTATAGATGGCTGTTGACCCATGTGCCAGGATATTTGCACCATGCCAACAGAAGGGATGTCAAGACCTTTGGCAAGGGCCTGAGCAAATCATCAGTAATCATAAGAGGTGGACGATCAGTGAGGTTACGAGCCTGTTCTGCAGCTGCTCTTGTCCGGAAACTAACGAGTACCCCGTTGTCTCCAGCAGAGTCCACGGAATCCAGCTGGCCAGTAGTCTGAAAGTATACATGAAGGCCCAATCACAAAAACTGAGCAAGAGCTCTCACCTCGTACCACTCCCGTACGGCTTGAACGGCGTCCCCTCGTACTCCTTTAACAAGTAATTTTTTCGGTCTGTTGTCAAGTTTCATACTGCCTCGGGGTGGACCGCCTCTCATAGCGCCCCGGAAGAATGTACTACGCGCTCCACGACCACGCCCTCTGTAGGGTCGGTACGATCCTCCACTATGTGCATGATCCCCGCTTTCAGGAATTCCTAAACTTGCAGCCTTGTGATGGGGTCTCTGTTTGTACTTGCCAGAGATGGGATAAACACGCGTACGCACCTCTTCTTTGAGTCTCGCAAGCTTGGCATGCAAGTCTTCCGTCGACTCCTCACCCGTTGCAGCATGAAGCTCGAGCTCTTTGTCCAGCCTCTCTCTCTCCTTCTTTTCATGCTCGTTGAGATGCGACACGGAGTTTGCTGGTTGCTGTGTCGCAGACGATAAAGGTGATGGGGCCTGCCCAGGCGTTGGAGTTGGGGATGGAGACGGTTTCATCTCCTCGCCTAACTTTCTTAGGCGAGCCATGATGCTTTTCTTTTCTTCTCCAGATGCTGTTGATAAAGATGCCATGAGCAATTTCTGCTCATCTATCTGCTGCTCCAGGAGTTTCTGCTTCGCGGCAAGGCCAGCAGTAGCAGCAGCAGCAGAGGGCTTGCGGGTGGCTGCGGCAGGTGGTGTTTCAGTTGGGGGAGCGGCCGTAGTGGCAGGCGGGTTAGTGGCCCTGGCAGTAATGGTCGCAACAAGAGGAGCAGAAGCTGCCAACATTCGAGCACCCTTCTGACCATGCCCTTCCATGGGCCTGTGCCAAAACACCTTCACGAAACGATTCCCGAAAACAGCGTCCTCTGACTTCCATGCAGCATGGGCTTCGCTGTGGTCCGAAAAGCTGACAAGTGCTTTGGCGGTCCGGGCATCAATCGCGACATTGGTTACGGTCCCGAAGCGCTTGAACCAATTATTCACAGCATCAAGGGAAAGTTTGTCTTCTGGTATCTTCTCGACGACCAGGGTTTTATCGTTTCGACGCTCTGGGCGGAATGCCTGCGCATCCATGGCAAACGTCCCTTTTCCTCCACCCCTAGGCGCACCCCGAGCACCCACGAATCCACCACGTATGGGCTGCGTTGAGGGACCTGGTACGCTCATGTCGACGTCCATGCTAGCGGTCTGTGGTTGTTGTGAAAGGGGTGCCTGGCTGCCATTCTGTACCAATCTAGTGCCCTGGGGTGGCGGTGCAGCTGTATCTTCCGGAACTTGGGGCGTCAGATCTTGTATTACCGGCAGTTCTCCTGAAGCTCGAGTCGTCTGCGAACTGTCATCCTGCTGCGCTCGAGAAAGAACGGGTGCCCGTCCGTGAGGTCCTCGTCCGTTCATACCCATCATGTTCCCGCTAGGTCGCATATCCATACGTGCCTCGTGCGGATCGTAAGCCGCGCCTGGTCCAGCCATGCCAAACGGCATTGCGCCATTGGCGAACATGGGCAAAAAGGGAATTTGAGCACCTCCACCACGCATTGCCAAGAGCTGCGTTGGAACGAACGCGTCGTCACCGTGACTATATTTGCAGAGTGCACCTCGGGCGCAGTATCCATTATCTGCGCGCTCTTATTAGAAGATGCAGGAAGAGCGGGAGAACGAGTCAGCGCACTGTGGTAGTCACGACATATACCTTTCCTCTGATCTGGAGGTTGGTAGGTCTGAATCCGTTGTCCGTTCATGTTACCCATCCCCGGGCCCATTCCATTCGGCATTCCCTGCCTCTCATTCCTGTCAAACCTCCCACCCCACTGACTCGCCGGCCGACCGTCTCGACCATTAGCATAGCGTGAAAATTGACTGTCGGCACCTAATCGAGGACCTTTGGCAGGACGATGTGCGTCATGGTCGCCACCGTCATGGCTTCGTTTTTGAGCTCGCTCTGGAGAAGTGGCATTACTGGATAAAAGGCTATCGAGAGGTATTGGGATGCCCGTTTCACCAGCTTGAGGGTTGGATGATGATGAGGCTTGTGAATGGGGAGGAGAGCTGGTGTAGGGAAGATACGACTTTGTTCTTAGGACGATGAATAATGTATCTATAAATGAAGTAGCCTCTGAAGGTGGCTGCGTGTTAGCGCTGGATGAGAGGATGTCGGGGGTTGAAGCACCTTTCTCAAGGAATTCTTCGAGTTGTGTGCTGAGTTCCTTGCGCATGTCACTTTCTGGTAGATTGTGCTTTAGAAGAGCGATGACATATTCTGCGAGTGCGCCTGGTTCGGCGTCACATCTGTGTTGAGGAATGTTAACGAAAGTTGAGGAAATGAGAGCAAGACGGAATGGAAGCGCACATGGGACCCAGCGTCCGAACTAGCCAAGGCTTGAGATGCTGCGCAGTGGAAGGATCATATAGCATTTCCGACCAAGAAGATGTCGATACAGCAACCAGAAAACGAGCAGCACCACAACGGAGAGAAGTTAGCAGGAGGATGAAGTAGTACAGAGTACCGCACTTGCCCAACTCTGAAATCTCGATGACTAAGCTGAGCCTGACACTGCACAACAACGATACTAAGTATAAAAATTCTTATCTAGTCTAACGAGGCTTGCGTGGAGAAAACCAGGCGAAAAGCTGGAGGCTAGGCGAGAGCCTCCAGTCAGACGATAACCAAAAGATGACACCAGTGTCTTTCAACCTTCGCTGGGTTCGAACGCAGCAAGAACCAACACTGAGCACCTATCTCGATGTTCCTTCCGAAACGATGCATTGGATGTAATCCAATTCATCACTACCTAGAAGTGGGTAGTAAGCTAAACATCTATCAGACAAACGATGAACCGGACATCCATTCGACGAATCAGTCAACGACTTACTAGCCTCGTAAATAATCTGAGCCGGAACACCTCACCCCCGAAGCCCCGTCTTGCCATACTCTGACACTGTACCAAGAATGAGACCCATGACGGCCCCATTCGAGTCGGCGATAGGGCCGCCGCTGGGCCCGGGTGATGTAGCTGGATGAAAAGTCATTTATGTTCATGTGTTCCAGTCTAATATTCAGAACATGTAAGCACCAAGAAATCAGAACCTCGTAAACTAATAACATACCCTAGCCATCCTACCCAAATGATCTCCGTAGCCTGTGACCGTACACTTCTCCCACATCCTCCAAGGCTGCCGCTGGTAGTCACTCCGCGGTGGAGTGGTTGTCACGAAGTGTGCAGAGACGGTCGCGACGGCGAGTAACATGATGTCTGCACGACGTACCGCCATCAAAATATATTGGACAGGATAGGGTGTAATGTCGTCTGCTCCTCAAAGACGTCGGACATGACCCAACTTCCTGAACGCGGATGATGCTTTGCATTTTCAAATGAAGGATAGGCGGTCGCTAACGGTGCCGGTGAATTACGAACCTGAATAGTTCATCCGTCAGTTGGTGGTTAGACCTCTCAGAGGGAACCAACTTCTTCGAGGGTATGAGCACAGGTCACTATAATCGGCTGTATGGATCCTCCAGGCCCAGTGGTTCGACAGAAAATTTTCTCCAGAGTGTCTCTTTTGCCATTTTCCCCATCATGGACAGCATGCGCAATGAGCACGGATCCAGAGTTCCCTTGGCGGACTTCCGTGTTGCTCGTAGATGTCTTCCGGTCCCCTTGGAGTGCAGATTCGGCCGGCAGATGGACATCAAGGGTCTGATCAGAGCGCTCATCATATTGGTTGAGCTTGGGAGTCCTCCCGTTGGATGGCGTCCTCGGACGAGCCCCGAAGCTTGGACCCTGCCAACTATTGGCTTGGTAGCAATCCCAGCGAGCCGCCGTGGACTAAGGCCCTGCCACCATTTCGCTGCTACAGTTTCTCGGAGGGAACAAGTAAAAAAATGTCCGACTCCAAACACATGGCACATCAGAGCCTCTCGAGTCGAAAGCACCGTTGATTGTACAAGGTGACTAGTTACGGTGTGTCCATCTAATGGAGTCTTCCGACTGCAGAATGCTTTAGCCGTGACTCTCCGTGTTCCATTCGATCATGCCGAAGCGTTCACGACAACTTCTATGTGTTACTCGACGTTATATGGGCGTGCACTAACTTTGCCATAAATACCTGCAACCCGAAATACAGCCCCCAAGCCCGAACTCAAACGGCCTCACTGCGCCACAACGAAGTTCCATTTGCTCGGGATCTCGCCCGTCTGGATACCCACGAGCTCTGTCCAGAGCGGTTTTGAGACGGGGCCCATACCATCCTCGCCAGTAGGAATGATAATATCACTCCCCAAGTATCCTATCTTTTCAACGGGGGTGACAACAGCGGCCGTACCCGTACCGAAGAGCTCGACGAGACGACCAGCCTTGCACGCCCCGATGATTTCACCCATGTTGATAGGTCGTTCGGACACTCTGAGTTGTGAGGGGAGTCCTTTGAGCTGCTTGATTCCGGCAGCGTGATCTCGGGCAAGGGTGAGAACCGAATCACGAGTCACACCAGGAAGGATCATGCCATCGAGGGGAGGCGTGACGAGTTCAATTACTGGAGAAAACGATGAGTCGAAAAAAGCTTGGTCGAAACAGGGCATAGTACTTACGACCGTCCTCGCCCTTGAGTACGACAAATAAGTTCATGGTGCCAACCTCAGTTAGCCAGTGCTCAGGCCCATGAAGCCAAAGGTTCTGAGCATAGCCTACTTTTGCGGCGCTCTTCTGCGCGACCACACCAGGAGCGTAGTTGGCTGCCAACTTGAAGGCACCAGTCCCTATTAATGAGAGGGAGGATCAGTGACGGGATGTTCAACAACCCAGGTCGCACGAACCTCCCGGTGCAGCACGAATGTATTCTGCGTCGGTTGTGCCGTACAAAGGCACGGGTTTGAAGCCTTGAGGGTAATAAGGACCGGCTGGACTACAGATGACGAAGAGGAGGGCTTCGTTTGGTGGCTGAACGCCAAGTGTGCCGTTAGTACCCACTTCAAACCAAATCAGTCAGTAGGAATGATAGACGATGACCAGATCCTGACTGACTCAAAACGGGTCGGATGTATAAACTGTAACCGGGTTCCTTGGGTATCCAATCGCGGTCTAGCAAGATGAGTTGCCTGATGCACTCGATGAGGGCGTTTCCATTGAAGGCCTGCGCTCAAATCATCAGCGTAGGCTGCCATTACGCGGTGATCGACACTGACGGGTAGTGCCAAACGTTTTGCGCTGATGTTCATACGTTTCATGTTCATGTCAGGCCGGAACATGGTCACGGTACCATCTGTGTGTCTGTAGGCCTTCATGCCCTCGAAAAGTGACTGAGCATAGTGCAGGACAGTCGCAGCAGGCGTGAGATTGATAGTGGAAACTAAGAAACGCGTGTCGATGGTAGGTGGAGGGACGGATGTCGGATTGACTCACAAGGTTCGATGGAAGGTGCACCCCAGCCAGTTGCCTCGGTCCAGGGAATCCTGAGCATATGGTCCGACTGCACAAACGCTCGAGGACTTGCGACGAGAGACATACGATAAATAATGACGTACAAAGGTCCGCCCGAAAAGTAATTTCGAGGAAAGAGGCAGTTGCTTGGGACTCGCCGTCCGAGTTATAGTGAGCAATGAAGGCTGTCAAGGGACGGCATTGTCTGAGTGCACGACGGTCCAAAAGCCTGAGAAGTTACCTCGATATCAGGCTGGCCCGTCGATACCGCCTCACCAGTCATAGGATCCCGTGCGACGTCTCTGGACATATACATCCGCCCAGTGAACGTGGCAGAAGCCCGCCATGACGGGACGCCTTCATTTCGAGCAAGTCTTGCCAGTCGTACGGATGCCGAACGGAGCTGGAACGATGACATGTTGAATGAAACACCTTGGTGGGAACGGGGGGAAAAAAAAGTGGAATACGTGCAGGACGTCGGTTACCGGTTATATACGGAGCTTGGGTGACTTTCGCGTCGACTTTGAGCCTAAGCCAACTGCCACAGTACTTGTTAGTGAGTCACTTGACTCACACCAGGTACGTACACAAGGATTCATTCAATCATGGATTCAACGTGTGAGACAGATAACAGATAACGTTGGCCTCGCTGTACAGACAGGAGGTCGATCATCGATGCGCATGAACATGGATCTTATATTATTGTAGTGATGTATGGTCAATGTTGGCGCGTTTGGGTAACACTAGAATAGTCTAGTATCAAGCCCACAGTACCGTAATTGTCCCAGCACAGAAGGTTTGTCACTGTGGTGACCTACAACGAGGAAAACAACCGAGGCTGTGTGGTTCTATTGACGGGAGGACTTCTGCAACTTGTACGATTGTCGGAGAGGCGAAGTCGGCCGCTGAGCGCGCGACGCTGGCATTTGGGGAAGGCGGATCGAAGGTGAAGATTGCGATTGAACGCGGCCTCTATCAACGAGAACTCGGTCCTCCGATACAGCTGTAGGGAAAGGGGATAGCGGGTACGATGAAGGTGGTAAGTTATCGATGTCGATTGGAAAAGCTAAACGAGATATACGTGGCGAAGATAGGGAACGACTTGCTGACCGTCCGAAGGAATGGTTACCAGTAAGACCTGCATGCCAAGAATGGGTTGCAAGCTCAGTGCAATCCATGGAGAAAGCTTACCGATGGAATCAGAGCTTGCTGATCGATGTAGTTTAGGTGTCCACATGTCCACCATGCTAGTGCGCACGGAACTCGATCGGCTATCGATGCCCGGGAAGCTCACGTCTGAACTAGATCCCGGAATGTGAGGGCGCAGAGCTGGCGCTAGAGGTGCAGGAAGGACTATCTTCACTTGGCTGTGAGGGCCATGAGGGACACCGACGATCGTACTTCTGTTGGAGCTACTTCGAACAGAATTGGTGGAGACCATCGAGGAGGGACGATGACGACGTGGAATAGGGCGCAGAAAAGTAGACTGAGGATGAGACGAGGAATGGGCGGAGGGTGGGGGTGGTGTTGAACAGCTAGATCCCATGGAGCTGCTACTGTTTCGCCGGCTCGCATCGCCAAACGAGGGGTTCGGGGTTCGGAGCTCGCGAGGACGATACGAACGAGGAGATCCACGCTGTAATGTCTCAGGGAAATCACTATTTTCCAGGAAATATGCGCTAGCCCCTTCAGAAGAGATATCTTCGCCCTCTACATGAAAGAGGGAAACGTCACTTCCAGCAGGTGAGAGGCGATGAAGTACGGAAGGATTGGACGGCTCGAACAAGTTCGCTGAATTGCCATGTCTGTCAGCGAATTCTGCGAGGTACTGTTCCCTATAATAAGCGATTGGCTGTTTGGGTGGAAGGGGCGCAGATTTCCTTCTACAAAGACGATGCAAGATCCGAACGAGAGAACACAGTACAATAAAACCCCCAATAACAGAGATTATGACGACGATCATCGTCGTAGTGCGCCAAGAGGAAGAACCTCCCCTTCGATAGATATGGGGTCGGACCGTCACTACGACGGGCATGGCTGGTTCGGAGGGGGCGCGAAATCAGGGAAACGAAAGGAAAAACGAGTGTCGAGTCGGAGGTGGCGTGCAAGATCAGCTGTCTCGTCAAAGTTAGTTGAAAAAAATGTCCTGGTATTGATGCAACATACACGATGCACTGGGGGCATGTACGGATGCTGCCACCGAGGACGTCTGGCCAGAGCCAGGCTGGGATGGAGTGAAAAACAAGATGCCTGGAGATGCAGATTAGAAAATAAACAGCCGTGGTCGTTAGCCATGACGATGGCGACACTGAATGGCACCGGCGGTCAGCGACGCCGTGTGCCTGGTCCAGCTGTCTAATATCATAAAAAATGACCATGCCAGCCTAATGCCCTGAGAGAAGTGCCAACGAGTAGGCGACATAACAGTAACACGCGCTCGTTCAATTGACGTGCGAAACTTGGGTAAACAAGCTACCCGGACAAGTTTGTCCTGCCGACTTGGATGGCGGGGCAGATACCTCTCCAGCTCGACGGTCGCTCGCCACGCTCAGCAACGTCTCTCGCTTCTAATAACACTAGACAGCAGCAGCAACAGGCAAGCCTTGCGAAGCGGCTCCTCTTTCCCCATCTCCCACCCGGTTCTGACTTGCCGTCGTTATTTGCATCACCTGCCTGTCCGCCCGAGCTTAATGACGAGGTTTACGACTTTATCGCTCTCGCACTCCGAGCCTTTGTCAATATTTGGTGGACAAAGATCACTAGATATGACAAAGAGTTTCTCCCTCAGATCGCAAGTATCGTGACTCATGCTGTACGTGCCCTTGAGGAGCGTCTTCTCAATGTCGATCTCTCGCTATTGGTCTTTTGCGATATCCCGGCCGTCATCACCCAGCATTACAGGGACTACCGCCATGCCGCTTCAAAGGTTTCAACGTCTTATGCCACAGGCGGCGCCCTTTCGCTACCACAGCTGTTTCACCAGCTCCAACCACATATGGCCATCTCAGCCGACGGAAGCATACATGAAGAGTACTTTCGGCAAGCTTTTGACCACGTTTTAAAAGCTTGTCTCCCCCCTGACGACTATGCTCCGGAGGCTGAGAGATTCATCATCCGGGAAATCTTCCTCAAGATAGTTGTGAAGGATATCATCCCTCGCGTGACACAACCTTGGTTCTTGCAAAAAACAGTGCTTGATTTACTCGGTCCTTCTTCAGACGTAGTTTCAGATAAGGTGCCACCCGTGTGTCCTCCCAACCGCCACTGCTAACGTCCTTCCAGCCTTCAGATACACCAGCATCAGCTTCACATGCGAACTCCCACTTTTCCAAGTCCGGCATTATTGTGCTATTCCTTTCAGCCATCCAGACGCTGTCTGGCGCATGTCTCGCTCTAATCCACGCTTACAAGCAAACCATTATCACCATCACGCTTGTAAACAAGTCCAGTTTTCCACTACCCACGCCACGAACTCAGCCTGCCCGCTCGCAGCTTGACGTGCCCGGAGCGACACCTTTCGCTACGTCACGAGATAATTTCCTATCGGTCTCTTCGATTTCCTCTGATGCATCGTCAAGCACATCACATTACGCGAGCACATCCCAAGGCAAGTTAGAACAACCAACCGTCAGAGCTCCCGACCTTGTTCGTGGTCCCCTGGTTATGACCTGGGCATTGCTCAATGTTCAGGAGCGTCTTGCCACCACTGCCCTGTTTCAAACTATTTTTATGTTTTGCCGCTTTTTCCATTCATTCATGAATAAGTACGTCCAACTCGTACTGATTTTGTGCGCCTCTGACCGTGTTTCACCCTCAGGCTATTGTCTCATTTCCTGTACACTCATGTCTTATCCGCTCCCTCCATGTTATCTATAATCCGCCTCTCGAAGTCTACGCTTTTCCCTCATGGGTACCCAGGCCCGCCGCCCATAGATCCCACACCAGAGGAACAGTTTATTATCCGCCAGCAATTAGTTAAGAGGATGGCGGAGCGGTTTCCAGCGCTAGTATCGTCAGCTCTCCTAGGTCCGTCACCCATAACATCGATTGACGCCATCGTCGATCCCCTGGGTGATAGCACATGCAATGCACACCTTGCAGTGTTTTCATTTGACGCGCTCTTGCTGACAGTATTCCCAGAGATGGGGGTGGAAGGAACAGATCACGGCGACACGATGGCCTGCAACGTCTTGATGGAGAAGGGGGACGAGGGAGATAATGACTTTGAGAGATCTGGAGGACTTGGCTCTGGGGACGCGTCCCCCGTGTCAGCTAACTAATATTCATGTTTTGGGAGGTGTATCTCGAACAAAATGAATATTAGTTGCAATTGCTAATTCCAGTTTCGGAGAAGTGTGTGCGTATTTACACGTTGACGTCACACGGGTTCTTATCGACATATTATAATCGATATTTAACACTTGTCCCCTAACCAAAGACCACAATCATGATGCGCCAGCCCCCGAATGCGCCCATCCTTGTCTCTTTTCCATCCCCTGCAGAGCTCAGCAAAGACCTCGCTTCATACATTATCAAAGCTCAGAAGGAATCCGTCGAGAAAAAGGGCAGGTTCACTGTCGCTATCTCAGGCGGTTCTCTTCCCAAGCAACTCAAGGAACTCAAAGGCAATCCAGCGGTAAAGTGGGACAAATGGCAAGTAACTTCCTCTTCCAGCTTATGCAAACGTGCTGAAGTGCCCGTAGGCAAGTCTTCTATGCCGATGAGCGTGTCGTTCCGCTCGATCACCCCGATTCCAACCACAATCTCTGCATGACTGAGCTATTCCAACATGTTCCCATACCTCCTGGGAACATCCATCCAATCGATCCCACCCTTCTTGACGATCTCGACGAGCTTGCGGATGCCTATGAAAAAGAGCTCATCCGTGAGTTCGCGCAGAAAGACTCTGCTCGCTTCCCCGTCTTCGACCTTATCCTCCTCGGACTCGGTCCAGACGGACACACCTGCTCGCTTTTCCCAGGCCACGAGTTGCTCAAGGAATTCGACAGATGGGTTGCCCCTCTCGACGACTCTCCCAAGCCTCCCCCAAAGCGCATCACCCTCACGCTCCCTGTTCTGAATCATGCTTCGCGTGTTGTTTTCGTCGCCACGGGAGAGAACAAGGTTGATATGCTCCCCCTCATATTGGATGAGCCGGAGGAGTACAAACTTCCCGCCTCCCTCGTCAGGCCCGCTCAGCCTGGTGTGGTTTATTGGTTCGTAGATAACGCTGCTTCGGCCAAGGTTCAGTTCCCCAAAACGACGTTGAAGTTGTGAGAAACGGAGTGAAAGCAAACGGAGTCCATGTAATCTTGTACTCGTACCAGATTTCACAACCATCTGTACGCACTGAGACTTATGTTGTATCGTTGTTGCGTGTTTAGGTAGCATTCGTCGAACTCTCGAACGAGTAATGACTAACAACATGACATACGTCGATGATGAAACAGCGTAAAATAAACACTCATCGTGACGGGAAAAGGGTAACAAGCGGCAATGTCGTCGCTAACAGGGCACAGAAAGTAAGAAAAATCCGTTGCGTAGATTAACAGTTGCATCCGTAGTTCTGTGTACTCTCCCGGTCAATTTGGATTGGGTCGGGGTAGTCCACATACCTGTGTACTTGTCAGATAGTTAGCCAACGTAATGAGCAAGGACAACGCACAATTGTTCTTCTGCTTCTTGTTGCAAAGCATTCTTTGATACTGTTTGGAATGCCTGTTCTACATTAATAGCCTCTTTGGCAGAAGTTTCGAAATAAGGGATGTTGCCCTTCGATTGACACCATGTCATGGCGCGCTTCTGCGTTACCTGCAACACGATGTGATACGGCATGTCTTTGTTCTCAAAATATCATCGTACCTGGCGTTTGTTCTCCTCGACGTCAATCTTATTGCCCAGAACCACGAACGGGAAGCTCTCAGGGTCGTGTGGACTGGCTTGAATGAGGAACTCGTCACGCCAGCTGTCTAACGTTTCGAAAGATTTCGCGCTGTTAACGTCGTATACCAGCACGCAGCAATCCGCTCCGCGGTAGTAGGCTACACCGAGGGACTGGAAACGTTCTTGCCCTGCCGTATCCCAGAGCTTTCCAAATCCGTTGAGTATGACTGGAAGTTCCGTTGCACTCGGCACATACCTGCATTGTTACTAAGCGGTCGTCGACCATAACTTCCTTGGTGAGGCTGCCGGATTTTCAGTGCTAGGAGGTGCCAAAGCAGAAGGCGACTCACAAGTCGGCTCCAATGGTGGCCTTGTATTGGTTGCTGAACCGTTTGTTCACATATTGGTTCATGAGAGAGGTTTTGCCAACCCTGCGTATCCACCACATGCCGCGATAAGCCACCGCCGAACAACACATAACGTCAGACCTACCCACTGTCCCCAAGGATAATGACCTAGGGTGTGTGAGTTGCTGTGTTTCGACACACGACAGGGTGACCACTGACCTTCAGCAAAACACGGCCCATGGTGTAAGATGATATGGAAAGGGTAGCCTAGTTTGATTGTAGAGGGTAGAAGGGTACGTTGGTCGTCGTCTGCCGCGTTGTTCTCGCGCTCTGTCAAGGGCAGAAATGGAGCGCGACCAGTCGGTGGGGCACCGGCAAGAGGACCCACCGCACCCGCATTCGGGTATATTTCAAACTCCGCTTGAATCTTACCCCAGCCCCTTGACTCTGTCAGCACTGTATACTGATTTGTATGTTTCTTATTTCGCGACTACTGAGGACGGGCCATACCAAGTTTTATCGAACATTGCGACTTGGCCGTCCAAATTGTAGACACATGGCCACCCGCATTGCCCCCCGGGTGCATGAAGAAATCCGTTTGACCGATGCTGAGAACAAACTGTGCAAGTTACTTGACGAGTTCACGCGGCATCTCAAGGAAGAGGAAGGTATCGTTACGGCGTGCAGGATTAACGGGGGTTGGGTTCGCGACAAGGTCAATTCAAGACCTTTTTCGTGAGAAGTGATGTATTTCTCACATTATTTGTGACCTTTCTATCTCAGCTACTCGGTCATGACTGCAACGATGTAGACATTTGCCTTGCCGACATGATGGGTGTACCATTTGTTGAGCGATTTGTGACTTTCCTGTCAGAAAAGAAGCACTTGCCCGTGCACAAAGTAACCAAGATCGAGAGCAACCCTGAGCAGTCCAAACATTTGGAGACAGCGAGGACTTCGCTGTTTGATATTGACCTGGATTTCGTCAATTTGAGGAGCGAAGAATATACAGAACATAGTCGAATACCGACAGAAGTTGTATGTCACTGGTCTATGTACACTCTCGGGTGAGTTGATTATTCCCTCACAGAAATTCGGCACGCCGCTCGAGGATGCGTTGCGGAGGGATTTAACGATCAACACACTTTTCTACAACATTCACACACGGTCAGTCGAGGACCACACTGAGAAGGCAAGTCTTCTTCGTTTGCGCCGTGATCAGTACAGTGCGCTGAATCTTACGTTACACGTGTAGGGATTGGATGACCTCCGTAAGGGTATAATCCGAACACCTTTACCATCACTGCAAACGTTCTACGATGATCCACTTCGAGTAATTCGATGTGTCAGATTTGCAAGTCGCCTCGGGTTTGAAATGACTCCTGAACTTGAAGCGGCCGCCCGAGATCAGGGCATCCAGGTGATCAGTATCGTCCTTTTTGTAGAACCAACTTCACTCAGAAATATTCAAGGAAGCACTTGCCTCGAAAATCAGTCGTGAGCGTATTGGCGAGGAACTCGACAAGATGATGAAGGGTCTGTATCGAGTATGCTCCAACGAAATTCTTTTAGCTCACAAACCCAAGGTGTCGAACCATTACGCGCGGTTCAAATTATTCACGACCTATCGCTATACCGTTCTATCTTTCACGTCCCTGCCGAGATCACCGACATTGCTTCTGCTAGTGTTGCTGCATCAGAGCTTTCCCTCACCGCTTGCACCATCCTCCACAATTTACTCTCGCCATCGTCTCTCGATACACACCAATCCACGATACGTCCCCATCCGACCCTCGTTTCCCAAGCGTTGAACGATAAAGCGACGAAGGCACGGATTTTCCTGGCCGCCAGTCTTTTCCCGTTCGCCGGCATCACGTACAAGGATCACAAGCAGAAAGTGCACCCTCTTGTTGAAGCCGTGGTCCGGGAAGGGTTGAAACTTGGGAATAAAAACTACTACCTTGACGGCATACAAGCACTATACGATGCTGCTGCGATCATGAAAGGACTTTCATTGGATGAGGACCGGTTCAGAACGCCATCAGAACGCGTAGCCATCGGTATGTTGGAAACATGACGCAATCACCATCAGCGATGGAAAGTCAAATCTTATTTTAGGACTACTGCTCCGACATACGAAGGTGCACAAACCCATGTCTGGGTCACACTGGTCTTCGTCTCTCTTGTTTTCCTTGGTATGTGAGTTAGTCCCGCTTGGAAATGGTAAGTTTACAGAGTGCGCTATCCGATACTCCGAACGGTTGACGGACACATTGTAGGCGAGGAAGCAGACAAATGCATACAACGTTACAACGTGTTCACGAGTCGGGTTGAAGAACTTGGGTTGGACAAGTCAGTGGACGCCAAGCCCCTGCTCAATGTAAGAGCTCGCCTTCTCCCCTTGTGGCACCTAGGTTCAAACATACTTCAGGGCAACGATATCATCTCAGTTGTTGGCGGTAAACCCGGACCGCATACAGCCATCATGCTTGCGAAGGTCGTTGAGTGGCAGCTCGAACACCCAGAAGGTGACAAACACGCTTGTATGAACTGGCTGAAGGAGGAACACAGCTCGGGACGATTTCATGTTCAAGAATCGAGGGAGTCCGTTAAGCGTGTTCAAGTAGAGAGCAGGGGAACCTCTAAGAAGATCAAGCGGGCACCACAATAACACACGAACCCTCTGAGCGATTCACACCCCACTCAGAAAGCGAGCACAAATCGCCACGGTCATATGTTACAAGTTTTTTGATCTCCAGGACTTGGAGTGTATTTACAGGTATACGACGGGGGTAAAATATACAATGAATGGAAGAATCTGGCATGTCTTGAGTTGTGGTGCGGATGGGTATGCGGCGTTGACTAAAGTAATGTGCGATGGATAAGGGGTTGACAGTACACATATCGGCGGGACTGGTGCAGAAAAAGAAATGAAGCACGAGTGGGGTGATGAATCTGGTGTCAGGCATGTCGTAAAAGACGAAAGGGAAGTCATAAGATCGGGTGTCCCATTCACCAGTTCCCGGTCAATGAAGGTGAGAACGAAAGAGGTGACACAGCTTGACCAAAGAGCTGGTCAAGGGCACTGAGCAGTGCTGGGCGCTCTGTCGGGAGACTGGACGTTTCGAATGGATTGGAAAAGACTACAGGAGAGCACGCGAATGGAGACGCTCCCCCAGACAAACAAGTGTAGTACGACTCGTCATTGGAGTGACATAGAGAGGCAGGAGCCTGAGCGTCGGTGACGTAGGCACCAAGTATGCATGTGTCAACGAATTCGATCGCCTCGGGCCTCACTCCAGAGAAGGCGGTATATGCGCCTGGGAGTAGATGGGGGGGCAAAACGGGGAGGTCTTCCTCCGCTTCGTCCTTTTCAACCCTCTATATATCAATGTGAGTGCGGGTGGGACAACTGGAACCTTGTGTAACTTACCACTTCGTCACGATCGTCAAGGAAGAGATGCGGGATATCCTCAATGGTGACGAACGCTTCCATGTCACCTGGTGGGTACACTGGCTCCGGAGTACCGATAAATAAGCCGGATGTTTCTGCAGTCTCGGGTTTGGCTTCGGTCGTCGTCGGGAGGACAGAAGCTGAGTCTGGGGATTGTAAGGGGTGTGTGGAGAGAGACGGCGGAGGAACATCAGCCTTGAGCTTCTGGGAGGGTGCAGGTCGTTGAGAAGTGAACTTCTTGCGCGACGCTTTAGCTTTCTTGGCGATCTTTCGTGCAACTGCAGACGCAGGTGCCTTGACAAGCACGGGGGCTTCCGCAACATCCTCCCTCTGTTCTGGGTTCTCTTTGACATTCTCATTCTGAGACTCGTCAAGATACTTGGCCAAATCGCTACCCACTACCCCGCCTAGCAACAGATCAGCGACCTTCTTGCACTTTGCGGTTTCGTCGATGTCGCTGCGGTGATAACGACGCTGAGGAACTTTAGCCCTCTTCCGGGACATCGGGGAATACTTGTACTCGGGGTAGAGTTCAGCATGGCGAAGCTTGGCTTCTTCAGCCATTTTCCTGAAGGGGGCACGCTCGGCTTCGGACAGCTTGTTCCAATAGCGACCAGCGATGCGGGAAACGTTGCGGTTGTCTCTTTCGACGTTCTTCAGGTTATCCTTGTTCCATAGCCAAGAACGAAAGACCATGAAGGCATTCGGGGGTCGGGGAATGTGACCCTCCTTGCGGTTGCGGGTGTGAGACGACCCAGGGGCGAAAGGGAGATGGGTGAGAGGAGGTGGTGGTGAGTCGGATGAGGTGGTGGTGCATGTGGACGGAGATGGTGGGAGGGAGTGTATAGGGGGTGGGTACAATATCTGAGGTGGTACGGCGCCTTCCCAGTCATAATCTGCAGCTGTGACCAGAATAGGAAGGTGATTAATAATATGGACCCATATGGACCTACAAGATATAGCTCACCATCCATTGGAGACATTCGTGATGACCGACGAGATCGACGAGTGTCACGAATAGGGGGCATGATGAGAGGATGCAAGACGATGGCGAAGAGTGCAAAGAGTCAGATACTTGCTGATGACGATTCCACCAGTACTCAGTTGAGTTGACCATCTTACTGTGTTATCGTACCCGTTTTTGAACCGATAGCCCAAAATGCCCTCCCTCTGCCAGTGGCATCCTGGCTCTTCACATCGTCACCTCGAGGCTGCCTCAAGTTTTCAACGAGGCCACCATCCTCCAAATCGGTCCACGGATCTACCGCAAGTAATCAATTTCGCTTCTATCCCCCTAAAAAGGTAACTAGATTACCTCATTTTACGTTGCTACTTTGGCGTTGATCTTGTTCTGATATATCTTGTCCTCCTAGCCGAAAACCCGCAAAGCCCACCTATTTACCATGATCAAAGTCTCATATATAGAGTAGTGAACACTCGCAAAATAATAATAATTCGGGGCAATCCACCATCTATCCTCCACCAATTACCCTCGCCAATTTTGATCCACTTCCTGAGTCGCTTCCTCAGTTTGGGTCGTCCCTCTCCACTTGCTCTTTGGCCTTTCGTCTCTTCGAACCAGCAATCATGTCTCTGTCAATAACAGCATCAGTGGCAATGCTTCTGTGACGAAGTATGAAGCCTCGCCTCTTTTTGATGGCATCGCTTCGACCAATCTTACGTGCGGCATTCACAGTTTCCGCACGCTTCACCTTCCCCATCTCTTTCTTCTTCAGCCTGGAGGGCTTTGGAAGCTTGAGCATCCAATCTGGTACAGTCGAGCCAGACTGTAGCAGGACATTCGCAATCCTTGAAGAAAATCTTGGGTTTAGATTGGACACCACAAAACGAGGGAAACTTACGATTTAAGATATGGTGCATCTGCATCCGTGAAATACGTTACCGCCTTCCCTTCACGGCCAGCTCGACCAGTGCGCCCTAAAAAGCATAAGCGAAACTTGAGGGTGGCACTGGCAGAGTCGCTGACCAATGCGGTGGATATAGCTCTGGACACTCGTAGGGAAGTCGTAGTTGATGACTTCCCTCACGCCTTTGAAGTCCATACCTCGCGCCATGACCTCCGTGCTCACCATCACCCAGCTCTGACCACGACGCATACGGCTCACAGCATCATCACGTTCCTTCTGGGTCATGCCGGCATGTAGACAATCCACGTTAGGTATCCCATTGAGGGTCAACTCTTCGGCCAACGAGGTTGCCCGCGGCTGAGTAGAAGTGAAAATTAGTAGAGGGGGGTTGTAAGGCTGAGCGAGATATGTCAGGAGACTTGGAAGCTTTGAAGCATCATCAGCAACATAAGTAAGTGATTGGCTGATTAATGGAAGAGGAGTATCCCTAGGATGTGTGTCAGAATCCATCCTCAGTTCAGGCGGTGAATGACCACACATACTTCAAACCAACGACAATACGTATCGGATTGCGTAGCATTCCCATCGCCAGTTTCTCCACCCCAGCGGGCAGGGTTGCAGACAAAACCGCTTTTTGCACGTCCGGATGGGTGCAAGCTGCAACCACTTCCTGAACTTGAGCCAAAAATTCGGCATCCAGTAGGCGATCCGCTTCATCGAGGATAAGGTGCCGAACACTAGAAAGGGAATGAGACACAACGATGCGATAAATATTCCAAGGACACAGACTTGTTCAAATCAAGGTTTCCCTCCTGAATGGAGGCAACCAGACGCAGAGGTGTACTGATGATGATATCTAACAGAAATGAGAGTTCGGTACTGAGGGACTTAGTCAAATTACCTTACCCACTTTATCCCTAACACCTTTGTCGCGGAGAGTGCTCGCTGTGGCCTTGCTGAATAACACCACCCTCCATTTACGTCCCACTGCTAGCTTTAGGCATTCATTGTGAATTTGATGTGCCAGTTCGCGAGTGGGCGCAAGCACCACCGCGCGGACACCAGAACCTGATTCGTCCCCCTGACTTGATACCGGGGCACCGAGAGACGACACGATGGGAAGAAGATAGGAGAGAGTTTTTCCAGTTCCAGTCGGCGAGATGGCAGCGAGGTCACGGCGCTAGAGTGCTGATCAGAACCTGAGAAATGTTTCAGAGGTCATTCACGAACTCACTTCCAGTAAAATAGGTATCCCATGGGCCTGTACGCCAGTCGGATGCGTGTAGTCATTATCTCGAAGGTTCGAGAGCAGGCGAGGTGCCATTTTATATCGACCGAGCAAGGTATCGAAGGCATCAACAGGTAGTGGAACGTCGGAACCCTTGGATGTCACGCGGTGTTTTGGTCGTGGGGTATCATCCCCCGCTTCAGCATCCTCCTCATCATCCGAATGGTCACTTTCATGGTCAACCTTTCGTCTCTTGCGCCGTACATCGGAGGGCTGAGATGCACTTGAGCTTGTAGTCCCGGCATTAGCTGCCTTTCGTTTACCTGCTGCGCCTTGAGCGTATCTGAAGAAATCAAGTTCGGCGGGGAGCTCCGAATCCTGTGTCACCGGTCCAGTCTTTTCTTTTGTAGGTTTCGAATCGACTTTCTAATCGTAACAGATGAAGGGCGTAGTCGATACGGTATGCCAATCACTCACAGTGAACAGCTGCACTTCGGACTTGAAACGCTGTTTATCGAAACGTGCTCCGCCTCGAGAAAGTAGCTGGAATGCCTCCATGATGTTTGGAGAGCTGCAAGCTGTATCTAACACCAGTAGACAGGAATATTTCCTTGAAGCTACTGTGACGCCGGTGACACGAAATTTGTATCACAAGGGTGATTATGTAATAATTGACCCGCTTCCTTGGACAAGTTCCGGATCGCCGCAGGACGTGGTAAACGGTTTTGAGCCATCCTAGGAGGGTGCGGGCACGCTAGTAGCTACTGCAAAGACCCCTCAAGGCCTCAAGCTTCAAGCCTTACAATGGCTCCAATGGTGCAAATTCAGGATACGAGAGCATCTTCAGGATGGCGGATTGCGCACGTCAAACCCCACTTCTCCAATCCTGTGGAAGAACCAGAAGACTTGCCATGAATACTTTGGCAGACTTCGTATTTCTAAATGGAATGTATTGGTACACTGCACAGCGGAAGGGAAAGTGAGCGATAGTGATGCGATGAGAACTAACGAACCCTCTATGCTAGGTGTCTAGATAAGCCTCTAAAGAAACGTGCAGATAGGAAGCGAGACAAGTCCAATCTAGGGGTAGTGTGGGCTCAACGAGCGGATCCAGCAAAGCTTGAAAATGGAATGGAATGATTGGATGATATCTCAGTCAGAAGTCGGCAAAGTATGACCAGCCGCACTTCAGTTGCTGTGCGCGGGTGTTAGGCCCATTGGAGAGGTAGCGTACTTCCAGTGCTTACTTCGAAGAAGACAAACATTAGGACAGTGTTAGGTCCCAGACGCATGAAGGCAGGTGTCCATCCCTTGAGCATAAACATGGGACCTTCCTCGCGAAGGGATTTCATCAGAACTTGTACAGCACTAGCCTTTCCGGACTTCAGGTGATGGCATTAGGATGATGTTGAATATGCAGGAATACGAGAACCCACTGAGCCCATGATTCTTGTTCTTATAACATCGACGGGTGAGCAGACAGCTGATGTTGTGGTAAGCAAGGGACAAACAGGCTAGAAAGCCGAGATAACGGACTTGTACCACAAGCCCCCGCCATGAGACTGGCAACTACATGCAGAAAGAGACCATCGTGGAACTGGTAGTGTACAAAGGGTATGTGATGGCGAACGAGTGTTGTTTTGAAGAAGTCGTATCTGTGAGAGGTATTAGTATGTGACCACGACAGACGCACATGGTAGGAATCATTCATACTCACGACCCTACTTGCGACATCTGGTCAAGTGTACATCTTGTTAGACTTCGCTTCTACAGTTAGGAGGGGCTCACATTCATCAAGACTGCACGTGTCTTCAAAGTTGTCTATATTTAGCCCCTTTGGCATTTGGCCACATTAATTAAGTAATGCTCACCGCGTTGGTTCCAAGTCCTCGACTGAGGGCCCTAACACCTTCGTGCTTCACAAGGCTGACAAGGCCAGTCATAGCATTGCGGTAACCATATCGCTGTTCCGGGGGTCTAAGTGAATCACTGGTCATCCGCACGAGGAGGATGTCCGCAGGGTTTCCTGCGACACCTCCCAGTCCACCAGCAGCACTTGCGGCGAGGAGGAGCTTGCCCGTAGAGGGTCGGCTATTTTCAGACATCCGCCGCTTCATCTCTTCGTAACTTCCAAGACGGACGAGGGAATAGGTCATCTGGCGGAGGAGCGATGCGGAGAGACCTGTGTAGATGGTACGCAAGCCGTTCTCCGCGAACGAATTTCGAATTGTGACAAGCATGGACGGGCGCGGCACGGATGGGCCGAGAGTTTGCATACGGCTAGTGTGGGCTCAGTCGGATGCTCTTCAACGATTGTAAAGCGCCTACACTTTAGTTAAGTCCAGAGGATGCGTGAAGCATGCTGCCACTGCAACACAGTCAGCGAAAAAAACTATAAACTAACGAAGGACGGCCTACTAGAAGCGGCAACGCCTGGTCAACGACCAACTTCAATCAGCTTTCATCCTGGGGATTATTCATGGAAACGACGAGCTTACCGCCAAGCCTGGATGGATTCGGAATGGGCAAGGCTTTTGCAGTGGATTCTGGGCTACTCACCAGAATGGATAGGTAGGCATTTTGGGTCTCGCCTTCTGCCCCATCTCCAGTGTCCACGCAGAGCTTCCCAGCCTTTATAAACCTACCGCTGATGGGATTTGAGAAGCTACAGCTTTAATCACCCAGAGCACAAAAAGAGGACGGAAGGGCCAGGAATACTCACGCTGTGGAAGTATTGCCGAGGAATGTGATAATAATTTTTGGTTATCTAAGATAATTGACGCTTTCAAGTTGGACTCGACGAATGTTCCAAGGAGCGGAAGGTATACTCAGATGGCTAGACCATAGGGTCGAAGGAGATAGTCGTCCCGCCGGCTGGAAAGGTAACAATGTATGATAGAATTGCTAGGAAAACGTTGCCAGCCAGCGAGCCAGCGCATGGTGGTACCACCTGTTCAATGAACTTGCAGACATTACAATACTTACTCTAGTTCGCAACGACCGACGAGAAAATTTGTGGATTAAATGGCGTCGCCACAGGGTGACTGCTGTGAACGACATGAGTCGACAGCACGGACAAATTGACATTGACAATCTGGTAAGAGGTCCGTGCACACGTGAGATTAGAGGAGCATTAGTCAGCACCTCAAACAACACTTTTGCTGTGCCACAATTTTGTTCTTCAACCTCGTCCTTCTTCTCCACCTCTCGCTTTTGCTTTTCTCCACTGTAGCCCTACGACACAGTTACCGGTAACCACATCTTGCAACAATGTCGCACGATAACGAAGAACTTGTCAACTACGAAGATGAGGACGACGTCGTTCCCAATGGCGCTGCCGCACCCACCAACGGCGTTGCAGTCTCCTCAGCCACGGATGCTGAGGGCGACAAAGATAAGAAAAATTTCTCAGGGATACATTCGACGGGTTTCAGGTCGGTCTTATTTTTTTTCTTCTTCTTCTTCTCACACCAAGACGCATACTAACCCTGATCGCTCCTAGGGATTTCTTGTTGAAACCAGAATTACTGCGTGCGATCAGTGATCTGGGTTTTGAACATCCTTCAGAAGGTACTTTGATCGATGGTTGAGTCGCATCGTCAGTTCACTAATTGGCTGTTTGTGTAGTTCAACAGGAATGTATTCCTCAGGCTGTCTTGGGAATGGACGTTCTTTGTCAGGCAAAGTCCGGGCACGGGAAGACTGCGGTCTTTGTGCTCGCGACATTGCAGCAACTGGAGCCCGTCAACGGCGAGGTTTCTGTCATCGTTCTCTGCCACACCCGTGAGCTCGCCTTTCAAATCAAGAATGAGTACACGCGGTTCGCAAAATACATGCCCGATGTACGGGTCCACACCTTCTACGGCGGTACACCTGTACAAAAGGATTCCGAAATTCTGCGTGACAAAACCCGGTGCCCCCATATTGTCGTCGCGACGCCTGGCCGTCTGAATGCCCTCACCAGAGACAAGATCTTGGACGCGAAGAATGTCAAGCATTTCACATTGGACGAATGCGACAAAATGCTAGAGCAGCTTGGTTAGTTTCCGCCCCTTCAATTTCGGCTGCGAGTCTTGGGATATCCTCCTTCCCCTTTAAACAAATTGCGCCCGGTCTCCGCCACCGGATGAAGAAGTTCTTGTTGTCAACGATGTCGCTGTGTGTGGGCATAGCAACGCGAGGGCTACTTGGAACTTGGTGTTGAAGCATGGTCATGGGTTCATCGTTGGGTTGTTGAGTTGCTGAGAGTGTCGTCTTTTGGAGACTCGACGAAGAACACCGCAGATCGCCGTCCGCCCCGGAGCTGAACACTGCATACGGGCCCGTTCACAATTTGTGCTCGGCGGTTTTACTTTCTTCTCTCTTTGAGTTTCTTCTTTGTCTCGCTCGCCCCAAAGTTCGACCGGAATCTAACCGCTACCCCCTCGCACTTTCTTTGCTACGCAGACATGCGTCGGGATGTCCAAGAGATCTTCCGTGCTACTCCTCACCACAAGCAAGTAATGATGTTCAGCGCCACGCTGTCCAAAGAAATACGCATCACTTGTAAAAAATTCATGGCCAACGTAAGTTTTCCCAAACTGAGTCAATTCAAGGCTTACACAAAAACACAGCCGCTCGAAATCTTTGTTGACGACGAGACGAAACTGACGTTGCACGGTCTACAACAACACTATGTCAAGTTGGAAGAAAACGCCAAGAACAGGAAGCTAAACGACCTGCTGGACACGTTGGAGTTCAATCAAGTACGTACGGCGAAAATGACAGTGTCATTTGCTCAACTTTCTTCAGGTCGTTATCTTCGTCAAGTCTGTTGCACGTGCCATCGAGTTGGACAAGTTGTTGGTGTCGTGTAATTTCCCCAGCATCACTATTCACTCTGGTCTCGCACAAGAAGAACGGTGGGTTGCCTTGTGAACGGTTATCTTCAAGTTCCTAACAGGTGGAATAGTATCAAGCGGTACACTGCCTTCAAGGCCTTTGAAAAGCGAATACTTGTCGCAACGGATATTTTCGGTCGTGGCATCGATGTTGAACGTGTCAATATCGTGGTCAACTACGACTGTCCTCCAGAAGCTGACAGCTATCTTCACCGAGTTGGTCGGGCTGGTCGATTCGGTACCAAAGGTCTTGCTGTCACATTTGTGTCTAGTGAGAGTGACCAGCAGGTCATGGCCGCCATTCAGGCTCGGTTCGAAGTTGCTGTACCTGAGCTACCAGATCACATCGATCCTGCTAGCTACAGTAAGTGTGCCCTTCTTTACACGGCTTGCAGATGCTCATTGCTTTTCTTTCTCAGTGACATCGTAATCGGTTTTTTACTCGGTGCAGGTTTCGGCAGTACTCGCTTCTTTTTCTCGATGTAATGATAAGCTTGGTCGTTGGTTGCTCATGCAACTGTCCCCTTTGACGTGGTACTTGAGTGTGTGATATATTGATACATAGACATCTATTTAACAGTGTCAACGTTTCACCCAGCTCGTGACAAGTGATTCTCTAATCGTCAGCAGGGGAAATACTACTCGTCGTGGACAGTGTGATGCGCAGTGTGCGGGTGGTACCAGCGCGTTAAACAGCAAATTTAAGAAGCATTGCTCTTACAACTTCTCTGCACAACTTCCTCCACACTCTGCATCGATTGTCTGAGAGCTCAGAAGCAGAATGCGGTCGGAAGTCGGGAAGTGCCTTAGAGGACACCTCTAGAACGAGAAGGCCAGCAACCAGTAAGTTACAAGGCGAATCGCACGCCACAGCTGTGGAAGTGTCTCAATGTCCATCACACCTTCCTGCCACGTCCGTCCCGAGCGCAACGGGGCTTTGCAGACTAGGAAATATTAGTGCTTGGAGGATGCATTAGGTGTCGTTGGGAAGTCCCGAGGGGTTGCCGAGCTCATCGTTGCCGGTCAGATGACGCGCCACCAAACGACATAGATACTGCACAATGGTACAAAAGGACATTAGCGTGATGATAGGTTCTCACCACGCGTCTGGCGAGATCGACGCCGTCGTACACCATGGTCACAACTTAGTCACCTTCCCCTCCACGTTTTCTTTTGGACCGCCGTGGCCCAGGATCACGAAGACTCGTTGAATCTACCACGAATTGTCTTCGAGTCGGCTGTGAGTGCAGGCGCAGAATTTCGACCCGCGATTCAAAGGAACAAGGAAAACTCGTACCTGGTTCTGTGAGCGTTTCCGGGGAGGTTCGTCTGTTTCCGAGCGGCGTCCAGTACAAGTGTCTGGATCCTAGCCACAGTAGAGTTATACAAAGCTTGAAGATAGGCACAGTTGGAAGTCGTACCTGAGGGGATTCATCACGCGTCTTTCTTTTTGGGGGAAGTCTCTGGACTTCGGCAACATATGCAGACGTGCGACCACCAACTGTTGTCCACTTAACGCTGGCAGGCTCGCCTGAGGGCTGTCAAAAGCGTAAAGTTAGTCCATGGCTGGCAACTCGGATGAAATAGGTGTACGAGTTTCATGATTTGCTTCGCCTTCTTGCCTTTGCCCTAATGACAAGCGTAAGCTTTTCATCTATCGAACCGAGACTATCCGCACCCAGCGATGATTGAACAGCCAATGAACAGGGTATTTACTATCATCCGCGTTCGCTTCCACCGTTATATGGCATACGTCGGCGACCTGGAGGTGCAAGGCTAGAATTTGAGCACTATTGAGGGTGTTGCATCGCTGTTCTGGGTGCACTTTAGCTTGATACAAAATCTCGTCTGCCAATAAATATAAGTAAACGATGGCGAAGATCACTGCAGGAAGCACCTGCGAGGTAGTTCCCAACTCCAGCACTGAAGGTCTGGTCCAATAGCAGTGCTTTAATTGGACAAGTTCTCTTCGAGACGGAACTCTGGAAATCGTGGAAAGATGGCATGGACAGGATTGGATCGAAGCCAAGCTCCGAGATTGGAGGTTCGATGAGTGGGGAAGTAACCATGCGAATGCGACCCAGACGACGGGCGTCGCAGAAGGCTAGTTCCGTGAGCCCTGAAGCCCCATCCTGGATGTGCAAAATAAACTTTGAAAGCGGATTTGGTAGTATTAAACCACGAATGAAAAGTTGGATACTCGTTGTTAGATGTGTCTTACCTTGACAAACGGAGGAGGCCAGACGCCGGAAGATTCTCCCACTTTTGTTCTGTACTGAGGCGTTTCCTGACCTTTCACCTTGTTGAAAACGTATGTAAGGCTACCGCGTTCAGTCTCACGGAGTCCGAACACACCTTCAACATGCCTGTCATGCCAAAATGGAGGACGGGCATCCTTCCCTGACCCTCTAGTTCGATATAGAAACATTTGCCTGTCGGATGCTTTGGTGAACAGCCATGTAACGAGGGTGCAGAAAGGATTTACCGTATCGAGCAGCATCTTTCACGGTACGCCCACTGATTTCCCCAGCCTGTCCGTCGACCAAAAATAATTAGTGCATCCGGGACGAGACAAGACGGGCGAACGTGACGGTGACGTACAAACTCGTCGTGGGTTATTCCAGAGTAGACGAGCTTGTCTTCGGTTGTCTCGACACGACGAATGACCTTTCCCTTTGCGAGGGTCCTCAGGAGTGCGGCGGCGCGCTCAACCTCTGTGCGGGATAAGTGCGTGCGCATCAGACAAGATGGGGACGGGTAGGTCTATGGCTATGATTGAGCGAAACATAGTCTTACTAACCTGGAAGTTCGGGCATCTCGTCCTTGTCCAAGTGGGATGATACTAGTATTACTGCCAAGTACTAGTCGATTTTCTACAAGAGGCTGGTGAGTGTGAGGATGCCGTATTTCTATAGTAGTGGAGAAGTGCCAAATTTGGAAAGTGCAGTGTTCGATGTGGAACAACCACCAAACTACGTGCTCGAGAAACGGCGACGTTGCGATTGGGTAACTCCTGACTGGAGACTTGCCGATATGTATTCAAGTCGAATCGAGCTTTCAAGGATGGTAGGTCTTGCCCGAGACTGTGGCGCATGGACACAAGGGCACGTTGAATTCACATACTTAAGTAGTACTCACGAGTCACAGACTCACAGTACCGACGGGGGGAGAAGCGGGGGCCGGTGAGAGGGATACCAAGCTTAACTAATAACATGAACAGTCTTACTGGATCACACGAGTACATTGCGTGCGAACCACCTTCAAGTTTTACTGGCTGAGTTTTCCACCGCATTAATAGCATGGTACGACCTTGACTCTCAAGTGACGTAAGCATCTCAATCTAGATTTCCAAATCCGTTCATCAGCCTCCCAAATAAAAAGGAGCCTCCTCATGCTTCGACTTTCTACCCCGCCCCCTCAAGCTTGACCAGCACCACCGACAGTAAACCACCCCTGCGATGGGATCCCCCTTCAAGTCAAACGCCACCCCGAGGAAGCCCTGGGGCCTCCAATGGCGTTCTTCCGTTTGGTTCATCACAACCGGTGTGTTCCTCCGCTTCCCCCTCGGAAATCACTTGCACTCATGTGCCCTTTAAAACAGTCGTCGGGTTCGGTTTGTGACACCACCTGTTTCAGACTTCTTGCCTTCTGACATTTGTTCAGGTATTACTACGGACTTGCTGGTCTATTCCATCATCATTCCCGTAATTCCCTTCCAACTAGAGCACCTCAAATATCACAACGTCTCAGCACTCACCGGATGGCTGTTGTGTGCATACGTACGTATCACTACTACTGTATTGTCGCACTTGCTCATAGAATCTCTTACAGTCCGCCGGGCTGGTCCTCTGTGCGTTACCCATTCTCGTCCTCTCCTTGGCACTCATGTGTTGTCAGCCACAATACCCATCGCAATGTATTCTGAAAGAAGCATATCAAGACGAACGCCTCTCATTATTGGTCTCATTGCTCTCCTTGCCTCACAAGTGCTGTTCATGGAAGCTCCCAACTACGCCCTCATGGCTGTCGCACGCGCATTGCAAGGAATCAGCTCGTCCATGGTGTGGATAGTTGGTTTGGCACTCCTGTTAGTCACTTCCCTCCAGTTCGACGTGCTTCATCCTCATTCCCTCCGTAGTTGTGATACCGCACCAGAGAAAAAAGTCGGCCGTTAGTTGGTTTTTTTCGTCAACCATATATCAGCCTCACTAACTCTCTCGCTCAGGCCAACTCGGCATGGCAATGACAGGCTTATCCGTCGGGTAGGTTGTCTGTCGGTCCCATTAGCTATAATTACTGACAGTTCCAAGGCTCTTAGTTGGTACACCAGCGGGAGGAAGTCTGTACTCTCGTTTCGGCTTTCGCGCTCCCTTCATTTTCGGAGAAATTTGCACAGCTGTAGACCTTATCCTTCGTCTCCTCATTATCGAGAGGGACGACGCGATGAAGTGGGGTTATGATCCATCAGTTGGCCAACAACTGGACTCAATAGCAAATTTGGAAACATCACCGTCGCCTCAGCAGTCACCATTGGCTGATGTTATTGCAGTCTCTGGATCAAACCTCCTTCGGCCAGAGATCAATCCAGAAGATTCACTGATGCTCAAAGAACCCAAACCAGTTATGACTGAAGACCTTCCGCCGACCGTCCATAGGTCCTCCATTTCAGATGCTTCGCTCGTTCATGAACGGCTTCCGTTGCTATCAGTAATAAGCAAACTAGGACAGTCACCACGTGCTGTTGTCGCATTGGCCATGTCCTTCGTCTATGGGTGCGTCGTACTTTGAATTGTTGATTGTCATGCTGATGGACAGCTTTCTTTCTAGTACTGTCAACAGCATGCAAGAACCCTCTCTTCCTCTCCACTTACAGGCAGTATGGGGATACAATCCAGACCAGGTTGGATTGGTTTACCTAGCCGCTCTTGTACCTGCTTTGATTTGTGAGTGGCTCCTCCTAATCCCGCGGACGGGTAACATGCTGACTAGGACTCTCCCCCCAGCATCGCCTTTGGCGGGACTGTTGGCCGATCGAAAAGGCTCAGACTATATCACGTGCACGTGTTTGTTCCTTGCACTTCCATGGTGGGTTGTCTTGACCCTTAGAAAATCGATGCCTCTATTCGTCCTTTCGCTGGCTTTGCAAAGTGAGCTTAAAATCTGTTATGTACGCTCGAATCCTAATAAATTGGTTATAGGCTTCTTTGTATCTGGAGTAGTTCCGCCTGTGACGGCGGAGCTGGCAGCAGTCTCTCGGAATATGAAGGGAGTAGGATGTAAGTTTTAATATCCTCTTACATGCCTGTTGCCTGATGCATGGTTTCAGATGCACATGTCTATGGAGCTTTCAATCTCGCTTTCGGTATCGGAACAGCCGGTGAGAAGAACTTTTAGTATGCGTTATGGTGTGATGCTGAACCTTGACAGTCGGTCCGATTTTGGGAGGACAGGTTCGTGCTTGCTCACACTGGTGTGCAGAAAGCTGGTGCTGATTGGCTGCTCCTTACAGCTTTACGACCGCGCGAGACACGGGTGGACGGCAGTCTGTTGCATTACCGCAGCATTAATCATGTTGTGCATTATGCTCGCCTTTTGCTACACTGGCGCCGACCCATTGCTATCCAAGGTGATGCGACAATACAACTGGTCTCAGGTGTCACTAGAAATGCAACATCCTTCAAAGAAACAAGCCATTAGTACAGACAATTTACCTACACATCACGCATGAACTTGGAATGCACTCCAGAATGGCACCTTCGTTAGCCTTCACATTCAGCATAATATTTCGTACAATTATTTTATTCCATGGGACTATTTTTCTGTCAACGACCAAGTGTATATATATTGTAGACTGCCAATGCATTGTTCCATGAACTTTTAGACGAGTATATGTGTGGTGGATGTGGCTCACTGGCAGCTAGTCTGAGCTAGGTTGTGTCCACATTGGAATTTATGCGGACGTCGCAGCCACCGTGACTCAGTCGTTGAACTGGCCGCTTGAGTACAAGTCCCCCTTCAAATTCTACGAGGTTCGTTCCCGGGTTTCTCTATTAACTTTCCGTCGTTTCATGTGCAGCTCTGTCACGTAGTTTGGCATGGACTCGAACCAGAACACCGAGCAGACAGGACGGGTATCCTCGGATCCGACTTTGACGGCATATCATCAAGGAGTAACTGACAATCCACCCGACCACCAATCTACCTCCAGCTCGGAAGAGCCCATCTGGACGTCCACTGCACTCCCCGACTCTCAGAGTCAGAACAACCTCAGACAGGCCTCGGTAGCACTGGACGCTGCGTATGAGCGAATAACACAACTCAGGAACAGCATCAACAACATGTTGAATCGCATACCACCGGAAGTTTATGGGACAACCACTAGCAGCCCTAGAGATAGCAACATAACCCAACCACGTCGTCCATTGAGCTTAGAGGCAAACATTCGTCCTCCGCATTCTGCGATTGTGCTCTCAGGTGGTGAACAAGTGGTGGAAGAACTGAACCTGCGGGCACAGAGATTGAGATCGCTCATCTCTCCCAACGCTCGGCAAAGGCTCGAGGAATTCGAGTCTGGCAGTCGCAATAATGGGAGGAGAGAGCTTATAAGGGAGAGGTTCTCTCAGGGAGATCGTACAAGGCCGGGCAGAGCCGATGTGCAACCGGCCCCTCTCCGACCCCACACCCCACCCATGCCCGATCTTATCATACCACGCGCTCGAAACTTCCTTGAAGCACGCGCTACGCTGCGGCGAGATTCACACAGTGATACTCGGGACGACCCGAGCACCATGATCGGGAGGCGCGTGGCGGCACGCGTTAACGCAAATGCGGACGCATCAGATGGTGGCATGCGACTTTCGCTGTCACGAATTGAGCAGAGGTTGCAAGTACAGACAGCCCAGATTGCACGGGAGCTAGAGAACATGACGGATCGATTGGCGTCTCAGAGGTCTAGGAGGGTCGAACTCGCTCTGTCGAGCGGGCGCGCACGGGGGCCGAACGCTCCTGTCACTGCTCCACAGGATGATGTAGCTCCCGTGTTCTCTGCTGCACAGCGACCTCCTGGGGTGTGGCCATTGTTTCCACCACCCAATTCCAGCAACAGCGCAACTCCTTCCCCTCTTCCTCCGGCGGGCAGTCGGCCTACCAGGCCACAGACTGGGGATGTCATCCTGGTTGATAACACAACATTGATCGTTCCTCCTGAACCTACATCACGCAGATTATCACGTGGCACTTTCATCGAAAGTCACACAGTCCCCGTCCATCGCAGTCTCTCTGCAGCATACAGAGAACACGTAGTAAGTCTTGCTCAGGAAAGTGCTCGGGAACTAGCAAATGCGCCCGAGGTGCGGGGTACACTGCTGAATTTTCTCACGCGAGATGGGGTCAACCAGTTCAACTCGTCTCGTCAGCCAGACTCTGCACGGCTAGGAAGTGAGCCCAATGGGAGACACAGTGCATCCAGGGGCGCTAATCCACAATCTCAGCCGGGACCACCCAGGCATCGAAGAGGCTGGAGTAAGTTCTACCTCCCAAATCCCATTCCCGTTTCGTTCTGACATAACCCAAGTAAATGCGGATGGAGATGAAGTAAACACGGATGATGAGGAGTCAACGCATGCACGCCGCCTGCGAATGCGTCTCGCCTACGGCACACCAAGTACAGACCAAACGGCAACGCGCTCTGAGATTAGTACCATCGAGGATATCCTCTGGCAAACATCTGGGTCGTTGGGGAGCGATAGTGAAGCCGATGCACTCTCCCCTGAAGCTACAGGAAGCACTGAGAGTTGCCACGTTCTTCAAGGTCCTCCTACTCAAACAAACACTCCCCGCCGTCGAAACCCACTCCCTACACCAGTCGAAGAAATGTTGGTGTACCGTGCTATTAAACCACAACCGCCACCACGGGTGGTCCGTGTTTCAAAATATGCGAGCCTTGCTGGCAGGTGATACATATATTGGTATGGGCACGCTCTTGCTCGCGGTCTGTCGACCCATGTTACCCCAGCACTACGACGTTCGGGTGCATACCCTTTTTTTTATTAGTTATTAGTAAATTAGCTTGCTTGGTTAGCATTGCCCCTATCCAGACCGTGAGAACCCACTACCACACAAAAACGGGACGAATCGCAACGTTGTCTCTTTTTCTTCACGCGCGCTGCCTGTCCATCCTTGCCGTTTTCCTTGGTCCGTACCGACGGTCAAGGGTGAGATTGGCTCTTTCCTCTTCAGAAGAGCAAGAATTCGCTCGAGGCAACGAAGAGGTGGTTTGTCGTGCAAGAGAGAATTTGGCGTCGGGACTTCCTCACTTTGGACACTGGGAGAGGGCTCGAACGACGCCTGACACGTTCAATTCTGCACAAGAGTCTGATACCACAATCCAATTATCATTCACCAATTGCAGGGGTGCTGTAGAAATATGTATAATACTCTAGACGAATAAACAACGATGCTAAACAAATCTGACTGCACACGAAAATACCAGTGCCATTCGCAGATCGCATGTTTATTGCCAGTAACCCGAAACTGTTCTATCATTGGGCGGGGGACGGCGTCGCTTGATATGTGCCATAATAATTCGGCTGGAACATAGCCGCGTTGTAGCTCCCAGTGGCCGCAGCCTGTCCCGCAGCACCCACTACGCTTCGCAAGTGTGGAGGCAATGTAGGGGGTACGTATCCCGTCGCTCCCGTACCAGCAGGTGTAGACCACGTCCCACCCGGTTTCCCCCCCGTAGCAGCTGCCAAGACCGTGTTCGCGACAGCTCGTTGACCCGATGTCTGAGCATTTGCGCTGAAGAAGCCCGCGTAAGATGTGGGCATCGTGCTTGGTGCTGTCGTCGCTGCCACCGCCGGGTTGGCAGTAGCAGCAGTAGCAGCAGTGCTTGGCTGTGGCGTACCCCGCCGTGAAGTCCCGCCTGCTGTCCCAGTACCAGCAGCCGCTTGAGCAGGGGGGGTGTATTGATACCACGACGAATACACGTATTGCTGCTGACCAGTTGCGTTGTACTGTTGGCCCTGATAGTACTGCGGAGTAGCTTGTGCCTGGGCAGTCGTTTGCGCCGCATACGTATTGGGGTAATAGGGGGTAGCTTGGCCGGGTTTGTATTGATACCCCGTCCGATATGGAGTCGCATAATTGTATGAGTAGCCGGGGTAGGCTTGTGCCGTGGCTGCTGCTGGAGCTGCGGCGGTTGGCGTGGGCGTGGGCTGAGTGGGTGTAGGTGTGGCCGCTGGTGCTGTTGGTGTCGCTGAAGGAATGGTTGTGGCAGTGGATTTGATGTAGAGGGTGGAATCATCGCGGAGGGCTGCGGTACGCCCTGCAGGGAGGGTACCGTACCAGCCGCGAGTAGGTGCTGTGGGTAGGGTTCGCTGGAGTTTGTGAAGGGCGGAGGCGGAGGGAATGAGGGGAGGGGTGTCGGTGATTGATGATCGCGGTCGGAGAGTAGTGAGAATGCTGAGAGATTCAAGGATACCTTGGGCTAAAGAAGGGACTATCAGCGACGGCATGAAACGCGATGTCGTATGGCAAGGTAACTGACCGATATCCCATTCTTCCGATCCTTCTTCAACTGGAGTAAATCCGCCTGGCTTGCATAGACGTTGATTCTGAAGCTCTTCCAGCCTTTTAAACGCTTTGGCGTTGCGCTCTAGTAGTTCTTGCACTGCGGCTTCAAGTTCGAGGCCCAGAGCCTGCTTCAATAGAGCTATCTGCTCACTTGAGAAGAGTCCCTCCAGGAACTCTTCGTCGTCAAGCATCCCGAGCTCTTCGGGTTTATCGACGCCATTTAGCAGCGGAGACTTCAAACAGTCGTCCGACGCCTGTGGGAGCGCGGCTGTTTGCTCTTCTGCCCACCTCTTTTTTCTGTCCTCCCATCTCCAGAACAGCTCTCCAATAGTCGACCGTCCCACTTCGACACCATCTTGCTCGAATACGGGTGCAAAGCTAGCATACGGGCCATAATCCAAAAACGTACCGCAGCTTACGCGACGCGGACCCGGAAGCTTTGGTTTATATCCTGGAGGTTTCTTAGGGACATACGATCCCAACGTGATAGACGGCGTGTCCGTTGATGGTGATGTCGACCCGGCAGTCGCTTCAGGGGGTGTCGTCCCAGAAAGCGAAGGCAAGACAGCGACCAGTTCCGCATTTGCAGTCGGTAGATCTTTCAGGGGTTTCCCATCGGAAGGTACGAGATTGGAGCTGAGCGACGTCCACCACGTCCCGGACGGGAGACGCTGCAAGAGTGCATATTGCCGAGTTTGATGCGAGTGAGTGGGTTTATTGCGAGGAAGAGAGCCTGTGGTTGGTTTAGGGCCGCATTCTACAGACGTTTCCGAGAAATCTGAAAGGAGAGTCTCGATATCTACAGGAAGTGGAACAGAATGGAAAGACGCCTGCTCGAGGAGGGAGGAAGCTAGATTGCAGAAACGCAGTTGCTGTGCCGCAGGAGACGATGTTCGGGATCTTGGATGATATGATATTGGGAATAGGTTTTGAACGGCGGCCTACAAGTTTTGGTGCGCTTAGCGTGCGAGAGGCAACAGTTGGAGACGCCGAGAAGAACTTACGCAAAGTACCCGAAGGGGATGCTGGGAAGATTCTCTGAGTAGCGTCCGCAAAGAGAATGTCCCGGCTTGAGATTTGGATGTGGAAGGCTCGGAGAGGTCGGACGATGGGAGGGGAAAGACACGGTCGAGTAAGCCTTGAGAATCCACACTATGGGGTATCAAACCTTTGTAGCGCTATTCCGAATATTGGAGACTCACAGCTCGAGGATGTCAAGGATCTTTTGTGCGTCCGAGGGGTCGATTGGAACATCCCCTGCAAGCTCTAACTCTGGGGGTTTTCGCTTGTTAAACTTGTCGTCGTCATCTTGCGGATTTTCCTCCTTTATGGCGTTCTCGGTACGTAATTGTTTCTGAGCTGGTTGATCGTCGTTGTCCGCGAGCGAAGTGCGTTTCCGTTTCTTTGTTGATGACTTTCCCCGAGCAGAAGTGGACGGATCGGGCTGTTTATCCTTTTCGTGGTGCTGGGTTGCCGAGCGGGTTGCACGAGCCATGAAGGGAGTAGCAAAAGGAGGGAAGGTGAGCAAATACGGTTCAAGGAAGAGAGATATGTTTTGGATAGACTTCTGTGTTTGCGGAGGAATGCAGTTTACGGAAATTGTAGGCGAGTCGCGTTGAGATTATGGACGCGTTCGCGGCGAATTAGAATACCGTATGTAAGTATTGCAGATTGCTCACGAGTTGGCTGCACTCGCTTGCACTCACTCGAACGCAAGCCTGACATTTGATTCACCCTCCGATTCAACTCCGCTGCCACATTCTTTCAATTCCCGACACAAGCCACAGTGCCGATCGAAAAGCCGTGTAGCTCGTCGTCGTCGTCCATGTTCCCCAAACCATTGCTCAGAGCACAGCTACGCTCCGCACCAGTCAACGGGCACACCGCTTTCATCCCCCATATCCGCAAAGTCGTCCTTGAATTCTGCCAACATAATCCTTCCTCTGCCAACGCCCGCATCTTCATATCAAATGACCTTGACCGTGTCGCCCGTCAGAACCCACACGTAGAATTCGTCGTCAAGCAACGCAATGGTCACGAGCCAATAGCGCGGGGCTTCTATGGTATGGTCCATTTTCTCTCCCCCCTCTTGTCACTACTAACTTGTTATTAGCCAATGGACGCGACAAAGTCATACCATTACAACGACTAGAGGTCAATGGCATAGACAGAAAAGTGCAGCTTATACTGGACTCGTCGGGTGCAAAAATAAAGGCATTGAAAAAGGGACGGATAGTGGAGAGTTCGACCGCAGCTGCGAGGGGTATTTGGAGTGGTCTGCACGTCGACACGCCTTTCACCATCTAGACCGACTGTATCTATACTCCTAATATTCACTTTGGAGAGCTTATTTCCTCGCTTCGACAAGGTCTCGAGCCCTGCAACGACACGCACTAACTACAACCGCGGATCGAACGGAACGGACTCTCGTCGGAGCACGTGAGATTCAGCTTCCCATATTGTCCATCCACGCCTGCCAGCATGTCAGAAAACACGCCTTTACCACCTTGCAAAATGACTCATTCGCATAACCCTTACCGTCCCTTACCTATCTTTACGCGGGTCTGCCCGCGAGGATGGTCTACACGTGTTGATACTTGCTTCAAATCTCACCCAGAATTAAATAATGTCGTCTGCCTCTCGCTCACCGCAACTACCATGACCATTGCCTCAACGCAAACAATCAGCGTCAGTTCTTACCCTTTCTAGCTAATCTCAAGTACTTATACTACTTCCCTTTCACAGTACTCACAAGAGTTTGAGACCCCTCCAGCCCATTCCTCAACCTACGACAAACTTTTCAGAGATTGGTTGGATACCGATACAATCGTCAACGTGAGCGATCTACCCTCCCACATGTATCATCATCAGTGCTCCGCCAACCCTGCATCCCATCAGTCCATTGCGGAACTTTCTCCAGTCACGACACTGAGCGATCTCGCAGTGAGCACCATATATCGATGACAACACGGGGCGTCGCTAATAACGCCCGGCGCCGCCAGGATGTCATTCCGGAAGAAGACGAGTTTCATGCAATGCCTCATAGCTTGCGGCGTGTTCTTGTTTGTTTCCTTCCTCTTGCCCATGTCCCGCCGCTCATCTTGCCCATTCACCCAGATACCACCGAGAGAAGGGTCAGAGTCATCGACTCGTCCACGGAGCATCTTGTTCGAGCCGGCCGTACCGCACACTCTCCAAAGCACATCTGTTCACTCTTCACCATACTCCAAACCTCGATGGTCACCCGCCTCTGATCATTCCCACAATGGCGGCGTCCTCCATGCAAGACATAGCACAACGTCCATCGGCTCTTGTTCGACCGTCCAAACCAAGATCACACTACCAGTTAAATCTATTCTCACACGACATGACTCTGGCATCTCTATGGCCACGACCTCTAAACCCATCCGTCGGAAAAAGAAACGATCCCCACCCTCCGTCAAATTCGTCGACGCTCCCACCGTTTACTACGACCACGGTGTCTACCTCAGCATTCCGTCACCCCGCTCACCACCTTCCCCCACCCCCAATAGACAGAAGATAAAGCCAAGTCGGTGGTTCACGAAGTGGTGGAAGAGACCAAGCCCATCGCCACGACCTGTGATATCGGGTCCATACAATCTGTCCTATACGGCGTCGCTGGTAGACGTCTATAGTTCGAGATCTCCAAAACCAGGGAGGCTAAAGCAGCTTTGGATCCGAGTGGCCAGTGTGATCAGATAGTAGCACTGACCGGCTTCGTCGGTTATAGGTGAGCGGAGGCAGATTCATGCATTCGTGTTACGTCCTTGACTCTAACACCACACTTCCTACTTTCTAGTTTTCACGTCGTCATTCATTCAGTTGTCATGTTCGGTCTCATGCATGCTCCCTGGTGGAGCTACTTCTCAGCCCCATGTTTTAACTGGTTATCACGAAAACGGAGATGTATTGGTCGCAGCATTTTATATGTTTTATGTACTCACGCATACGTAGACCGACTCGGACAACTCATTGCACGCTGTGCGTGCCCATTGCACCACATTACTACAGCACCACGCCGTGTCATGTATACCACCCACCAGTGTAGTCATTCATTCCGCTCAATTTTCATCCATATGTCAGAAATGCCATGCATTATACGTGTGTGGTACTAGGGAAAGATTAAGCGGTGGAACTTGTTCTTCGTGCCTTTTCGGCGTCCCAGCGTGCGCGCATGAGCATGGCACCTTCTGCCTTTGATCGGACAAGTGGTGGAAGGAGTTGCATCTGTGCGGCTTGTAGGTGTGGTGGTAGCAGTGCATCGTTTCGGATAACCTGGAAAATATTGCGCACACGTTAGAGTGGTTCATATATGAACACGAGCTCGGGGTGATGACTGAGTGGTGGGCTGGGATGTGGGAACTGAGACTCACGGAACCAATCGCGAGGAAGAACGAGAACGTCGCCGCGCTGCTGAGCATGTATTGGGAGAGCGTGGCTAGCAAACCTCTAGGTCCTGCGCCGCCTCTTTTAATGGCGGTTACACCCTGTTCAGTCCTGTGGGATCGAGATTGAGTCAGGCATCTCACCTGAGGATACTGTATGAGCCAAAGATGAAACCGATGGTAAGACCGACGCCTCCGCCCATTAGAGCTCCCATTCTGATGTAATTGTATAGTGGACATAAGCCCTCACAGGCACGTGGAAGGTAGGGTGAAGACTTACTTTACTGTGAATGCCAGATATCAGAATATTTGGGACCTCTTTGTATTTGGAGTGCAAGTAAACTCACATTTTTGCCAAACGGATGGCTCCTGTACTTGCGGTGCTCGTGTGGCCATATCGGAGAAGAAAGTAAAGAAGGGCGTGAACAATTGGGAACGACCTAGCAATTTGGCAACTTGTAGTACTTGGAAAACTTGTAGGCGGAGCCGAAGGGCGGGTGTGTACCCTTGTTACTACAGTCAGTGGCTGCGTCGGGAGCAGTACTTCTCGCCAAATGGCTTCTACTACCCCACCGTCTTTCCCTAGTGCTCGACAAGCCCAGATCAGTACGTCTACTGGTCCGCGTCCACGCTTTCACTGATCGCCCTATTGGTGAAATTATGTAGTCCGAGCAAACCAGAGAGATTTATTTCACGTGTCGTCGTTAAAGGAGCAGGCGGAAACCGTCCTCCGTGCTTGGCTCGGTGAGGGTTATTCATTGAACCACCAGTAACATATCTTACACGTCGACTAGGGACAAGATGGCTTACAAGATGGGACAAGGAGGTTGATGTCGTCGTGAAGTTGCTATACTACGGCCTGTCCGTCGGCCGAGGTATGCATCACGGGTTCTCACTACTTCCTACCTTGTACGCTACTGACAACACTTCAGCTGTACAGACTCTGGGAGAAGAGTACACGGATATATGGGAACACTCTGCGTTCACTGGTCAGACCCCTTCAAAGGCCTCGCGAATAGCCCTCGTCCTTCTCCCAACCCTACCCTCATATATCCTCGCAAGATGGGGTTCCAATCTTGGCTTTTTATCCCCAAAGGTGGCGAGTGTTGTACGCATATTACCTACATGTTTGGAGGTTGCTGCCGAAATCAACCTTGCTGCGTTCTACCTCCGAGGCACATACTACGACCTTACCAAACGAATACTAGGGATTCGACATGTGACTACCTCACTCTTCATATCAGGTACAGGTGCTAACGGCGATGGTATTTTGCGTGTAGATCTCGCCAACTCCAGAAAATCCTCACGTCCGCCCACCTTCCTACTCCCTCCTCGGCATCTTCATCCTCATCCGTGTCCTCCATCGCTTGATAACTTACTTACGCTCCCGTTTCCAAGTTGCCTCTGAAAAGTCCTTCGGAAAACGTTCCATCGACGAGACACATGAGATGTTCATAGACGACCGACTCGTTAGTACCATGCTCGAATCTGTCGATCCGGAAAGCGCCCCCGCAAAGCCTGCTGAAGAGGACGAGAACACCATTTTAGATGTCAGCTCGATACCTGCTAGTGTGAGGGCTGGACGGACATGCACGCTTTGTTTAGAAGAAAGGACGGATAGTTGTGCGACGGAATGTGGGCATCTGTTTTGTTGGAGTTGTATTGTAGGGTGGGGGAGAGAGAAGGCGGAGTGTCCATTGTGCAGGCAGGGGTTGAATATTACGAGGCTTCTCCCTATTTACAATCTATGATTGATGCTCGCTCTTTCATTGCAAGTGACCGATGGCTGGGTTGACAACCCGCTTTTGTATCAGAGATTACGGTATTATACAACAGTGCGCAGAATATTTGTATGCGCAGGAAGTTTTACATTGAGGGATGTCATGCCGCTTGTTGAATGAGGGTGATGTTATCACCTTTCAGAAGAATGCGACCTGGAACAGACTCAGCATTATAATATCAGAGGAAAGAACGGTGGGGATCTACCGAGTTCTCGCCGTGGTTTTGCGTCTTTGACGTATACCTCTGCTGCCTCGTCTACCACAACGTTCATGAACTCGTCAAAGCCCTGGATGAAGGGTATCAGCATGATAACTCGATGGTGTGTGGGAAAGCAATCAAGGAGGGAGGTGAAAGGGGGTGAAATGCGGTAGGGAATCAACCCATCGCCTTGTAAGACACCATTTTAACCATGCTGAGGATTCTAGAACTGATCGGGGACACATACAATAATACGTCCTTCAATTCGCATCTCGACGTTATCGTACAGCCATATCACGACTTTTGCCCGCTGTATGAATAGTCAGTAATCAGAACTTGTGAATGCTGCATGCACACACCTGCTGGAGGTTTTTGAAGATGACGTTCTACAGGATAATGTAAGGTCAGGCAAACGCTCGTAAATGATGCGTACGTACGATGGGCTGAACCATCACCCTTTGTTGACGTCCCGACATGGTAGGCGAGCTATTTTACGGATGAACAGGGACAATGATATAGACAGTAACAGCGATTTGAGTAACCTTGGACGTGAAGCAGCACCGTATGCGCAAGCTTGTTAGCCATTCAAGGTGCTTGACCGTTGTGTGTTACCTAACTCCTTCTCACGAGTGTTATTACTTGGGGTTGTCAGGATGGACGCGTCAAGTTTCGTACTCTTCCCAGTAAAACATGGAGGCAAGTAACATCTCTAGAAATATGCGGAATTACTGAGTGAGCTCGTCACCAGGCATTCAGTCCCTCCAACTCTTCGACCGCAGCGGCGGTAACATTCATCACCTTCGTCCAAGACCTGAAACGAAAGACCAAGACATGGGGTCCAATGATAGAATTATGCGCAAATGGAGAGAAGACACTAGAGCGGTTTCGATACCAATTCCCAGATGATTGGTTATACAGTGACCAGCTTAGAGGCGAGTGGAGCGCCTACAACGAGATCCTCAAACGGAAGAACGATTCGATTCAAGAACAGCTAGGTACGGCATGGGTTCTCATACCATGTACCTTCACTTGTGGCTCATGTAGACCCTTGATCGTAGCTGGACTTCAGCTCAAAATTGTAGCAGAAGACAAGATCGTGGAGAACAAGATCAATGATATCCTCTCCGAGTGGGAGCAGACCCGTCCCGTACAAGGAAGTATGCGTGCCGACACCGCCATGAATACCATCAACGTATTCGAAGGCAAGCTGAATCGCGTCCAGGAAGAATACGATCTCGTCTGCAGGGCTAAAGAGGCTCTGGACCTCGAGTTGACGCGTCACACGCGCCTCGAACCCGTGTTCGAGGAACTGAAGGACCTCAAGGCGGTCTGGACCGCTCTTTCGGGGGTATGGAGCCAGATCGGAGAGCTTCGGGAGATGTCATGGGCGACTGTGCAGCCGAGGAAGCTGAGACAGCAAATCGACGGACTCCTCTCTTCGACAAAGGACATGCCGACTCGCATGAGACAGTATGCGGCGTTCGAATATGTCCAGGATGTCCTACGGGGCCTTTTGAAGTCGAATTCCATCATCTCCGACTTGAAATCTGAAGCTCTGAAGGATAGACATTGGAAGCAATTGTTCAAAGTTCTTCGGCTGCCCTCACAGATTAGCCTTCCCATGTGAGTTATTTACAGCATTGTTCTTCCTCCCTTTCAATACGGACATGTAGCATGACACTGGGACATGTTTACGACTTGGATCTCAAGAAGAACGAAAACCCCATCCGCGAAGTCATTGTGCAAGCACAAGGAGAGGTATGAGTCATCTATGATCAGTTTTTCGGGGGATTAACAGTTCGCGAAGATGGCTCTTGAAGAGTATATCAAGCAGGTCAAGGAAATCTGGACCAACTATACCCTAGACCTGGTGAACTACCAGAACAAATGTAGACTTATCAAGTGGGTCTTTGGTCTCCTTCCTTCTCAGGCGACCCTTGATGCTCACGTCGTGGATTAGAGGCTGGGATGACCTTTTCACCAAATGCAGCGAGAATTTGAATTCGCTAACAGCAATGAAGCTTTCGCCCTACTACAAAGGTGCGTAAATAGGATAAGTAAGTAACCCACAAATCTCATTTAATTACCCTAGTCTTTGAGGAAGAGGTAATGCTCTAATATACATACGGTCACCAAGTACTGACACGGTGTAAAAGGCTGGCTCATGGGAGGAGAAACTCAACAGGATACATGTGTTGTTCGGTAAGATGGCCACCACGGTTATTCCCACATGAAGTTACTCACTGCTGTGAAAGATGTTTGGATCGATGTTCAGCGCCAGTGGGTCTATTTGGAGGGTATATTCTCGGGCAGCGCGGACATTAAACATCTCCTTCCTGTGGAGAGCGCTCGGTTTCAGAACATTAACGCCGAGTTCTTGACCGTCATGAAGAGGGTGTACAAGTCACCTTTCGTCATCGACGTCATGAACATCCAGGGAATCCAAAAAAGCTTGGAACGTCTCGCCGACCTTCTTAACAAGATCCAGAAGGCCCTTGGTGAATACCTCGAGCGTGAACGGTCGTCGTTCCCTCGGTTCTATTTCGTCGGTGACGAGGACTTGCTGGAAATCATCGGCAACAGCAAGGACATTTTACGTGTCATGAAACACCTCAAGAAGATGTTCGCTGGCATCTCGACCATCAAGCTCGACGACGACTTGACCCAAATTCAAGGAATGGCCTCGCGTGAAGGAGAGGAGGTTCGGTTCAGCGATCCGATTTTACTGAAAGACTACCCCAAGATTAACGACTGGCTCGCTCGACTGGAATCGATGATGCGACTTTCCCTCGCTGATCTGCTTTGTGACGCTGTTGGCGAGCTACAGTCGTTCTACGGCGCTGGATCCCCACTTGATATGGATCCACTTATGTACTGGATGGAGAAGTATCCTGCACAGCTTGTCACTTTGGCAGTTCAGGTGGCGTGGACCACGTCCGTCGAAAGCACCCTGGAATCAGGTAAACTCCCCGAAGGACCACTTGAGACTATTTCCCAGGCTCTCGACCTCCTTGCCGATATTGTGTTGCAAGAACTTAGCCCCGTCACTCGTCGCAAATGCGAGCACCTCATCACGGAACTTGTCCACCAGCGAGATGTCACCCGTGCACTTATCCAACAGCGCGTCACGGACGCCAAAACATTTACATGGTTGTCACAAATGCGTTTCTACCTTGAGCGTTCCGCGGAAAATCCTCTCGAGCGCTTGGCCATTCGGGTTGCAGATGCGACGTTTCCTTATGGATGGGAATATCTCGGAGTCCCAGATCGTCTCGTACAAACACCGTTGACGGACAGAGTTTATCTCACCCTGACTCAGGCGTTGGACAGTCAACTCGGAGGTTCTCCATTTGGTCCCGCGGGAACAGGTATATATTCTTCCATCTCCATGTATAATGATGCCACCCCTCTGATGCCCCAAACTCAGGAAAAACCGAATCTGTCAAGGCTCTCGGTGTCCAGCTCGGTCGATTCGTCTTGGTGTTCTGCTGCGATGAAACGTTCGATTTCCAAGCCATGGGTCGTATATTCGTCGGTCTTTGTCAAGTTGGAGCATGGGGCTGTTTCGACGAGTTCAATCGACTGGAGGAGCGTATTCTGAGTGCGGTCTCGCAACAGGTGCAAAGTATTCAACAGGGCTTGGCTGCTCTCGCCAAGAACCCGAACATTGAGATCGAATTGGTTGGGAAGACCTTGAAGATCAATAAGAACATTGGTGCGTTCATGCATCATTCTTGCTGGAGCTTAGCTAACCATACAAAATAGGTATCTTCATTACCACTAACCCAAACTACGCTGGTCGGTCGACCTTACCCCCAAATTTGACGAAACTCTTCCGACCGTAAGTTCTGTCTTGGCAGGTAGATACCCCGCTGACCAAGTTCCACAGGATGGCAATGACAAGGCCCGATCGCGAGCTTATTGCCCAAGTCATGCTTTTCTCCCAAGGTTTTCGCACAGCGGAATCCCTGGCATCCAAGATCGTCCCCTTCTTCAACCTTTGCGACGAGCAACTCTCGCCTCAGCCGCACTACGACTTTGGTCTCCGTGCATTAAAAGCTGTGTTGGCCAGTGCTGGTATCCTCAAGCGTGAACGCCTGCAGAGCGCCAACTCGGAGGATAACGATGTTGCGAGCGGGTTGTCAGACATGATTTCGGAGCAAATTATACTCATCCAGAGTGTAACGGAGACAATTGTGCCGAAGCTGGTTGCTGATGACGTTCCTTTGCTCACGAGGTAAGGTTCACAATGGCTTGCGATGATATCTCGTACTAAGCTGTTTTAAGCTTGCTTGCCGACGTCTTCCCTGGTACCGACTATGTTCCTGTAGATCTGGAGGCACTTCGTGAACAAATTCTCAAGGTTTGCGCCGAACGTCGTCTGGTGGATGGTGAGCGGTGGATCGCCAAAATTCTCCAGCTATACCAGATCCAGAAGATCCAACACGGTCTTATGATGGTCGGTCCATCTGGAACTGGCAAGACAAATGCCTGGCAAGTCCTACTTGCAGCGTTGGAGAGACTCGATGGTGTCGAAGGAGTTCCCTATGTCATCGATCCCAAAGCAATTCATAAGGACGCTCTGTATGGCACGCTCGACCCCACCACCCGCGAGTGGAATGATGGCTTGTTTACGCATATATTGCGAAAGATTGTGGACGATGTTCGTGGCGAGAGCTCAAAGAGGCACTGGATTATCTTCGATGGTGACGTCGACCCGGAGTGGGTTGAGAACTTGAACAGGTCGGTTCGTTTCGTCAAAGGAGTGAAGCATTGACACTTAGTACCTTCAGTGTCCTGGACGACAACAAGCTGCTTACGCTTCCTAATGGTGAGCGCCTGAACCTGCCACCCAATGTCCGTATCATGTTCGAGGTCGAGCATTTGCGCTATGCGACTCCCGCCACTGTCAGTCGCTGTGGTATGATCTGGTTCAGTGACGATGTTATTGAGCCATCAATGGTTTACTGCCACTACCTCAACACCCTGTCCTCCATGCCTCTGGATGCAGACGACGAGGATGTTGCCGATATGCCTGGGCGTCGTACTGATGTGCTCGGCGCTGAAAGCCCGGGTTCTGCTCACCTCACTACTCAGGTTCAAGTTGCCAACATCCTCGAGCGCTACTTCGCGGACGGAGAGCTTGTCAGTTCTGCTCTCGAATTCGCGGAATCCATCGACCACATAATGGACTTCACAACCACACGTGCTCTCCACACACTCTTCTCATTGCTCAACAAGACCACACGCAACGTCATCGAGTACAACATCCAGCATTCGGATTTCCCGCTCCCTCCCGAGAAGGTCGAGCAATATGTCACCAAACGTCTCCTTGTCAGCATCATCTGGGCATTATCTGGTGATGCCAAGTTGGACTTGCGTGCAGAGATGGGCGACTTCCTGCGCAAGCAGACTGGCATCGACCTACCGCCCATGGCTGCGGAAGCATCTCTCATCGACTTTGATGTCCAGATTACCACTGGTGATTGGATTGCCTGGCAGTCCAAAGTCCCGTCCATTGAGATCGATGCGCATGCAGTGACTGCATCCGACGTTGTCGTTCCTACCATGGATACTGTGCGCCATGAGGAAGTCCTGTACTCGTGGCTCTCTGAGCACAAGCCTCTCATGCTCTGTGGGCCACCTGGCTCTGGAAAGACGATGACGCTCTTTAGTGCACTGCGCAAGCTTCCCGACATGGAAGTCGTCGGTCTCAACTTCTCCAGTGCCACTACTCCCGAGTTGATCTTGAAGACGTTTGAACAATACTGCGAATACAGGAAGACCCCCAATGGTGTGATCCTCGCGCCCGTTCAGATTGGGCGCTGGTTGGTTCTGTTCTGTGATGAGATTAACCTCCCAGCCCAGGACAAGTACGGCACCCAACGAGTTATCTCGTTCTTGCGTCAGCTAGTGGAATGCGGAGGCTACTGGCGCGCAAGTGACATGGCATGGGTGAAATTGGAGCGTATCCAATTCGTTGGTGCATGCAACCCTCCCACCGATCCTGGTCGTGTGCCTCTCAGTCACCGTTTCCTTCGGCACGCTCCCCTCGTCATGGTTGACTATCCAGGAGAAGTTTCGCTCAAGCAGATTTACGGTACATACAACCGTGCACTACTCAAGGTCGTTCCAACGTTGCGTGCGTACGCTGAGCCGCTCACAGACGCTATGGTTTCCTTCTACCTCGCTTCTCAAAAGCGTTTCACCTCTGACGTCCAAGCACACTATGTCTACAGTCCTCGTGAGCTTACAAGATGGGTGCGTGGCATCTACGAAGCTATCCGTCCATTGGAGATCCTGTCCGTGGAAGGTTTAGTGCGTGTCTGGGCGCATGAGGCCTTGCGTCTCTTCCAGGACCGTCTCGTCACTGAGGAAGAGAAACAATGGACGGACGAACACATCGACCTCTTTGCAATGGAGCACTTCCCGACCATCAACCGTGACGAATCGCTGAGCCGACCAATTCTTTTCTCAAATTGGACTTCCAAGGACTACATCCCCGTGGAAAGAGAAGCTCTCCGTGAATACACGAAGGCCCGTCTCCGCGTTTTCTACGAGGAAGAGCTGGATGTACCCCTTGTTCTCTTCAATGACGTACTGGACCATGTCCTGAGGATCGATCGTGTCTTCCGCCAGGTGCAAGGTCACCTGTTGTTGATTGGTGTTAGTGGAAGCGGCAAGGTAACCAATCAAATATCTTCCTGCTTCAAAGCTGACAGTGCTGCTAGACCACGCTATCCCGTTTCGTCGCCTGGCTCAACGGCCTGAGTATTTTCCAGATCAAAGTTTCCAACAAGTACACTGGTGATGATTTCGATGACGATCTGCGCACAGTTCTGAGACGAGCTGGATGCAAGGGTGAGAAGATCTGTTTTATCATGGATGAGTCCAATGTGCTGGACTCCGGTTTCCTGGAACGCATGAACACTCTTCTCGCGAACGCCGAAGTTCCAGGTCTCTTCGAAGGTGACGAGCACGCCGCTCTTATGACTGCGTGCAAGGAAGGCTCGCAAAGGGATGGTCTCATGCTCGACTCTCCTGAGGAGTTGTACCGATGGTTCACTCAGCAAGTGGCGAAGAACCTCCACGTTGTCTTTACCATGAATCCACCAGAGAACGGCCTTGCGTCCCGCGCCGCAACCTCTCCAGCCTTGTTCAACCGTTGTGTCCTTGATTGGTTTGGCGACTGGTCAGACCAGGCGTTCTATCAAGTTGGCATGGAGTTCACTCATACTCTGGACTTGGACTTGGCTTCATACTCCCCACCTACTCACTTCCCCATTGCCTATCGCGAGCTTTCCATGCCTCCCGTTCATCGCACTGCGGTTGTCAACGCTCTTGTCTACGTGCATATGTCAATGCACCAGATCAACCAGCGCATCAGTCGCCGCCAAGGTCGCTACAACTATGTTACTCCAAGGCACTACCTCGACTTGTAAGCTATCTCGTCCCTTGTGAAGCAATTTGGAAGCCTGACTTCCTTCTTTTAGCATCAACCACTATGTCAGGCTCTACAACGAGAAGCGCGACGAGCTTGAAGAGCAGCAACGCCACCTTCACGTTGGTCTTGACAAACTGAAGGACACGGTGACCCAAGTTGAGGAGCTTCGCAAGAGCCTTGCCACAAAACGCTCGCAGCTCCAAGCCAAGGATGCGGAGGCAAACGAGAAACTGAAGCGTATGGTCGCAGACCAGCAGGAGGCCGAACAGAAGAAGGCTGCATCCATCGAGATCCAAGCTGCTTTGGTGGAACAAGACAAGAACATTGCACAACGTCGCGCCGTTGTCATGGCTGACCTCGCAGATGCAGAACCTGCTGTCCTGGAAGCACAAGCTGCTGTCAGCAACATCAAGAGGCAACACTTGCAGGAAGTCAGATCAATGGCTAATCCACCAGAAGCCGTCAAACTCGCCATGGAGTCCGTCTGCACAATCCTCGGCCACAAAATGGACGGCTGGCGCACGGTTCAGGGTATCATCCGTCGGGATGACTTCATCCAGAGAATTGTCAACTTCGATACCAACAACCAGATGACGAAATCGCTTCGCGAGGTCATGAAGAGGGATTTCCTGAGTCGACCATCGTTTAATTTCGAGACCGTGCAACGTGCTAGTAAGGCTTGCGGCCCTCTCGTCAAATGGGTGCTTGCGCAGGTGCGCTTCTCGGAAATTCTTGACAAGGTTGAACCTCTGCGCAACGAGGTCCAATCCCTCGAAACGCAAGCAGAGACCACCAAGAAACAAGCTGCGCAAATCATCACTATCGTTGCAGAACTAGAGGCAAAGATCGCCAAGTACAAGGAGGAATACGCGCTCCTCATTTCCGAAACTCAGGCTATCAAATCAGAGATGGAACGCGTGCAGAGCAAGGTCGACCGCAGCATGAAGCTCCTTGAGAGTTTGTCCTCAGAGAAGGGGCGGTGGGAGGCTGGGAGTCGTACGTTCGATGCGGAGATGAGCACCATCGTTGGTGATGTGCTGCTGTCTGCAGCCTTCCTGGCATACGGTGGCTTCTTCGACCAGCATTACCGAGAAGTGATGTGGCAAGATTGGTCCAACCATCTTTTGGAAGCCAGTATCAAGTTCAAACCCGAGCTCTCTCTCACTGAGTATCTTTCGACGGCTGACGATCGTCTCAGTTGGCAATCAAAATCGCTCCCGGCTGACAACCTCACTACTGAGAATGCCATCATGCTAAAACGATTTAACCGTTACCCCCTCATCATTGATCCCACTGGTCAGGCAACGGCCTTCTTGCTCAACGAGTACAAGGAACGCAAGATCACGGTCACGAGTTTCCTAGACGAAGCGTTCCTGAAAGTCTTGGAGAGCGCTCTGCGATTCGGTAATCCCATTCTCATCCAAGACGTCGAACATCTGGATCCCATCCTCAATGCCGTCTTGAACAAGGAAATCCGGAGGACAGGTGGTCGTGTTCTCATTCGCATTGGCAACCAAGATATCGACTTCTCACCCGCGTTCACGATGTTCCTTTCTACTCGGGATCCATCCGTCGATTTCTCCCCTGATATCTGTAGCAGAGTTACGTTTGTCAACTTCACGATGACGCGGAGCAGTCTCCAGAGCCAGTCCTTGGACCAAGTGCTCAAGGTGGAACGGCCCGATACAGAGCGGAAGAGAACGGACCTGATGAAAGCACAAGGCGAATTCCGCCTCCGTCTTCGAACTTTGGAGAAACTGCTTTTGCAGGCGCTCAACGAGTCCACCGGAAATATCCTTGATGATGACAAGGTCATTGGCACCTTGGAAACCTTAAAACGGGAAGCCGCAGAGATCACGCGCAAGGTGGAAGAAACAGACATCGTCATGAAAGAGGTCGAACAAGTGACCGCAGAATATTTGCTATTGGCGCAAGCCTGCAGCTCTGTGTTCTTCATCCTCGAACAGCTCAACCTCGTCAATCACTTCTATCAGTTCTCCCTCCAATTCTTCCTCGACATCTTTGATTACGTGCTTCACCATAATCCCAATTTGAAGAATGTGACCGACTACCACAAACGGCGAGAGATCCTTGTCAACGACTTGTTCTTGATCGTGTACAAGCGAACCTCGAGGGCTCTGCTCCATCGTGATTATGTCATGCTCGCGGTACTCTTGGCACAGGTCAAGCTACGTGGCGTTGAGGATATCAGTGACGAACTCGAATTCCTCCTCGAAAGCGGACAGGGCATCGTTGGAGTGCCAAATGCCTCTTCGGGCGAGCGTCCGACTTCCTCTGTATTGTCCCCGGACCAGATGATGCACCTAGAAGATTATGCGAAGCAAAGCCTATTTAAACCAGTTCTCAATCACGTCCTCGAGCGTCCTGACGACTGGGTTCCCTTCTTGCAGTCTGCGAATCCTGAAACAATAGTTCCCCTACCCTGGGAGCCGACTACACGTGAGTTTTCCTTCCTTCAGAGGTTCTTCACATTTTGACCCTTCATGTAGCTGCGGTGGAGGCGCTTCGTTCAATGCTCATTGTCAAGTGTCTACGACCTGATCGTCTCCTGCAGTCCTCTGCCTTGTTTGTGCGGACTGTCTTCCAAAACAACCTGTCCTCCGAACTGGACTTGGGTGCTATGGTCGCAAACGAGGTCCCTGCAACGACACCACTGGCTCTAGTGTCTGTGACTGGTTACGACGCTAGTTACCGTGTAGAAAACCTCATACAAACTGTCGGGGCGCGATCCTCGTCAGTTGCCATGGGCTCTCAGGAAGGGTTTACTCTTGCGGATCAGGCCATTGCAGCGGCATCCCGACAAGGGACGTGGGTCCTACTCAAGAACGTCCATCTTGCGCCCACGTGGCTGGGACAGTTGGAGAAGAAACTGCAAACACTCAACCCTCATCGCAACTTCCGCTTGTTCCTAACCATGGAAGCCAACCCTTCTATTCCTGTCAACATCCTTCGACGATCTCGCATCATCATGAACGAGCCTCCGCCAGGAGTGAAGGCCAACCTTCTCGACTCCCTTGGGTCAATCTCACCACACCGCCTCACGCAAGGACCAGCAGAGAAAGTCCGTCTGTATTTCCTTCTTGCGTGGTTCCATGCAGTTGTGCAAGAACGTCTACGATATGTTCCACTGGGCTGGAGCAAGACTTACGATTTCAACGACTCCGATATGTCTTCTGCCTTCGGCACTATCGACACGTGGCTCAATGCTGTTGCCAAGGGGAGAGCTAACGTCGACCCCGCCACGATACCATGGGATGCACTGCGGACGCTCATCAAACAGTCAGTGTACGGTGGGCGCGTAGACAGCGATTTCGACCAGCGCATCCTAGATGCATTCGTCGATAAACTCTTTACTCCTGCTGCTTATAATGTTGACTTCGATCTGGTGCCCAGTGTCAATGGTGGTCAGGTTCTGGAGGCTCCCGATGGTACCAAACTTGAGCACTTCTTATCATGGGTGCAAGGACTCCCAGACCGCGAGCCTCCTTCGTGGCTCAGTCTACCTCCCACTGCAGAAAGAGTCATTGCAGTCGCCCAAGGTCAGCATCACTCAGAGTTGTCTGACGTGCAATTAACATCAATTAATTCAATCAGGTAACGAGCTCCTCGGCAAGCTACGGAAAATGCGAACTCTGGCCGATGACGAGGACGACGTTTCGAGCGCCAGTGGTCCTTCCAAGAGTCAGACCTCTCAGCAGCCCGCTTGGATGCGGAACCTGCACGACCGTTGCCGCGAGTGGCTCACCCAGTTACCATCGGTAACGAGACTTTGCACATGATATGGAGGATTTTGCTAACGTTTTTGTGCAGTCCCTGAATACGTTACCCAAGCAATCCAGCGACAATCCAGATCCGCTCTATCGTCTGTTCTTCCGAGAAGGTTCTATCGGCCGCAAGTTGCTCGACCAAGTTCGCAGGGACCTTGCCGACGTTGTTAAGGTCTGTGACGGTGAACTCAAGCAAACTAATCACCTCCGCTCTCTGATGAGCTCTCTGACCAAGGGTCAGTGCGACGTTATGCCGATCGCTCTAAGACTAACTTCCATTTAGGCACTATCCCAACGCACTGGAGACGGTACAAGGTTCCAAAGGCAATGTCAGTGTCAGAGTGGATTCCCGATCTTGCCCGCCGCTTGGCTCAATTGGACGGAATAACGACAATGCAACAATCCTTATCCAACGTAGAAGTATGGCTTGGAGGGCTGTTCTTCCCAGAGGCCTACATTACCGCCACCCGGCAGGCTGTGGCCCACCGCAAGCAGTGGAGTTTGGAGACATTGAGTTTACGACTGGACATCGGCCACATGAGCAACCCAGGAGCCTTCATCGTCGATGGTGAGTTGGGGTACATCTGGTCTAATTTCGTTCCTCTAATTGCGATACTCACTAGGTCTGACGCTGGAGGGAGCTGCTTGGGATGCAGAAGCTGGAAAGCTGGTGCTCAACAATGGCGAGACAGTGCATTTGAATGCATCCCAGATACGCTGGGTACAAGAAGACGAGGATGCTGATGGACAGCAAGGTAACCTGGTGACCCTACCGGTCTATCTGAATGGCGACCGCAGTGATGTGATGTTCACTGTCGACCTACCATTTGATGGCAGCTCGGCGTCCCTGGTCGCTATGAGGGCTGTTTGTCTTAACGCAAGAAGTTAGAAGAGACGATACACCGGATTCTACGATACTCGCAGGGATAATACCTACAAGGCATACATGTGATGATACAGTACGACAAGTAATGATCATTTTTTTCCTACATATCAATCCAAGACCTGCACCTACATGTCAGTTCTCGTGTACTTCGTAAGTCTGGCTTCCGCCCACGACCTCGAGTAATTTCCAGTCTACCTGGATGTTTTCTGCCTGGAATATTGCACGAGCGCCCTCTGCGATGGACTCGAAATTGTGAGTCGCCAGAGCTAGGATCGTGGGACCGGCCCCTGAAAGACAAATCCCAAGCAGACCAGGATGTGATTCGGGGGTAAGTGACGAGGTCACCGCTGGCAAACCAGGTATCTGTTGAATATCTTCGATCGATAGTTCGGGCACCATGATTGGATATATGACATACGAGCTTTTTCCGGTATGGCTGATGGACGCGATCCTTCATTGCTTCATAGATAAGCTCGGAATCTGGTGGTGATTGTCCAAGAGCGGTGGTCAGCACAGCGAGGCGTTGCATGTTGAAAACCTATGCAGCGTATCAGGTGACGTCAGCCGAGTCAAACCAAGGATAGACATGGGGAGAAACGCACAAGATCCTTTCGAGAGTATTCTGTAGGTAACACCTCTCTTGCCTTGGCAGTACTGAGCTCGAATCGGGGTATAATCGCCACGGCCTTGATGCTAGGGCTCCATCCGAAACGGACAAAATGTCCGATGCCGAGTGGAGGGACGGGCGGTGAGAGGCCCCAGTCTTCACCCGCATCAGGAGGGTACTCTGGTAGCACTTCCGACAGGGGCACTTGGGCAGCTTCACTGGCGACAGGATCGAGCTCTCGGAGATACGATCCGACGAAACCACCGATGAGAGCGGCCGTCACGTTGTCCGGATGTCTTTCGACCATGAGCGCATGATCCAGCATTCGTTCGCGCGATAGATTGAGCTTTCCAAGCGTGTTCCCCAGGAGAACACCGGCTATGACTGCTGCACCCGAGGAGCCGAGCCCTCGGCCAAAGGGTATCTGATTGTCGGCGTGGATGCTGACGAGCTCTGGGGGGAACGAGCGGTGGTCGTTGCAGCGCAAGACGTAGAGAGCGACGCGAGTCGTTAGGTTTCGATAGGGATCGAGGGGGACTTCATCGGCGCCTTCTCCAGAGTAAGTGATGTTTACGAGGTCAGGCGACGGTGGACCGAATTTGACGGTGAGTGTCAAATACAGCGATAGAGAGAGCCCAACGACATCAAAGCCTGGTCCGATATTGGCAGAAGTTGCAGGAACCTTGATGACAACAGTACCCCGTGGCTCAGCCATGATATTATGATGGAGCTGCTGCCATTTAAAACCGTCGTTATTCATGATGGACAGTAACAACCGAGCAAACGTACGAGTCAGAAATCTCGGAGAGACTGCGAAAACCAACGTTCCCAGCTACTGGTAGAGGGAAATCCGACGGTTCACCAGGCTTGAAGCCGACTGTAACTCGGGATGATACTCGCTTTCCCGAAATCGAGTCAGTCGTCGATCAGTCGCGTCACCATATCAGGTAACTTGCAAGATTTTCGCCAAACAAACGCATCGCATGGCCTGCTTAGTACGGAATGGTGAAGAGCGTTGCCAATGCGAGAGGTGAGAAAACATATCATCGACATATCAGCATTTCATACGAAGAGGTTGCACAATTGAGGTTTGCTTCTCACCATCACACCCTTTCAAGGCCTCGCCATGGAAGCCGCTCTTTCTGAATTTTTACAATTGAGGGCCTTGAGACAGTACACTAATCACTACACCACACCGCTACAAAGAAGTGGACCGTTACGAATAAGTGACTTTAATGATACAGTTGTGTCATGCAAGACAATGATGATTGTCGAGAACAATGCGAGGAGTGCAAGAGGAGCGGTCAATTAATGATCACTCTAATCATATCGGTAATTGACGTCGTGCGGTCATCAATACTAGCACTCATCGGTGTCGCCTGGATCACCGCTCTGAGTAGTCGGAGGGGCGCTAACAATGGGGGAGGTGATAGCGGGTTGAGAGGGCTGTGGGACTCCGATGGGAGTTGTTGTTGTGGTGGTGCCGTTCTGTCCAGGAGCGACAACGGTGAACTTGAGGTACGGGTCGGATCAGATCATCCTTTTCCAAATGACAAATTGAAACTTACATAGATCACATCATCTGGAGAACCGCGCTGTGCGACGGGTAACAGAACAGGCTGGTGGTTCATTGCAGAGTTCATGGTAGACATCTTGTAGGTGCCCTCAGGCAGACCGCCGGTGACGTTAGCGTAGAGCTGACCCTTCACATCGGCTTTGCTGTTCACGCCCACGAAGAATGCAAACTTCGTTGGGTCCGTGGGAGTGGTTTGGGTGAGCGACTCGAGGGCCTCGATGACGATGTGTGAATGTCCCTGAATCTGGCCTGAGGTTGCATCGAGCTGCTGAGGAGCGGCAAAGTAGTTTGTATCGGGGTTGACGAAGAAGCCAGTCTGCATTCCCTTGATAGCCAACGTGATTTGGAAGGTCATGTTGGCAGGAACGACAGCGAGGTTGGGGGGGCTGACGAACTTGGCGCTTGGCATGTTCGACATGGAAGGGATGGCACCCATCGGGGCAGGATTGCAAGAACCGGATTTGATCTGCTGTCCGTTGGTAATGGGCATGTTGGGGAGCGTGTCACACCAATTGATGAAGTTGTTGGTGGACGTGATGGAGGGGACTTGACCAGGCTCTGAAGTATTCGTGTTCTGGCCATCTTGTGCGAAGTTGGGAGCGATCACAGAAGAAAGGAGAGTCAATGAAGTCTGGGCACTGCTTGAATTGGTGGAGCCAGAACCAGACGGAGTCGTTGGAATGCTGGTGGGAGCAGCGCTGGTAGTAGTGCCGTTGGGAGTAGCGCCAGTAGCAATGATGCGTGTATTAACGTCAACCTGAGTCGTGCAAGTGATGCTTGTCCCAGGAGAGTTAACAAGGGGTAAGGCTGCACAACTGGTGGCGGAGGTTCTGAGTCTGAGAACGCGGCAAGGATCAAAGGGAAAACTTACATCAAGCCCGAGCCACAAGCCTGCAGCACGTATTGTCCATTGACACATTGGGCAAACTGAGTGTTGATGCATGCATTACCAGAAGTACAAGGTGACGTAGGAGTCAAAGTCTTGAACTGATTACTGAAAGGATGCATCAGAACAGATCTCGTTGAGTTTGTTTTGCCACTGACTTCAGGTTGATGGCATCTATGCCGTTCTGCAACTGAAAGCTACTAGACGCACGGTGTCTAAGATTCGGGCGAGCCGAAACGACGGATAAAAGAACGAGAGTTGTGAAAGCGATGAACTTCATGGTGTCACAGACGCGTAGAAAGGTGCCGCAGGGTTGTCAGTTTTTCGAGGACCAGATGGCAGTCAATGCCTAGAATATAAAGAAGGTGAGTAGAAGTGAAAGTAAGTGACTCGGGGTATAGGTTGAGAGCATTGAACGCGGCCGTCCAAGCCCTGTTCTTTATAGCAGTTGCACATCGGGACGGAAATAGGATAACAATGGATGGAGGCACAATGGGTGACTGTATTCCCTCGGTCGTCCAGACCTATTAGCGGCACATTTGTTGTTGTCGTGAATTATCAGGTAGCACATGGACACGATCAGCTTCTTTTAAATCCGTTGCTGAGAGTCTGCAGTCACTGTACTTGTCGACGACTCGAAGCCTTGCAATTGCAAGTTGCAACCAGCAACCCTTTTGTTTCGCCAAATACATAGTTGCCAAAATAAGGACTAATCTTATCCCTCGGGATCTCCTTCAAGTCGGTAAACTCCAACATACGCCAACGCTTGCATAAACTCGTCATAGCATCCTGAAATGACACAGGAAACGATCAAAGTCGATGCTGTACGAAAAACATTTCGCATCACTCCATTAACCACACTTCATCGTATCTTTTTCTACACAGATACTCTTTGATCTGGATGGGTAGACATCACATCTTGACGTGTCTATCTCAGTGGAAGCTGAAATCAACTCTTCCAGCACTCTGATTGACTCCACTCCCGGTGTCTTCTATGCTTGGGATGAGTTCCGCAAGCAGTATACCGACTTGCCTGATAACATTGCTCATTTGACTCATGGAAGACGATTAAAGGATACCTTGCGTGAGCATTGCCGTATAATGGATGAGAGTGATCTGGAGGTGAGTCCACACGTCTAAGCCGAGGATCCGTGTCTGAGCAGCTCAGAGCGAAATCATGCGCTTTGAGTTACTTGTGGTTAACCAAAGGAACGGTCTCGGACCTGAAGTCCTTAAGGGCGCGCAGAGTTTATTGAACGAGGTGATTATCGGTGCATCCTCTTACAACCCAAACTTCAAATTATTCCTCCCAGCTCAACGAAATAGCTCCGGATAAATGGACTATTGTCACTTCATGTATTTGAATTATTTTGACCATGCCCCTTCGCAACGAGGGGCTGACCAGCGGAACAGCATCCAGGTTCTACGCCAGTCAGGCAATTCCAAAGTGCTCGCTGCCTATACCACGAAAAGGCTATGTGACAGCCGACGATGTCACGGAAGGCAAACCCAAACCAGCACCTTACAATGCTGGCGCGGCCACGCTCGGCGTACCAGCAGAGAAGTGTGGGTTTCACTGCGACTTGTTGTTTGGGCCTCATGACTGAGGCTGCTGTCGGTCAGGTCTGGTGGTTGAGGATGCACCGTCAGGACTCAAGGCAGGACGTGCTGCTGGTGCTCGAACGCTCGCTGTGTGTACCTCCCACGGACCTGAGTCCCTGTTGGACGAGGCGCAGAAGAGCCTTGATTACATGGTAGAGGATCTCGAAGGGTGCGTTTCTTTGAAAAGCGAGTTAAACCGACCGATTGATAATTCTTCCGGGCCACTTGCAGGATCTCAGTCAAGTTAGTGGGTGATCAAATAGAAATTACCCTGACGGTACCGCGAAACTAGAATGGGCGCCTGCTGCCGGTCCCCAATGAAATCGAATGGTAACAAATATGTCAATGTCTGAAGGGGACGATGAGTAGAGATGACGATTGTAACTTGCGAAGAAGTGTTGTCCTACAGGAGTGAATCAACGAACCGTGTGCCTCGACGTTCTGTATACCACAGCATCGTCACATTCAGTGGTAAGAGGACAGGACCCTTACAGATTGGCGTGTGATGTAGGGTTCTGCAGAAACCTAGATCATAAGGAGAGCTAGTGCGCTATCTAACTATTGTCGGCCGTCGCAGCGAACACAAGAGTTTCAAGGCGCCCCTGTCCATTGCACTCCTTCTGCAACAAATCAGTGAGCGTCTTGAATTGAGGTGGGTCGATTAGCATCACCTGATAGCACTCTCGTTAGCGAAATGACCGCACACAAACACGATTGCAGCTTACGTATTCCCACATCTCTGCCTTTCCTTCTCGCTCGACTTGTTCGGCTGATGCTTTAATTTGTTGTTCTAATCGCTCTCCATCTGTAGCAGGAACGACGACACGGACACGCATTCGCGCACGCTGAATAGGTAATTTTGATCCGCTCTGAATAAGTCGCAAGGTTTCGGATACCTATGACCACGTGCCCTGAGATAATGCACAAAAGATGAGTCCACCAGAAGAGATCTGCCTACCTGACTTTTGGCATTCTTGCCCGTTTTCACGCTGACCCCTGCTTCCGCCATCGCCTTCTCAATCATCCCAACAGGATATGGTCGCTGCGTTGCAGGGTCGACGCATTTCTCAGCCACGAGAGTCGCAATTTCCTTCCGCAAGGAAGTAAGATCATGTTCACGCTCTTTCTCATTGACTTGAACCTCTCCCTTCTTCAATATCTAAAGAGTAGGCCGGCGTGTGAAGGAGGCATGACTGAGAAGAACAATGAACCGACCTCCTTCACGACATCATCAACTGATGATGTCCCAAAAGCCTTTTGAAGGTCATTTGATTTTGCGACCTCGCCTTTCGAGACGTTCGTGAACACGTTTGATATTTGGAGGACATCATCCAAACTCGTTTCACTACAAATGCGGGATCAGACTGAGCGAAGGGACGGACATAATCACTCATACACGCCATTCCGCCATTCTTGTACTTTGTTCTTGTAGCATGCGATCTGGGGATAAGAAGGGTTAGTACGATTCTTCCCTGTTATGGGTCCTAATCGCAGCGTACCTCGAAACGTTTGCCGCTCTTCTTGAGGCGAACGATGGAGACATTTGTTAGTCTAGGATGGACATCAGCTTCGGTAAACGATGAGTCAGAGATGAACTGACTTTATTTGATTGGAAGGTTGGTTGATAGGCATCGTGGGGCACTGGAAGCACTTGGGTTATAGATACAATCGACGGTCTGGTAGATCACAATACAACGTTTAATACAGCGAGTGAAAGTAGAGTCATAAGGAAGGGTCTGCGGAACCATCCGATTGGCCGGTCCCGCTCATCAAGTGATGTCACCTTCCTATCTTAGGTGATTAAGTAATGCTCGGGATTACATAATCATGTATCCTCCCACTCACTGACAACGCTGCGCACTGCACGCTGTTCCTCCTTACCTTTCATTAATCCCCGCCTGTACAAAGATCTCATACCCCGACTTGCATTGATACTCAAGGACACTATAACCGAGCCTTGTCGAATAGGTATACATCCACCTTGACATCCTATTCCTACCGAGATGAAGGGGTTCACCAAAGCCATCAAGCGGTGGGTATCTTCATCTTTTCTCTTTCTCACAGGTAGCAGTGTTACTTTGGATCGATACACAAGCTTGGAGCTACCATCACATTGCATTCGATGTCCTTGATGTCCTTTCCTGGCACTGAAAGCCAATTCTCCCAGGACACCCCACCTCGTCACTACCAAAGTCGGCTTTTCGAAGAGTGCGTAAAATCGGCTATTGCTATCATATTGCACACACCGACTCCACTCTCAGAGTCCTCCGATCCTGAATTCGATGACTATAATCGTCACTTTGCCGTTCTTGAGCAGGCCACTGAGAAATTGCTCAAGGACACCAAGGCCTTCACCGATGCAGTAACATGTACGTCTGATCCCCACGACCGCTCATGTCTTGTTGAATAATGTACGATCTTGTCATTAAGCCCTGCTAACTGGTGCCAATGGGTTTGCAACCCATATGAATTTCATGTACTCACCGCTGTCGGGAGAACTCAGTCTCGCTAGCAAGCACCCAGATGCTGCCGCCACCATCACTAACACTCCTCTTTACGCAACTCACCTGGACGAACTGCGCTCCTCCGTAGCCCCGGAACTCGAACTTATCGAGAGTCGTGTGATGGGTCCCGTCAAAGAATTCCAGGGCGTCCTCAAGGTCATCAGAAAGACTATCACCAAGCGTGACCACAAATTGGTTGATTATGATCGATTTAATAACTCGCTCTCCAAGCTCAGGGATAAGAAAGAGAAAAGTCTGAACGACGAAAAGAACTTGTTCAAGGTTTGTGAACTGTTCCCTTGTAGTTCCCTCCTGATCACGGTGTTGGTTTTAACACGTGAATAGCTTGAGCAAGACTTCGAGATAGCGACGAATGAATACGATTATATCAATAATGCGCTGAAGCAAGACATTCCACGGTTCATGCAGCTCGCAACCCAGTTCATCGACCCATTATTCCACTCCCTTTATTATATGCAGTACGTCTCTTTGCTGTTATACTGTTTAAACGAAACTTCAACCCCTGATGTCAGGTTGAATATTTACTACCTTTTCCTCGAGAAGATGCATTCCTTTGCGGAGGGTCAATACGATGTTACCAACTGCCCAGGCTCTCAGATTCAGTCGGACTACGAGAACAACCGGTCAGATGCCTGGAGCCAAATTGAAGACCTCAGTATTACCAAGCGATTCATATCTACATGTGCGTGGACTGCGCCTCCTCGTCTTGTGAAGTGCGGGTGCACAACTGACTATTTTCTCAGCTAAATTTGTCCAAGCGAAGCGCGCAGAAGGTAGCAGCCCTGGCTCATCCATCGGACGTACTCCAAGCATGGTGACCACTTCGAGCGCCGCAAGTTCTGCCTCACGCTCTATGCCACCGGGTGCGCGTGCAGCTCCATCGTTCGTCAAGAAGCCGCCGCCTCCGCCGCCTAGTCAACAGCTTGCGCCACCGCCTCCGTATTCTGCAGCAATGAATGGCGCCACCTCTGCTGCTGCTGCTGCGACGAAACGGCCACCGCCTCCACCACCGCTTAAGCCAAAGCCGAAGCCGGAACCTGTTGTTGAGTATGTCACAGCGCTGTATGATTTCGATGCACAGGTATGTGATAACCTGTGAGAAATTCGAGCTCTTTCTGACAGGTTCTGGTCTATCAGGCCGAGGGTGACTTGTCTTTCAAGACGGGAGATCGGATCGTCATTGTGACAAAAACAGAAAGCCAGGAGGACTGGTGGACTGGTCGTCTGAACGGCGCAGAAGGGGTCTTCCCTGGCAACTACGTGCAATGTTGAGATAGCTTATAAGGAACATTCACAATAGGTAGTACATTGGTAAGGACGGGATCCAGAGACATCATTACACCTTGGTCGAAACCACCTACTTCTTCTGATTGAGATTGTCATACTATTACAAGTCGGTATGCGTCTTTGTCATTCTTTACAGGCCAAGTGTTTCCTGCACGGTCTTGAACTTGAAACCTGGGTATAGCTTATTTGCGCTCCCTGCAGGTTCAGAACCCTCTTTCTCTGTGAGGATGTCCCATCCCGTGCTTCCAGCGCCAGCGTCAAAACGTTTCTGGAGGAATTCCCTGACGTGGGCAAAGGGGACGCTGCTCGGGATACTATCGACATGCTCGATGGGAGCCTTGCCAGCATACAAAGCACCGATTTCACGCAGGGTACCACGATGACCCTCGATGCGCAACACCTTGTCATGCAACTGCTCAGGCGGGACGGCGGTCAGCACGTAAGCAAGGTATTCTGAGGAAGCAAATGTCGGATGAGGACCAGGAGCGAAGCTCTAGTGATTCCAAACTGGGCGCGTACCTCCGATGTCAGGGATGGCAGTGAATGAGATAGGGGCTTCCCCTTTGCCGAGGATCAAGAACTTGCCGGTCTCTGCTACACTAGTGACCGTGGGAATATATTCCTGGAAGAGACCCGTCTAAGAAAGGCAACATCAGCTCGACTTGCAGAGCAGAAGCACAAATAACATACATAGAGGCGCAGTGAGGGCAAGCCGATGGACTTCAAATGGGCTATTCGGTCGTTAGTTCCTTCATCATCGCGGCGTCCTACTTGCATCACTCACCAGCAGTCTGATCCTTCGATCCCAACATCCCCTCTTCTGCGCCCTCGGTTGGTATACCGAACTCAGATGGCACGTACAGCTTCACTCCAGCTGCTTTGGCGGCATCCGCCAGCGGGATCTGGGCTGCGAACCCGTCTCCTGCGAGCGTAGAAATGACGACGTCGACTGAGTGCTCCTTGAGAGCCTTGGTGACGGCGTCGACATCAGTGTAATCGACTTGGACGGCTTTGGCGCCTTCGGGAAGGACTTTGGAGGCGGAGGATCGGGTGAGAACGATGACTGAGGCGCCACGCGCGAGAAGGGACTACGGTGGGCGACGTGGTTAGCTACCCGCAAGTCATAGGAGAGCATCACCTGCCTTGATGATAGGAGGACCGACTGTTTTGCCTACTCCGGCGACGGCGAATGATGTATATGTGTTAGTGGACATGGTCGCGTGGAGGGATGGCACAAGAGATGAGGAGGTTATCACACTGATCAGGCAGGGTGGTTATATAGTCCTTGCATAGATCGCAAGATGACACCATCAAGAGCTAAGGTTAGGCACTTCTCGTAGATTACTCGGCTGACGACGAGGATCAGTCATGACAGTACTTAAGCTTGCTCGATCAGGCCTTCTTAATACTACTATGAGCTCCCTTATCTTCTGGGGTGTGACATAGTGACGGCGTATGGTCACTACAGTCTTCATCGAAGCTAAAACGCTGACCAACATCACAATCAGCAAAGAATGTACGAGACTCTGGCGCAATCGGTCTCCAATCAAGTCTCGCCATGGGAGGGTCATACGGGTTTGTAATTCGAATAAAAAGTAAGACTAATACATATAAGCCAATCGTTTCTTTTGCCGCTTGGGATTCTACGTTCCACTTCGGGGTTGTTTCAGCACGTGTGCAAAGCAATTACGTTCGGATGCCTCTTTGCGACGTCTGGAATCGTTGACGATCGCGGACTTGTTGGTCTCTCAGACATCCATCGATGTGTGAACTGATGGACTTCAGATTCGACTTTTTGCACAGGTAAACTTCAGTGTTCCGGCACCTGACACATCGGTTCTACTTACCAGTGGTTGTTCCGCGCCAGCAGGCCTTTTGTCGCGCCTTCTGTTGGCGAACCAAATTTACATGGCACAATGATCCACATCCATCGGATTCCACCGGTTGGGTTAAAGCCATCAGCTCAGTTATCACCAACTGTCTTTGAAGCTTGAAACGTACTTACAAATGAAACTCAAGAGACGCGACCGACTTCCATTGTAGAGTCGACGACGGCAGGTTTTGTTCGGCGGTGGACGATTGACTAGAGCAAGACGATAACCTTCCAGAGAAAATTTTAGCTTTCGGATACCGTGACTGTACACAGGCTGGATTGGTGGGGTTCCAGTCAGGACGGATCCGGACTGTAATTTCAGCGATTTCAAGCCCACGAAAGCAGGTCATTATAGTGCCACTGACAAGTCTTGACCGCTGAAATAGCGGTGACCCACGAGCCAAGCGGGAAACGTCTGAGTTTACAGTATTACCTGAGCACAAGTTGACGTTCCCGATCAAGTTTGTCGACTCGATGTCGACTCGGAGGAGCGGTGGATCCACGTGATTCGCTTCTCCACGTGCGATGACATACTTGCTCCTCGCTGAACGCGACGTCATATTCATCGAGTCAAAGTATAAAACCTCGACTGTTTTCTCGGAACGCCATTCTAATCGGTTTGAACATTATTCGTACCTCGTACCTCCAGGATGTCGATGTCATCAATAATGATGCGCTCAACAGTCCCTCGAGCGGCCTGCGGCCCTCACTACGCATATACCCGCTTCATTCATGCTACACCCCTGGCTTCGAAATCTGTAACGGACAAGGTCTCTGAAGTAGCAGAAAAGGTTCGTATTTTCTAAGGACTGTGTTGAAACCTCTGATCACGGAAGCCCCCCCTGAGCAGGTTAACAAGAAAGTTGGCGCGGGCTTGGCTTCAGCGATAGAAACGGGGGAGAGAGCCACGGAAAAGACAAAGGAGACTCTCGGTAAGTAATTTCAATACAAATCCTGTTTGTTGATGAAATAGATCTGATGGGCGCATAGGAACATCAACGAAATCTGCGAAAGAGAAGGGTGAGGAGGCGAAACAGACAGCACAGCAGACAGTAGAACACGCAAAGCAAAAAGCCAACGAGGTTTGTGGCGCCCACTCTCGCGTTAGTGAAATCTCACAATTCCGGAAGGTTGGTACCAGAGCACAAGAGACTAAGGAGAATGTCAAGAAGGATTTGTGATCGCTGCGTGTGAGGCATCTGCATAGTCATAAAGCTACCGTAGAGGTTGTCATTCATGAAGCAAACAAGGATTACATGACATTCGTGAGTGATTAGACTTTCCTACCTGTCTAAACGCTTGCAAATGTTTTGTGAGTCGCAACCACCCCATAGCTGCAGGGTATCCAGTAAGGTCATGAGAGGATGCTCTCAGCATTGCTGAGAGGGCTGGTGGAGATTTTGCCACGAAGAGGAGGACCACAGGAGGCACACATAGACGAGGAACGAGCTCCGAGCTGAATCGATACCAACAGCATTGAAAGGAGGCCGAACGCTGAGGAACGATGGCGGTGGGGCTTCCGGGTTCTTGCCACCCGCCACTGTGAAGTAAGAACGGACTGCCTACCAACCGACGGTGGGGGGGGAAGTTCGGAGCCCTTGTCTCTCCGGCTATGAGATACATGACCGGACGCGGGATTCTGCACTTCACGAATCGGCCGAAGGGAGGTGCTGAGCCAATCAGGGGAGGCATCAAAGTATATGCGGAGCCGATATTTGATACTTAATCTAGGTGAGAATATTTGTCAACTTGTTGACCATCTGTTGCGGTGCCAAAATACAATTAGACCGCTTGCTGAATGGTCAGATACTACGTTATGCCCCCAACAGGAAGATCTGTTCCACACCAGGTTTGCCAGTAGATCATAGGGGATGGCAACAAACTTACGAAAGCGGATGTATCGGACAATTACGCCAGACATGTGATGAACCGAGTGATAGTTTCTTGAGTCGCTGGCGGAGTGCGCAATCAGGCTCCCGAACGGTGGACCAAAAGTGGTACTGTCATCACTACAACTAAGGAAGTATCTTCAGCTCGACGACCCATGTGAGTGGCACGCAACAAAGAAAGTCTCAATCAGGAAAAGGAAGCGGAGCGCCGGAGAGGATTTGAAGTTGACAGCTGTGATCAAATCACCTGGTGTCGGAGCCGTGATGTGGTAACGAAGGACAGTTGGAACGATACATTGTATACAGCAGTCCGTGTGGGTTGGATACCATGAAAGCAGGAGGGACCCGATCCCGCACACTCCCGGTGATCACCTGTCATCTGCGGACTGTAATGGAACTGGCCTAGGCACAGTGTGGAAGGAACGCAGGGGACAGAGCCCCGGGACAGATTCATTCTATCGAGATGAAGTCCCTCCCTACCACCGGATATTCGCTGCATCGCATCGGCAGGGGTGACTGTCATCCAAAAAAGACATAAAGGTCAGGAGGCTCTACCGTTTTTGGTAGTTCATAACGGGGCCCGCAGTGAGTCTTCAATGACTTGCCGCACCAAGCAACTTTGATACAGCGTCTGAGGGACATTGGGGAAGACTATCAGATACCATGGATGATGCGACGAGGTCCGGTGTATATGGCCTCGAGTCTGAGGCTAATGGGTGCCAAGTCAGGGCCTCGTGAGGTCGAGGTAGATGGAGGCGCGGAAGGCACTACTTAATGCAGTGTTTGCAACGCAGCCGCGCTGTGAAAAGGCTACCCCACATTCTGAGCTGCGATCCCTGACCCAGATCCCGTAGGCATTGACAGGCACGAAGCTAAAACCATCGAGTGAAGTCCTCGCTCTCCACGGCAAACTAAATTTGCCGCATGAGGCCTGAGGGGTATTACAACTGTGATGGTGAGGAAAAGGATGGATTCTCTCAAGGGCGCCACTGTTTACACAGTAATCAAAACTTGACCGAGAAAACGGAAATAAATGAGATCGATTATCATCACTAGGAGCGACGTGGGGAGCGGCGGGTGTTCGTCCAGGCTTACATGGACTCGTACTAGTGAAGTTGGAACTTGGAGGTTTGACGCTGAGTACTAAGTGTTGGTCACAGCTTCAAGCAAGGTGAACTTGAAGCTGAACAGGCTATCACAACTGTCTGTTGTTACGTAAGCGAGAACAACTTGAAGTCAATCAATCAAAACTCTTCAAAACTTCTATGAATACTACTATATCATATGAACTTCATTTCGGGAACCAAGACCAAATGCGATGCCATGGCTGGAGAAAAATATTATCGGTATGTAGCTTCGCCACGGCCGGCGGACGACAGTTGAAGGAAGTTCAGCTGAGCTTATGTTTTTGAGAACATATCCCTTTTTTCTGACATGCCAGCCCACGGAGGATTTCATAACAAACTAAATATACAGCGACATTATGCAAGCTCAGGGCCTAAATTCGACCTTCATGACAAAGAGAGCTTGCAAGCGTGAGTGCGGGCAGGGTGACCAGAGACTAGATATGGTACCACCCCTGTGCTCACTCAGGCTAGCGCTCAAGCGCTCACTGTTAAGGTTCTCGGCCATGATCTCAGATCAATTGATCACTCCTTCCTCCCTGCACTGGGCCGCACTTGCAAAAGTTCCTGTGCTTGTTCCTGGATATCACAGAGCTTGACTACAAACTCTGTCACATTTGCCAAAAGGGCGGCACAAACGCGACGCTACCCCAAGATCCTTCCATGGGACTGGGATCCGGGGTGACCGGTGACCCCGCTCATTCTCCGCCCCGAGTTCCGTGTTTTCAACATTATAAAAGGCCTATGTTGAACCTCTCTGTCGAGAAGACATCCACACCTACTTCTCTTTCCCAGTCAACCACCAAAGCACATTTCTTCTCCGCCGTTCAACCCATCCAATATCCGTAACAATGTCCCCCCTTTCCTCCTTCAAGAGACTCTCCATTGGTAGCACTAAGGCAAGTAGTACTCTGGACCCACGATTCGGTTCACCCAATAACTCATTGTACGTTTTCATAGAGCTCCCAGAGTTCTAAATCAAGTAACTCATCTGTCCCGGTCTATGGCCACCCATCCCCTCTGGACATCACTTATGCTGTGGTAGGTCAAATTTCGTGTCCAAAATTCTGTTCTGTTCTGAACATTCCAAAGGACATCCAGCCATGGTCACCGAGGGTGTCATGGGCGTCGGGGAGTTCCAATGAGGGCGGTTATGTGAGCACCATTCTCGCTTCCTAATGCTGTCTTCGAACTTGATGTTGTTCACAGGCTGAAATGCTTGATGACGACAACATGTCGTGGGGTACAGGCAAACCCATCCAATCTAAGCGCTCCAAACGCCGTAGCTTCGGATTTTTCTGATGCTGATGCTGCATCATTCAAGATATCTCCTGCCACATCTAATTTAAGAATATTTTATTTATCGTCATGTTAATCACGCGCGCACGCATGTATGATACGGGACACGAATCCAAGCAATTTATTTTGTATTCCTTACGTGAAAGTCCGAGTCGTTACCACAGCAACATGGCAAGGGTTCCGCGGATGGCGCAGGGCGGCCCATCTTGCAGAACGACGAGAAGCCACACCACCGAGTGCGAGAACGAGCCCGACGGTCTCAAACAGCGTGTAACTTTTGGTCCAATGTGAGCCCCTGTTTCCAGCAGCCCCGGGCGAGGGGCCGGGTCTCCGGGTACTTATATATACCCACCACATCCAGTGTGATCACTGCATTGCACTACGAAAAGTATATAATGGAATGAACTGATCGTGCGAGGATGGGATCCCCGTGATATGCACGAGGCCAACATCTGAGAGATAGTATTGGAAGAGAAAAATATCCGACCGAGGCTCTGCTAGTGGTGGCCGCACAAGTTCTCGATGATGTGCATACGGCAATTAACGGATATTATATATCAAACCCTCTTCTTCCCCTTTGCATACCGTCGGCATAGTACAATAGTAGTTACATGTACCACACGCCCAACGGGGGAAGTAAAAAGTCAGGGCGGTCAGAAGGTCTATACCGAAATCTTGGCATCCATTGAACCTCGAATCCAAAGAAGGTGGTGAGAGATTCCGGGGAAATTGATTCAGGAGCGAACGAGCTCGGAGGATAGCGGTGATATCGCATATCGAGCGCTCATAGAGGGGATGTAATGACTGAAGCGGACGCCCCGCTCATTAAATCGAATGGCAGCTGCCGCCGCCGCTGGAAAGAAAAAGATTAATGAGTTTCCGACAATTAAAAGTGCATGCCGCACAGCGCTTTGAGTGTTGTATTCGAACTGCCAAGACGCACCGGGGAAAGAAGCAGTGGACGGGGATCCAGCATGCGCGTGAGATAAGTATATTCCATCCGCAGCACCAATAGTATCTACAGATTCTCCTGCATCGTACTATTGTTACATTTTGAGGTCACGGTCATATGCTGAAATGAGTTTGGTAAATATGGGATAGACTTGCAAATATAAAATATAATCGTACCACTCCACCATCCCTTCTCCCCACCCACGCAGCAGTGACTTATAAGCAGGGGCTGACTGTCAGTTCGAAAAAGCACCGTTGAAAAGATTCAAGGAATAGACCGCTTCACGCTTCACTTTACGCCCTTGACGTCTTCTTCATGTTCTCCTTCTCATCACCCTCATGGCTCCGCAGTGATGTGAGAACACTCCACCAAATTGATTCGCTCGCCGACTGATCTTGAATCCAGAGGACCGAACAATACTACGAGAGGGAGAAACCTCGAAAACTGTCTAAATTTTTCCGCACCTTGAAGTCATATTTTGGCCGTGGCGACGACACTACTGTGAGGATGCATGACCACTTGCGTTCTATATCGCCTAACACATCCGGTAGCCTTCCAGGAGTGATTATCAGAGAAGTAAGGGCCCAGCAGCAGGCTTTGATGGCGAAGAAGTCTACGGGGTAAGCTGCCTGAAACGGTGCTTGATTCCGCTTCCTGATCTTCACCTCTTCAGGGCCAGGCAGAATATTTGGATGAAGATGATATGGCGTGGGGAAAACCGAAAAAGTCTTCCAAGCGAGACACCAAGCTAAAACAACGACAAAATTCTGGAGACCACAACCGTGCTTGCTGGTGATTTTTTGGACCATTAATGGACCACGGACAACGTTGACGCTAACGTAGCATTCCTTCACGAACATTTATCTGACCGCACTGTAATATGCATGTACTTGAATAGCTAGCAAAGAAACGACGATAATTACCCACCTTACTGTGTCATCGAACTTGACCCATCTTAGCGGGTATACCCGATGGAAGTTGCGCTGCGGGTAATATTTTCAGACTTACTACACACTCTACACCCTGTCAGCATCCTAGTACTCCCATGTCCTTGCCACCTGTGGTCTATCACTATTTTCAAACACCTTTACCATATGCAGGAACACTCGCTTTACAAGAGAGACTCCATCAGATCCAGCTCGGTTCACGTCGCGCATCATCCCACCAGGATATTCTCCTGCTATTACAACACCGACCGGTTTACACATCAGGGCGCCGACAAACCGAACACGAACTTCAATCTGAGCGCGCGCGTTTGACGAAGATTGGCGCTGAGTTTGTCACGACTTCACGAGGCGGCCAATTAACATATCACGGACCTGGCCAACTTGTTGGGTACCCTCTTCTTGACCTTGGTCGTACATCCCCGCCCATGGGCATACGCGACTACATATGCAGAATGCAAAAAATGATTCAAATACATCTGATGAGCGCCCACAAACTTGCGCACGTTCCTTCAGATCACACCGGTGTATTTTTGAACCCTGCGACCAAGGTTGCCAGCATCGGCGTCCAAGTACGCCATCGACTCACAACGCACGGATTTGCAATGAACGTCAGCAAGGAGCCCTTGGAGTGGTTCGATAGGGTTGTCGCTTGTGGATTAACAGATGTGAAAGCTGGTTGCATTGAATTGGCAGCCGGGAAGGAGATCCAGGTCCAGGACGTGGTAGAGGGAGTGGTTGACGTATTCGGGAAATTGTATGGCAGGGATATGGAGAAACTCAGAGTGGAGTCCGCGGGGGAGGTTGGAGATGCTATTCTAGCACTGGAGGAAGAGGCTGCGGAAGCTGGGAACTGGCCAAACGCGCCCACCTCATGACATAGTCCATGTCAACTTATAACTGGCCGTATCATATGATACATGAATGCATGATATACGATACCACACACCGTCTGTCTGTCTGGCGCTGTCCATCTTCCTCGGACTGTGTGGTATATTCAGTGAGCATTAAATAATCAGTTACCAATCTAGGTGCCAGTGCGGGTTTTGAGAGGTTTAGGGTTCACATTTCGAACGGAGATCGTTGGTTCACAAAGACTTGGCCTACGGCACCAGCACTCACCGGTTCGACCACATCTACACTCGGAGTCATTATCTTACCCTAGCGCACTGTAAGCAGAAAGTATTAGCAATATGTACTGTGTCCTGCTAACAAAGTTGTCGACAGGGGCTCCTGAACGTCCAACGTCGATAGGATCAATAGCCTAGTAGCCCTTCACATGCGTGTGCTCATTCTAGGTGCCACAGGCGCTGCCGGGGTGCTTCTCATACAGGAAGCACTCGACGCATCGCATACCGTCGTAGTCTACGCACGTTCTCCGGAGAAGCTCTCAGAAGAGATCAGAGACGATCCGCGGGTAACTATCTCCAAGGGCGAGCTGGACGATGAGTCTGCTCTCTCAGCTGCGATGCAAAACGTAGATGCCATCCTGTCGGCTCTCGGTCCATCTGTTTCACGCGGACCATTGCATCCCAGCGGGGAGCCGCTTGCCCACGCATATTCGTTGGTCATCAAGCTGATGAAGATCCACGGCGTGAAGCGGCTCCTCGCCCTCGGTACCCCTAGCATCACAGATACTCATGACAAGTTCAGCCTCAAAATGTCTGCTATTGTCGCTGGCGTCAGGACCCTCGCTCACACGGCATGGAAGGATGTCGTGGCCATCGGGGAAACCATCCGAAAGGAGGGTGACGCACTTGATTGGACAATCGTGCGGGTGCCGCTCCTAAGTAACTCGGGTGACGAGAAGTTCGTTGTCGGATACGTGGGAGATGGGAAGACTGGAGTTTGGCTGACGAGAGCAGGTTTCGCAGCGTTCACTGTACAGGAACTTGCTAAAAACGAATGGGTCAAGGCGGCCCCGCTAGTTACCCTGCCTTGATGCCTCGATACACACCGCATGATCGGAAGGGTGTATCCGGTTTTCTCTTTCTCAGAACAATTGCCGTTGCCTGTGGACCAAAACTGTATCACAAAGCTTGCATTGAAAAGGCTAAAATATATGATATCACTGGATTCTAAGCGGTGACGTTGGAGTGATTTATCAGATCCTGCCAACTAAACTCCTCGGGCTTTTCGTGAAACTGTTTCAACAAATCCTCTGATGTGGAATCGTGAGCTTCACCATCTCTCCGACCCTCTCCCCACAAATAAAATCTCTGAACCCCCATGGCCAGCAGCTGAGCGTCAATTTGACTGAGAAAGAAGCGCCCAGAAGTTGTTTGCTTTGGTGGTGCGGCCATCGGACCGGATGCCGGCGTGATTTCACCGCGGAGCAGCACTATCCCGTGCGACTGCGAAAGGTCCGTGTAGAAAGTCAGCACCAGGTACGGCGTCGCAAAGGATGCGCGGAGTTTGTATTCTTGGAGTGGGGTGAATAAGACAGTCGAGGTTTGCGGGAGGTTACACGAGGAACCTGACGTCATGGGTTCGAACGGATCAGGTTCTGTAGCGGAAGGGACCGGAGGAGGTTGATGAAAGTCCCACTGCAAGAAATAAAACTCGTGGGCTGTGCCGGAGCCTTCGCCATCTGGTGAGGTGTCTGGGGTCGACTCCCTAGCGACGGGCACAACGAAAACCGGATACTTCTTTGCGACACTTATCATCGCGTTATATGACTCCACAGGGAGAGAGGCACAGATGAAACCTCTCCCAGTACCCCCTGTTCGCGATGCATGGTACGCAGTCCAGAGTGCGGATATTTGCGATGAAGTATGAGGGGTGGCCAGGAGTCTAGGAACATTCAATATCGAGGAGAGTGGCTAATAAGGCCGTTCAGCAGAACGAAACGCCATATATGCGCAAGGTCAGGTTGTTTCAATGACACATACCCTTACTGGGGAGCTGTCCTTGCGTGTAGGTGATGTTCCTGGAACTTTCGGGGTATCGGACTGCGTCTTTCCTCGTAAAGGTTCCTGAAACTTGTTGATAGATGTCAAGATGGAGGCTGTTTCTTCCTTCTGCTTGCGGCGAGCCTCTTCACGAGCTTGGGACCTCAATTCATTGAGGTCTAAGCCTTTTCTGTGGTAGGGGATGTCACATGCACAAGAGATCCGGTTGGAACGTGGATACGGACATCAAGCACGCAATCAGCACGAGTGTTTACCTGTCAGAATGGATTACAGGGACGGGCGGGAAAAGAAAGTGCCTCTCACTCTTTGGCCTTTTTCTGAAGCTTGTCTGCGTATCTGAGGTCATGCGAAGGAGCCGCCAAGCCTGAGTGAAGCCGCCATCTGGCCAAGGCAAGGCCTCTCGAGGTCGCACGAAGAGGTTGAGCCGTGGTGCGGCCTATGATGGAGAGGGAAGCGCGAAGGAACATGCCACTATTGAACGTTCTGAACCCTTGATGAAGAATTCCTGATGGGAAATAGTTTCTTGGTATTGGCAATGATCGATCACCACGTCGCGATGCTGCGGCCGACGAGTTTGAAAGTGAAAAGTCGATCTAACCACTAAATTTACATGCTGTGCTTTAGCAAAGCAAAATTTTGCAACAAAAAAAAAGGGTGCAGGTCACGTGAGCGGTGATTGGTTCGAGATTGGCGATCTGCACTCCACAGAGGTCGTGTCAGTATGTACGTTTTACTTTATGGCCGTGCACCGTGTAACTACCTACATAATCTCTTGCCAACACTGCCGTAACCTGTTCACTAGCGGAAAGAGCGATGTTGTTCTGTCGTTGAACGCTGTCATCTGTGACAGCTAGTCTGGAGATAACATTGTCGTTAAGTAAGCACGCTCTATCCGTTATCATCCAATAGAAAGTGAAGTTGACAAAGTATGAATATCCACTTAGAAGTGTGGGGGGCCAGGAAATTCTTTCCGGGGTAAACAGACCTGCACGCGACAAGCTCCAGAGCCCATCCAACCATCGAATCGTTTCTTGTACCACCTCTTGTTGCGCACAACTTGAACCGTATGACTCTCAGCGGCTTCTCCCTAATAGCTGCAAGTGAGTCCGAAACACGTCTATTTAAATAGGCGAACAGCAGATAAGAAATGTACTGATTCAACCACTTCTTATCTTCCACTTCCAGGGGACGTCAGCCAGTGAGCCAATCACTTTCAAGGTTTCATGTGAACTTGTTCTCAGTGTTATCTTTCTTCTGCAGATTTGACCGTGGCGATGTGTCCTTTATCATCGTGGCAGGTGCCATGGTATCTTTCATGATGCCAGGTCTCGGTCAGCTGGGTTCCCTGGGTTTAGCGAAACCACACTGACCCCTTTCCTGGTTTTTATAGCATTTTTGTACTCTGGTCTGGCCAGGAGAAAATCTGCCTTGTCCCTAATATGGGCGGTATCTGCAAGCAATGCTGTCTGTATATTCCAGTGGTATTTTTGGGGTTATTCCCTTGCCTTTTCGCCAACTGCTACGAATGGTTTTATTGGCAACCTCGCCAACTTCGGCCTGATCAACGTTCTCGGCAACCCGTCCCCAGGTTCCCCCCTGATCCCTGATTTGTTATACAGCTTCTATCAGATGGAATTCGCCTGCGTAACAGCCGGGATCCTGATGGGGGGGATTGCAGAACGTGGCAGGCTTCTCCCAGCCATGGTTTTCACATTCCTGTGGTTAACCCTCGTTTATTGCCCCCTCGCTTGTTGGGCATGGAATATTAACGGGTGGGGATTTAAGTGGGGTGTTCTAGATTACGCTGGTACACCATATCTCCTATATATCGATAAAGCTTAACTAACGTCCTTGGTGTCTGACAGGTGGAGGCCCTGTGGAGATCGGCAGTGGGGTTGGCGGACTTGCATACGCCTGGGTACTGGGCCGCCGGCAAGAAAAAGAATTGCTCAACTTCAGACCGCACAATGTGTCTATGGTCAACCTCGGCACATTCATCCTCTGGTTCGGATGGCTCGGATTCAACGGCGGTAGCGCGTTTGGCGCTAACCTCCGAGCCATCATGGCAGTCTGGAACTCCATGCTCGCAGCCGCCTTTGGTGGCATCGTTTGGTGTCTCCTCGATTACCGCTTAGAGCGGAAGTACAGTATGGTGGGCTTTTGCTCAGGAACGATCGCTGGCTTGGTGGCCGCTACCCCAGCTTCAGGCTACATCCAACCGTGGGCGGCTGTCATCATGGGTATTGTCACTAGTGCAGTGTGTAACTACGCAACGAAAGGTATGACTCCATCCTATCTTTCTATCGGTGGGATTTCTGACCCTCTATGAAGTCAAATTCTTCTTCAAAATCGACGACGCGCTCGATCTCTTTGCCGAGCATGCTGTCGGTGGCGTCATCGGCCTGCTCGCTAATGGACTCTTCGCATCACGTACCATCATTGCCCTCGATGGTGTGAACACCAATGTGAATGGGGGTTGGGTCGACCACAACTACAAACAACTATACATCCAATTCGCTTACGTCTGCGCTGTCTGTGCTTATACCTTCGTGGTGACCGTGATCATCGCCAAAGCCATCGACATGATACCCGGCTTACATCTCAAAACAACACCAGAAGGCGAAAACCTCGGAGTGGACGAAGTAGAGGTGAGCTTGTTCATGAGCTCCTTTTCCCTTGAACACTTGTACTGAGCGATCAATGAACAGATTGGAGAGTTCGCGAACGACTACATCGAGGTGCGGAGAGACTACTCTGACTGGACGACCTTTGGCGATCGTGTGAGCGATCGTGCCTCTGTCCCAACGGCGGATACCTTCACCGGCGGTGAACATCCTGACCTTGAGCAGAAAGCTCATCGCCTGCATATAGAAGATCCAAACCTCGAGACGATTTCAGAGAAGGACATCGAGGCGATAGGCGAAGTTGGAGTGGCTGATTGACATAACTCGAGGTCAGGAGCGGGCTGGTGGAGTGCCCTCAATATCATCAAAAGTGAAACGCAGCTGCAGTAACATTCTCACAACACAGGGTAAAAGAAGCACCATGCCTTTTAAAACTTAAGTTGGTTGTACATTTTTCCTCCTTGTCACCATTTGCACGGGATCGGAATACATTCTTACCGTCAGAATACCTGATACATAATTAGTGTTCCCAATAAATCATCCAAAGTGGAGTCTCTTCGCATGCTCGAGCAAAGGATGAATAAATACTATCCGTAGATGACTGAAAGCCTTGTTATAAGCAACGTGATATATATACAGCCTACCCAGGGGAGTTTAAACTTTAGACCGAAAGAATTCCACCCAACAGATCAACAGTCCCATCCAAGCACAAAGTCGCTGCTGTCTACAACACTTGTCTTGTTCTCCTCGCCTGTCACGGGACCAGAAATCAAGGAGCCGCAAATGCCTGAGCCGAACTCCTCGTGCAGGAGGAGATCGACAACGTTGCGAGAGGCGATTGTCTCTGTTTCCATCGTCGAGATGAACCTATCGGATAAGTTGGTCAGGTGGCTCAAACACCGTGCCACGGATATAACCTACGGTTCAAATGCGTTCACATAATAAAAACCTTGGTCAAGCCTGACTGGCGGGAACTCGGCGGTGGGTGACAAAATTGGGTATGCATCCCACTAACACAATATTCAGCAAAGCACATGAGCGGGAGGCACACAAAAACCAACCTCTTTCCTGTACACCCAGCTGACGTGGTCAAACACTTTTGCCAGCCACTCATCAGAGATACGCTCTTTGGAGAAAATCTTCACTTTCCACTCCCCCTCTCCATCGTCCACTTGTCCACTCTGATCTACTCGACGAACGCGCCCATGATACGACAGCGAGTTGAACTCGGGCTCAACTCCACCGGCACGTGCGCCTTCGAACGTCGTCAGAATCGTTTGGGGGACATAACTACCTGGGGCCAGCCCAAAGTACTCGGGTTTCATTCTGTCATTGCGTGTGGTGAGCAGAGTAACGTGGAGGCGAACGTATGGCTGTGGGGGAACTTGTCCAGCCAGGTCTGGGGGAATGAATATGCCTGTCTGGTGGAAAGGCGCGGCGAGAATGATCCCTGTGTATATTTCCGTTCCTGAAGTGGTGCGAACGATCCAGAGAGACGAGTCGGGGATGCGCTGAATTTCTTTCACCTGTTCAAAGCAGGAGCATCAGCATTAGCTAGCATGAGATGCTGAATCTTAAAAGATTCACCTCCGTGTCTAGATGAACTTTGGCACCGGACTTTTCGAGGAAGTTCTCAAATATGCGGAAGTTCCCTGTGGCTACACCGGACGCACCAGTTGCAGCCATTGAAACCATACCTCCCAATCCATGAATATTGTCCACATCCTGAAAGAGTTGAAATACTGCTCTCTCAATCAATGTACCAAATGCACGTACCTGTCCATAATTGACGCGAGTAGCAGCCTCCACCATTTCCTGGGTAAATTGCTGGGAAACACCGTTGTCCACGAGGTATTCGATGGTTGTGTGATTGGACATTTCCACCCACTCAAACCTGGCGGCAAGGTCCGCGACGTCGTCCCACCGGGGTGATTCCGTTGTGTAAAGTCCCAAGAATCGCGCGACCAGTTTTTTGACGCTTAAGCACGCGTCAACACAGCGAAGATGACATGAATTCTGTCTGAACTTACAAAACCTGAGTTTTAACGGGAGCACTGTAGCCGTATCTCCATAGAATCTTCAAGGAGGTCCACCAACTCTTGGAGTAGCTGGAGTTATCCATCTGTAAGACTGCGTCAAGCGTGATGTCACTGCCAAATCCAGTTGCGACACTTACAACAAAGGGGAACTTGCTGCCATCCCATATACCGGTATCTGCGAATTCGTCGCCAAAGTCGCTCAGGCTAAGGTTGAATTCCTTGGATGCACGCATCAAATTCTTATTTGCGTCGACGAATATTGACGCGCCCAGTTCTATGGGTGCATACGTGGAATCGTCGTAAGGGTAGACGACAGTACTCCCTAAGAGTTCATGATATGTCACCAGGAGCCCATGACTTGATCTAATACGAGAGCACTCACGGCCCCCTATGTAAGACGCGCGTTCGTAGACATCCACTTCTACATCAATGTTGGATCTCTCCTTGGCTTTTGATATCCAGAATGCTGCAGATGATCCTCCGGCGCCTGCGCCAATGACAGCTATGCGAGGAGTGGTCTTGGCTGCTTGCTGCTCCGCGATGATTGCCTGGGTCGACTTGAAGAAAGGTATTTTAAAAGGGAGTTGGAACGCGAAAGAGGGAGTTATTAACAAAAGATATAGGACGAGGCGGGTGAACTTGAAGGAATACATGTTGCGCATAGAAAGTAAGTTCTGTGACGGTGGAGTTGACCCTCGTCATTATATTGCGCTGAGGCTTAGCAGGGCAGTTCTGATTTAAACAAGGGTAAACAACAGCCTGGGTTGCCATGTGTCTGCATAATGATCGCAGCGACGCAGCCTGGAACCCGCCATACCCCGACTGTTACAGGTAACAGCCTGAGTGCTCTGCAATATCTACGATTAATGACACACGCCTCGGAATGATATGGATCTGCGTGGAACCACGCCAATTGCTCAGAAGACGCAGGCTCGAACTGTAAATGAACATCTGCATGCTCAACTTCAAAATATGGTGATATCACCACTAGACGAAGCTCTGAAGTCTCGGGATTTGTTCGTCAGGTAGGTGCACACGAGGGCCAGTTTCAACGCGGTTAGAGTCACAGATTTCCCATGTTCCAACAGGATTGTCGAATTATTTTCCAACCTTGTCCAGTTGTGTTTGTGCGGGAGAAACTGACAGGTTCTCCGACGTACACCCGTACCATGAGATATAGATGTGACAATGTTAGAACTGCTCCCTAGAATCTTTACCTTGGCAGCTCCCTTCACGAGTACTTATAAGTAAGACAAGTCGTTCCGCCAGCACTGGCAGCGCTATCCCTTTCGTATCACGTCCTTCTTATCGTCAGCATTAGCCTGTTGGCAACCTAAATGGCACCTTCAAATCCCGGTTTTCTACCGATACCTTTAGAGATCACAGAGCAAGCACTTACTCTCTGCCATCCTCGCGACGTTGCATCTTTCTCCCAAACATGTCGCCAAGCCCGGCTGCTCGTGTATAATAACACAGATCAATATCTCTGGCGCAGACTCTTCCTTCTCTACCCCTTTGACGATCCTCGTAAAACGCAACATGGCTTCTACGAACATACCGACTTTGACTGGATGACGGAGCTTCGACAAAGAATACGCGCCGAATTAATCGCTCGCAGCGCTCGTTCTACCCCTGAAGAGCTCTTTGCAGCTCTTCACGTCTTCCTGGGCGTGGTGCGAAGCGCTCCACCTGTCACACGAGGGTGCGAGCGCGTTCCCTCGTCCAGCTTATTATGGGTGGTGGATGTGTTGGAATCTACGAATATGTTGCAACGGCCACCCTTTTCCCAGCAGCCTACGTGCCAGACGCTTGCCCGTCTTCGCTCTTATCTGGCACTCACACTCGATGATTGTGATGACGAGGATGAAGAAGGAAAGCAACGTATGAAATCATTACGCGCCAGAAGTAGGTGTCAAGTATACGACCTTAGTAACTACAACAGGGATAATGATTGGGGACCCTTCATGCCGAAATCTGGAGAGGCGGATTGGTTCCACATAGAATGTATTGTGAACGTTATATCTTGCAATATCGCGGAGCTCGAGGGGCACCTTATGGACATACGACCGCCTTGTGGGCTCGGAGCGACTCGGGCATATTCCGCCCCTCATGCAACTACTCGTCCCCCCTATGATTGGGCAGGGGTGGAGGGAAACTGGAGGCGATTCGTTTCCTTCATGGATTACCGGTACGTCGTGGCGTCCTGATGCTTCTCGCATGAGCCTAAGTTGTCGTCTGCCTCATAGTGATTTCTTCGGTAAGTGGTATCCAGTACATGTTTCAACCTGTCTTGCTGACCCTGTGCACCAGATTTCAACGTAAATTTCTCGTTTCTACATACCTGTCGAACTAATGATAACATGTATGTCCAGTTTCCCACTCAAGGCAACCGTATGCTTTTCTTTGAGGAGACCAGTATTCTTGAGGCGACCCGCCTAATTGAGCTCGAACTACACCTCATAAATCCACACGCCGTACCAAACTACTACGACCTTGACAGATTTCCCGATTCTGAAGACCCGCAGTACCCAACGCTCTACTTCTCTGGGCCGTCATGGGGTGTTCCTGGCAACGAGGCTATGGTCGTCGGTTCAGTAAATATGGCTGATGATGGAGTGGTGCATTGGCGGTTCGTAAGTGATTTGATGCATTCTTCGGACTTCATAAAGGTGGGCTGACCGGAATACGTAAGGCATCCGTGCATGAAGCACACATGCAATGGAAGTGAGCCATCTCCTGAGGTTTGATACCGATATATGAATCAATTATGTCTTGTGGATTTTCCCGCAGATCGGAAGGTTTACAAATTGGGGGCATAGCGAGTGCGACCGGCGTTGTTGGGACTTGGATTGGCGCTCATCATCAACCAGGTTTGTCGTTTAGTCGTCCCCCAATCCCTAGATGTTAACTTTGTTCGTAGGCGATCCTGTTGGTAAGACATAAGTTGAGGTCGAGTGCTAGCTTTTTGTTGCTGACGACTGCTCAACGCAGGGCCCTTCTGGCTTTGGAAAGTGCCAGACGACCATCCAAGAAACCTACACGTCTAAGTTGCGTCTAACATCAAACAGACAGTTGGAACTCCTTTTGCACTGATCTGTTGGCATTTCTTGGTTGTACATATGTATGCCTGCTGTATTACGTAATCTGTTTCTCATCTTCAATAAAAAGCTTCACGGTTTTTTTGGCCTTCAGGAAACCTCCACTGAGCTTTGCGTTCGCAAAGTAACTCTTTGCCAGTCGATCACTCTGGCTACGGGTATGCCAGTCTGGAAGGAAAGAAGAACAGTTACTACAGGAGCTCAATTAAGCCGGAGCGCTCTCCAGGCCACTTCGGCCCTGCCTCTCGAGGCGATGTGGGGAGTGCTTGACTATGCGGCTCTGACATGCTTGACGCTCGACTCATGTTAGTCCACTTGAAGATGCACTAGGAATTTATGTAGGGATATATCATTCCTGTTTTGTCCACCCTACCTCTACGACACGTTAAAAACAGTTTCGCGGTTTGACACGCCCAAATGCAGCGCTCGTAAAAACTATGTCAGCTCTGTCCACATGATGGTTGAAATAACAAGTTACATGTATGCAGCTCGATATGTAGGTATGGTAACAGGAATCCAGAAAAATTGGTTATAAATATTACTCCATCACAGCTAAGTACGGTTCCACCCCCGCGAGTCGCCAACCCTCGACCCGACTCAATACTGTGGGCGGTAAAGAGGGTATTCGTCTGTCTCCTGCAGCTTGTAGTCCTGGTTCAAGGGTAACAAAGTGCCAGCCACTGTGTAGATGATCACCACGGCATACTCCATGAGAATCTCCATGACGAGGTATATTTGCCATTCCCCAGTGAACATATTGAATTTAGCAAGGTCGTTGGTCGACGTGCTGGTCGTGCTGGTCGTGCCAGTCGTGATGAACGTGCTTGATGAGAAAGTGGAAAGTACGCTGTATAGCGCGCGGACAGCGAGGAATGGCATGGCAGCTGAGATGGCGAGGAGCAACTTTTGCTGCAAGTCAGCTAGTTGTACAAAGGATGAAAGGAGTCACTTGCCTGTTTGCGATATTTCATGAGCCGGTCACGGCGGGTCCATTGCACGACAGTGATGGTCACCAATGCAAGATACAGTGCTGCGAAAAGCAGCACACCAATCCGACGCTCAGTGTTGGCAGTGGACTGCGAACTTGAACTGGTGGTGGAGATGCCGATGATAGTGAGGACTAGGGCACCGGTTCCCAACAGGTGCAGCATCCTGAAGGCGAAACCGCGTTTCCCCTCTCCGTCAGGTCCTTGAGTTCTGGCAGGAAGTCAGTTGACTGGCCATGTCGTAGTTCTTGGGAGACTCACGTCATTTCTAACAGTCCAAGAGTACAAAGCAGCAGGGGCGATAGGCCTGAAGCCTCTAGTGCGTAACCTCCGATGTACAATCCGGTCACAGCGGGGTGAATCAGCTCCGCCGCTACCAGCAATGCGCCACCAACAATTCGGACTGCAGATCGTGAGCCACCGAAACTGGAGATCTCTACATGCGGACTTACTCAGAGTGAACATGCAGAGCAATAGCCAACCCATTTCCCTCAAACCTCCATACCTGTACGATATGCGAAAAGCAAAGAAGAAGATGGGGACATAGATTGCGATGACTACAGCGGAGAGGATACCTTGGGTATCGAGTGACATCTCAAACGGTGGATTCTCGAGAAAAGAAACGACTACAAGGGCTAGGGATGGAATCGAAGGTGTGTTGGGACAAGGGTGTCATGGACACTCCCCTTTTTGTATGAAATCGTGATGGTGAAGAGGCAGTGTGTTTGCCTCGTGACCCACGGGCGCCTTATGGAAGAACCGTTGCGTTAGAGTCGGTCAGACTGTGCTTGCACTCACCGGCACCCTTGGATTGCTGTGTGCGACATTGGACGCGGTAATCGACCTAGTGCATCCGAAGAATGCCCTGCACTACTGCGCTGTGAGGCCCTGCTGGGTGCAATGCATCTGGAGCTGCGGATGAGAACGGAGTTAGGTAACTTCTCCATCACATGGGTGCAATTGCAGTGTGTTTTGGAGTGGATCATCGTCATCAATCCCCATATGCATAAGGCGTAAAACGCGGTCGTTGAACCGAACACAGCCACCTAACAAGGCAGCAATAACCAAGTCGGGTTCCGAGTCACCGACTGCATCCGGATTCCTGACGGTTTTCAAGTTAGTGTACCCCGTCGAGTCGGAGCGTTTCAGATGCGACTACCGCGCCGAGTACCATGGGCCCATATTGGTGAGCTAGAACAAATATGCTCGTGGATCTATGCGGACGAGGAAGACCTCGAAGCAAAAACTCTGGCGACCAATAGGGTGAGCCCCATCATGCCCGAGATCTCAAGGAGAAAAAAAAAACAGCATTTTCAGCTATCAGCATGGAAAGCCGTGACCGCACTTCCGCATGCACTCGATTCCACTTTAGCAATTCTAGTGGCACACTTACTTGATGTGACATCCCTCAACACACAACACGCAGCCCTAGCTGCTCGACAGGCTTATGCAGCAGCGATCATCCGGATGGTCAACGGGCTCGTCGACCCTCTGCAAGTTGGAGCGTATGCAAGGTCCATAGCTTCCATAGCTGCTCAGCTCGGGTTACCGCCCTGGCTGGTAGAACTAAGACACGCCGCAACTCATGAGGATTTACCCAGTCTCGAACTGCTCAGAGAGGCTGCTCGCGAGGTACTAGTCCACATGGAAGATTGAAAGGCAGCCCTCTAAATGCTCTTTTCGATGTTGATAGTCCTTGTCTTGGCTCTTGCACAATTATTTCCACCCGACTCTCAATTCTTCTGCGCCCGCACCAACTACACCGCCCTTGCGGCCCGTTGTACCTCTCTTGAAGTCTTACAAACTTCTAATGAAGATTGTGACGCGAGACGCATCACTACACAAACACCGTCAAGATGAAATTGCTGCAGTCATGCGCGACATCGAACGCTGGATAGCGGAAGCCAAGGTTTCAGCGGACCTTGCTGTCGAAATCCTGGGATGGGGTCCGGACGAGAACTCTGCTACCGGCCAAGCGGATGTCAAAGAAAAATGGGCGCTTGAGATTCTTTCCGATGCCCTACTGGAAAAAGGTGCTATCGTGCCACTGTCCAAGAAGTAAGGTATCTGTGGACAAAACACCCGTCGGTTACTAAAATATTATCCAGAAGGCGGTGCACCTCCGCAGAGCCGTTTCTGCCAACGAATGCCAGTCTTGCACTTTGGACACCTCTGCTGATGCAACTGCAAGTGAACCATGTCATCTTCCCATCCGTCTTCACTGGCCGAATCGTCTCTACTTTATTGGAAGATCCCGCGGAGTTAGATGTCGATGCAAATATTATCGGTTTAGACTCCGATGGTCTGCAAAGAGATGCTACTTACGATGAATACCTTGCCCGGTGGGCTACCTGGGCTGTCCGGACATGGGTCGATGAATCAGACGACGAAACCGATTTGAGGAAAAACCTGATCCTGCAAATTGCTCCCGCCCTTGCTCCAGGGAAAAGCGAACCGCCACAAAAGACAAAAACGTAATTACAGCTGCCACTCCAGCATCATACTAGATGCTAATCGCTGGTGACTAGCCTTACTATGTTGCTGCAAACAGCCACGTCGGGTTTCATAAATTTGGAGGACACCATCGAGCTCCTGAACTCTGCCACGGTTTCTATCCCCGAGCAGGTATGGGATCACTTGTATTCCCAACTGACCTCGAGATCGCTGATACTGACCGTGGTAGCAATGGAAAACACATGATCTCGCTAGAATGAACGAGCGTCTTCAAACGCTCATGTCATACGACATTGAGATAGCAGAGCCCCATATGGGCGGGTCGATGCCTTCAGAGAAGGGTTCTATGAAGCCGCAAGCGTCTCTAGCTTCTGGTTGGACGTTGCTGGATGCCCATAGTAACTGGAAATCCTGTCCGATCGGTGTGTACTATTCAAAAGCTTGCGGTGTATAACATTATTTTGTACCGTGGTCGAGAATTACCGACACGACTTCGAGGACTGGCGAGAAGTGCCTGTCACAAGTGTGACCTGCTCAATTAAATGTCGGTCACGTTACAAGTCACATCGCTTTACATACGAGGGCCTGCTGGCACAGCACTATGCTACGCCCAACTGCGGATGGTATTATTACACCAGTGCCATTTGGGTCAAGGAACCGAGGAACCGCATTGAAACTGCGTGGAGTCAGCAGACTTCCCAGCGCTCTGTTCTTCTGTCTCCCTCGTTGAGCTGCATCCAGGTTCAGAAACGATGAAATTCAGCTCCCCGTTACCACAGACGTTGCCCAAAGAGTGCAATAAAGCCGCACAGATATGTCAGTCATGGTTTCATTAGATTATCTGACTGTCATGAACACCATATACAGTTGCTTCCTTTGTTGATGGCAGGAATAACGGCCTGGATGGTGTAGGTAACCTTTTACGTTGCCCGTGCAGCAATGTGTTAAGTTATGACCGGTTTCATCAGATCATACCGCGCACCGTGCTGGATAATGCCAAAGGATTTGCCATTTTCACTGTCTTCAAAGCAGGCTTTGTTTTCTCAGCACGAGCTGGGACTGGACTCGTGATTGCAAAGTTCGGCGATGGATGTGAGCCCCCTATCACGTACTCGGCGGACGCCATCTAAAGCCTTTGTAGCTTGGTCTGCCCCGAGTGCGATTGGCTCCGGCGGCTTAGGCGTCGGTGGCCAACTTGGGGCAGAGATGACAGATTTCTTAGTTGTCTTGAACTCCACTGCTGTGAGTCACTAAAGTTGGTGGTAGTATTATGAGCTAAGCTTTCAACTTCATCATAGGCAGTTGTAGGTCTAGTGATTTTTTTCTTCTTCACGACCCGCCTCACTGATCTTACCACATCAGAAATCTTTCATGTCAGCTGGCTCTTTAACGCTTGGTGGAAATATGAGTGTTGCTGTTGGACCTTTAGGCCGTAACGGGGAAGCGATAGGGTCTCTAAACTCCAGTGGCAGAGTTGCTGCAATGCATGTCTTTTTGCTCAACCGGCATTGGTTTCCATACTTATTTTTTTCGACAGGTACAGTTACTCAAAAACGCGGGGACTCTTCGGAGGCGTATCTATTGAAGGTTCTGTTATTGTCGAACGGAAAGACGCCAACGCCCTCGCCTATAATCGAGACGTTACTTCCAAGATGCTTCTTAGTGGTGCTGTCCCATGTCCCGACTGGGCTTTACCCCTAGTGAAAACTCTGGAATCGTGCACGGGTATGCCCGGAAACAGAAAGTGGGTCGACGACCGGGCTCAGGAACCCACGCCATATGCCTTTGGTGGTATCGATGGAGCTACTGCTAGTAGCCCAACTAACCAAAAGACACAGCGCTTCTCTGCCCTCCTTGCGAAAAAGAAGAAGGATGTAGAATTTCCCCCGCAGAAGTGGGGTACGAGAAGAAACTCTGGCTCTTACTTCTCAAATGACGATCCAGACGACGGGAACTCAGTTCCATGGGAAGAGCCCGACGCGCCATCCTCACGCCCTTCAAGTTTTGAGGCTGCATCTGGCCCAGCGTCCAGCTGGCCAGAACAGAACCGTCACCGCACCTCCCAGAGCGTAGGAGGACTATCAGGAACCTCGTCCACCACCATGCACTCTTACGATCCTGCGTCACCTTTCAATTCCCTACCGCCTTTCAAATCGGCTCACTCAAGTCTCTCGGATAAGACAGCATCACATTTGCGTTCCACGAGTGTCCCTTCGGCATACCCTACTGATCACAGACATTCCCTGGCCGATTATACCAACCCGTTCTCGTCTACGTCTCCAGAGGACGACTTTGAGTATTTCCATGATAGTTCTCAAACCTCGCCACCACGGTTTAAGGCGAGGCCTGAGTTGGCCAAGCCACTTTCTCCTCTTGAAGGAGTTGCTCGTGCGATCGCTCTGTACGACTTTAAAGCTGTCGAGGTGTGAAGTTTAGCTTCACGTCCCATGCGCACTCATCGTGAACTTCACGTTAGGCGGGCGACCTGACGTTTTCAAGAGGAGACGTGATCACTATCACCCGTAAGAGCGACAGTGCTGACGACTGGTGAGTATGCACTGGTGGTTCTCAACTGTCGGCACCGATTCACAATCCGCTGATATAGGTGGAAGGGCAAGGTCAATGGGCAAGAAGGAATATTTCCAGCTAACTTTGTCGAGGTTTTTAGTGGATTAGGCTAATTTCGTGAAACCTCTTCAGTATCTTTCTTCACATGTAGGGTCCCAATAAATGGTTTATGAAAATGAGAGTTGGTGTGTCACGTGTTCAGCGCCTTCAAAACACCTGCGCCGACCATTGTTCACCAAGTTGATGATTGCAAGTTCATTATGTTTCTGTGACCCACACAATGCCCAAGACGGCGCGGAAGAAATACTACGCTGTCCGCGTGGGCCGTGAAGGACCGACGATATATGATACTTGGGCAGAGGTAAGTTCAGGGGTCACGCGAGTTAGGTCGTTCACGAGACTAAGTTTCATTCGGGAAACTAAAGTGCAACGCCAATGTGAGATTGGCTCACCTTTATGGCTGCTCATTCTCTGATGTAGGTCGTAGGTCTCAAGATGGCCAGGAGCCATTCACAAGAGCTTCACCTCTAGAGCGGAGGCAGAACAGTGGGTTTCCACACCCCATCCGATGGAACGTGAGTTCGCATGGCTGGTAGGGTTGTACTTATGTTGATCGATGCATTATCAACCACAGACACTGTGCCTGATGGAGAGTACCCTTGGCAGACAACGACCGCTTCCAGGCCCTCGTTGCGAACCATACTCAAAGCCGCTGAATCCAGCCGTCACACCCCTGACTTAGAGCCTATTCCAAGAGACCTTGACGCCGTGCATACACCTAACATCGTTCTATCCCAAGAACAAAGAGCCGTACTAGAAATGGTGCAGAGAGGCGAGAACGTCTTCTTCACTGGATCCGCGGGTAACGACACTCAAGGCTTTGGCATGTTCTCCGAAACTGATTCTTGCTAGGGACCGGAAAATCTGTCCTACTCCGCGAAATCGTCGGAGTTTGTGGCGGGCGAGGTCATTCCGGGCTCGCTATTACTGCATCCACTGGCATAGCGTCTGTCAATGTTGGAGGGACAACAGTACATTCGTGGGCAGGCATCGGCCTTGGACAGGAGGAAGGTAAGAAACTTGCAGGGAAATTTCTTGGTCAGGAGAAATTTAGGAATGTTCGTGATCGTTGGCGAAGGGTGCGAACCCTTATTCTGGATGAAAGTGAGAAGGCCATGTCAGTATGGAACTACATTTGCTAATGACTCTGCTTTCAAGTCTCCATGATTGATGGGATGCTGTTTGATAAACTCGTGGGTACCGGGGCTGCGGTTCCGCTTCTCTCGTCTGACAAATGTCCAGGAGTTGATTGCTCGTATACTGAGAAGAAACGAGGAACCTTTCGGTGGCATCCAGGTACTGATATATCTTTGTATTCCCCCCCAAAGCTCACGTCATAGATAGCTTGTGCTATCTGGCGACTTTTGTCAGCTACCGCCAGTGCCAGATCAGGATAAACATGGCAATAGTGTTCCTCCTATCTTTGCTTTTGAAGCAGGCAGCTGGAGTCGGTGTATCAAGCGCCCCGTTGTCCTAACAAAAGTGTTTCGACAAAAGGAACAAGGTACTTGCCGTTTTTCTAAAAACTTGATTCCTCTTCCGACTGAAATTGGCAGCATTCGTGGATATGCTCAATCTCATGCGGTTCGGGAGGTTGGATGATGAAACCATCCAAGCTTTCTACAAGCTTTCAAGACCCTTGCATTATGATGACGGAATTGGTCCGACACAACTGTATCTACGTCTCATAAAGTCTCCATCTGCATGTAGTGACCACGTTGCAGTTACCCAACTCGTGCGGAGGTTAACTGTGCAAATCAAACAAGGCTTCACGCACTTCCTGGACAAGTGATCCAGTACGATGCGACCGATACTGCAGGTTCCGACTCTAACGGTGTACGAGTGTCTGAGCAACAGATGGAGAGGTTGTTGGAGCGACTTGTTGCTCCGCGCGTCATTAAGCTCAAGGTTCACCCAACCATCATATTTACAATTGACTTACTCACCTCCATGTAGGTCGGCGCCCAGGTCATGTTGGTCAAGGTACACCAAGTGTCTTCGCCTTGTTCTAGTCCCTGAATTTAACCTTCTCAGAACATGGTTCAAGGAGAACTGGTAAATGGTTCCGTGGGACAGGTTATCCGGCTCAGCACTTCTCAAGAGGCAATGAAAAACCACACGGAGATCGCTACGGAGGAGGGGCTACGTGGCTCCCAACGCGAGGCACGTCAGGTGACGACGACCTATGATGGCTCCGTGTGGCCTGTCGTCCGTTTCACGAACGGGCGGGAGCTGCTCTGCATTCCAACTGACTTTACGGTCGATAATGCCTACGGAGAGATGGAAGCGAGGCGTCGGCAGGTCAGTCATGCACTAATTCGTGGTGTACACTCGTTCAGATTTCACTTCAGGTCCCCCTCATCCTTGCTTGGGCTCTAAGCGTTCACAAATCGCAGGGCCAAACACTAGAACGGGTGAAGGTCGACTTGAGTCGTACCTTTGAGAAAGGTCAAGGTTAGCATTTTTTTTTCTACGAACACAGGGCAGAAAGACACAGACTGTCCCCCCCTCCAGCATACGTAGCCCTTTCTCGAGCGACCAGCATGAACACTCTGGAAGTTCTCAATTTCAATCCTAGCAAGTGAGTGACTCCACTATGCAGGCATTTACTGGTCCCCATCAACACAACCTAGGGTCATGGTGCATCCTCGAGTTCTGGCTTGGCAAAACGATCTCGAACAAGAGGAGTTGATGAAGGGGTTGGAGCATGATGGTGGATATTGGTCCGACATGGATGCGGAGGAGGCCCAAGGCGCTTTCTGGGGTTAACGCGGCGCAGTCGATCTGGCAATCGTGAGAGTGGCGTATACCTTAGGTTCACCTCAAGGGTTGCATTCGTGACATGCGTTCGTACGACTTGATATATGCCGCACGGGGTCATTGAGGTCCCAGTTGCGACTCGGAGTAGCACTCAAGTCTCCGTTGTACATAGTAGTGCATACTTGATGTGTCAATGCGTACTGTTACGTATGGGTACGTACTACGTTCGACGTTTAACGTTCAACGCCGCGGCGTGTGAGCCTCGACTAGTACATACATACACACCTGCAGTCACAACGCGCGACTCGGAGGACGAGACATTCGACTTCTACGGATATGAGCAACATTCGACGATATTATGCAGTGCGAATTGGGCGTGATGGACCCCGTATTTACGATACCTACACCGAGGTGAGCGATTTCAAGTTGGCATCGTGTCCCATTGTCCCCTGCCCCTGTTGAAATTTTTGCTAATGACTCTCAGTTTGCAGCGGCGGTGAGTGATATTTTGAAAGATTTTGACGCTAGAAAGACTCATCGTCGGAATACAGACACTTGGGCTCAGTGGATCCAGCGGCAAAGGATTTGACAACCTACATGACGCCCAAAAATGGCTCACAGAATATCAATATCACTTCGGCAGTGGTTTGCCAATGACCACGGTTCATACGAGTAAGTTCATCCCGTGAAGGTGGTTATTGTCTGTGCAAGCTGCGGGGTGGTTCACTGACCTGGGCCATCAGGGCTCCCTGAGTTGCCTAGCCCTTTGACTAACATTTGGCTCATGTACCAGGAACAGATATCAATGTTAGTTTGAACATATCAGCCGCAACAGTTGTTAACGAAGGCGCTGCATCGTCTTCGACCTCAACCACCACCACCACCACCACCACCTTTGCCACTACCGACCGCCCCCGGCAGCAAGGATCAGGACGGAATAACTCTGTATTTAATGTCCGAGGCTCACCTCACCAAGGTTATGAGCAGCAACGGTTTGACCAGATACAGGCACCACCTACTGTGGTGGAACCTGAGATCGAGCTCTCGGATGAGCAACGAAATATCTTGGCAATGATTAGGGCAGGACGCAACATTTTCTTCACCGGACCAGCTGGTGAGATATCGTCATGGTGCCGAATGTCTATTTGACAATCGACCATTGACATCACGTCGCAGGTACGGGCAAATCTGTACTGCTCCGAGCAATCATCAGGTACCTACGTTCAGTCCACGGGGGAGAAGTTGCCATCACTGCACCCACCGGGATTGCTGGTTTAAATATTGGTGGGCAGACAATCCATTCGTGGGCTGGTATCGGGCTTGGAAAAGAACCCAGCGACAAGTTGAAGCGTAGACTGAGTGGCTCCGCGCGCAGAAGGTGGGTGGACGCTCAGGCGCTCATTATCGATGAAGGTTGGTGCATCATTCATATACATTCAGACTGTCACTCACTGAATCATCTCCCAGTATCAATGCTCGACGGTCGTCTGTTCGATAAGCTGGTAGGCCTTTGGACGGCCTGGAAATTTTCACGGGCGGCTCACTCGAATTATAGGAGGCTCTCGCACGCTATGTTCGAGATAATGAACGTCCATTTGGTGGAATACAAGTGCATCCAGGGACCTGCCCAATTACACAACCTTCTAACTTGATCATTTCATAGCTCATCCTCTCGGGGGACTTCTTCCAGCTCCCACCTGTCCCCGATCAGGACTCTACCAGCAGGATCGAGGCGACGTTCGCATTCCAGGCCAAGACCTGGCACCGATGCGTAGATCATATGGCAATACTTACAAAGGTTTTTCGTCAGAAAGACAACAGTGAGTTACCTCTTCCAGAACATTTTGCAGTGGGATAATGATTATATTCACAATCTCCGAGAATTCATAAGAATGCTTTCCTCGATGCGAACTGGTGTCCTGGAAGATTGGCACATCGAGGAGTTCCGGAAATTGTGTCGCCCTCTCCACTATGATGATGGCATCAGTCCAACGCAGCTGTATGTCAGGCCTCGATGGTATTATTTTTTGCCATCCGTACTCATCTGGGACCAGATTTCCTTTGAAAGGCCAAGTGGAACAACGCAACCTTGAATGTCTGAATAAACTACCAGGCGAAACGGTAGTATATAAAGCAATGGACTCGCGCGGAAGCGATATCTATAATAACCGACTTTCTCTCAGCGCAGCGGAGCAGCTATTCGACCGGCTCGTCTGCCCCAGAGAAGTCCCCTTGAAGGTAACCAGTCATGACATTACATTCGGCGCTCTTACTGATCTTCTGTACACAAGGTGGGGGCTCAGGTGATGCTGCTTCGCGTATGTCTCTTCAACTATGTGGCCGTTCTGGCAGTTTACATTGGCCTTCACTCAGAACACGTTGCAAGGAGTCCTTGTCAATGGCTCGTTGGGAAAAGTCATCGAGTTCATCACCACTCACGATGCCCAAAAACGACACATCGACATAGCAGATATGGAGCGACGCAAGGAAGGCCAGGTACCAGTTACGGTAAACTCACCCGACAGTGAAGAGGACCGACCGGGCCTTATAGCCCTCGACCACCACACCTTTCAAAGGGACCAACTGTGGCCCCTTGTCAAATTCACGAACGACAGGTGTCTTCTGTGCTCCCCTGTCGAGTTCACGTTCGAGGGCCTGAAGGGTAATCTCGAAGTTCGGCGAATCCAAGTCCCACTTGCTCTTTCCTGGGCAATGTCAATACACAAATCCCAAGGGCAGACACTTACCAGGGTCAAGGTAGATCTCGCTCGCATATTCGAGAAGGGCCAAGGTGACTTGCTTACATTTGGGATGTGGCTACCGCTCACGTGTGGATGGTTCAGCATATGTTGCTCTGTCGCGAGCTACCACCATGGAGGGACTTGAGATCGTCAACTTCGACCCCGACAAGTGAGTCGAGAGCATCTGTCGTAACTTCGTCGTTCTTGTATTCTGACCTTTATTTCAGAGTCATCGCACACCCCAGTGTCATTGAATGGCAAGCTGGCTGGGAAAAGCAAAGAAACCAAGAGGAGGAGATGGATAGCGATTGGGCATTGTCCCAGTGGCACGACTCGTTCCACACCTAGGTGCCTTGCCGATGTATTTCATTCTGTGACGAAATTAAATTATAAAGGATACTTCCTCGTATCGTCTCAGAAAAACCAAATGAATTGTAACGCCCGACCAATGATTGGGAAAAGAACAGGTGTGAGGAAGTGTCTCTGAGCTAAGATATGGGAGATTCGTTTCTTGTTGGTAGAGAAGCATCACTGAATTGTAGGGACTGGGGGGATGGTGAGGGTGATTGTGAAGCCACAATATGTGCCAAGTCATCTGGCAGATCCATATGATCCGATGAAGGCTCTTCTTCAACTGCCAGTGGTCGAGGGGGCAGGCAAGGGATGTCCATCGTGTCTCTGACGGGAGATACGGGATTAGCACGAAGTGAAGGGTGTATACTGCTTGTGGGTCGTGCTGGTAGTCGGGGCGTAAAGTCTTCTGGATATCGAGGCGATTGTGAGCGTGCGGGAACGCTTCCTATCCTCGTGTGGGAAGAGCCATAGTTGTATACCGGAGTTGGCTCCCCGGTAGGAGCTTCCGGCAATGGTGGAGAAATACTTGGTATAGGGTCCTCGAAGAGCTGTGATGCATTCTGAATCAGGTCTTCCATCCGCGTGTCCTAGGGGGTGGAAAAGGTCACCCATCTCGCAACGCATCAATAAAAGCTAACATACCTTAACGTTCTGAACGCTCAGGAGGTCGCCTCCCTTCGGCATCTCGTCTTCGCCAAATATAACAGTGCCGAAAACAATTGCCAAATTTCTGGCGTCCATCTTGTTTTTGTCTGAGAAAGCTGCGACACGTGCAAGGTGTTCCACAATAGCTCGAAGAGTTTCTCGATGACTGGAGGGTAATCTACGGATTTTGGACCGCATTTGGGCTACTGGACTGGGGTCCCCCACTTCGGGAAGTAGTGAGTCGCTACAAAGTTGTACTTGTGGGAAAACCCTACCTCGACCTTCCGTGTACTCCGTACGGTCTGGTAGAGGATATCTGAACAAGGGTTCTGGCAACTCGCGCAGATATAACTAGTTGACTATCGTCAGTAAAATCACGATAGTGAAGCATATAACTCACTTTCAGTAACGAAGAAACTGCATATACATCGTCGGTCAATCGATTGAATTTGAAGGCGGCTTCATTTCTTTCTATCTTGTGCTGCAACTATAAATTTCCGTTAGTCACATTCCCGCCAATGAACACAAAAGGCCCACATCTTGTACAACAGCATGGCGTCCAGACACCTGCGAGTTCCCGAATCAATGTAGTTGTTCAGGGGCGAAGAAACGATGCCTTACGCGGTAGATACCTTCCGCCTCTAGACCTCTCTCATCAATTTCTTGAACACATATTCGAACGATCTTCGGGATCTCCATTTCCCCAAGGCCCCGCGAGGTCGCATAATCCACCAAGCTAACTCCAAAGATCAAATCGCTACACTCGCCGACGTTATAGTTGTAGTATAATACTGGTTTTGGAAGCAGAAACGTCAAAGAACGAGAAATATGGGTCGTGACTTGGGATACATCTTTGTCGGGCGAGATTTTTGTGACCACCGATCTTGCATGTTCGGAGAGTTGAGTCTGCGTCATGGTCGTTGCGCTAAAGATAAGTTGGTAAGTACGATTTACGAGAACGAGATAAGGGGTGCGAACGTCATGTTGTCAATGTACTTTTCTAATACACTCTTCACCGTACTCGAGTACTCGTAGACGAAGTTTTGAAGGCTCTGTAATCCCGAAATCAGCAGTAACGGATGTAAAAAAAATTGCGGGTGCGTACTGTATAAGCGCTTTCCACTATCTTTGTCCGACGAAGTCGAAGGGTTTCTAACCAGTGAACACCTTTTCGGTACTCCTTATCTGATAACCCCGTGAACAAGATGATCAGGCAACAAGCGCAGTAGCACCACTGACCCGCCTCGTCAGCCTCACGTTTCGAGCGAACGGCGCGAAGGGCACTATTTTCCGAGCGCACACCCAAAGTCTCTTTGACTGTTGCACCTTTGTCTAGGAACGTGATCAACTGATTGAGTTGCTTCTTACCTGCGCAAAATCAGTTGAAAAAGTGGTTCTAAAAGCATTCGCATACCGTGTTGAGCAAAATCAGAAAAAGTCGTCCCCGAAGTAGATGGCGAACGATTACGGGCCATGTGGGTAGTCCCCGAAGGCCGGCGATCAAGGGGGCGAAGAGGTTGAGGCGCAGTTACAACGGGTCTCGATGGCAAGCTCGGATTTGAACGGGAGTTCGTCATGGAAGTTCCAATGGGTTCTGCAAACGGCGTGTTCGAAGTAGCCTGAGAAGGAATCGACGCTGTTGACGCTGCTGCCGCCTTGTGGTCCTGGAGCATGTATGAGCCAAGTAAAATAGGAGTCGAACCCCCTACCTCCACTTCTTGGCACTTCTTTAAATAAGTGCGCTTCAGTTTCGGTAATGCATTTTCTGCATAATCCGTATACGCAGAGTTTGAATCTTTGAGATCTTCCTTGATGCGTTTGCGCGTGCGTTCTTGAGTTTCCTGATGAAAGCGTCCTCAGTTCATTCAAGGGCCCCTCCTAATACCGAATGGAACGTGCCTTTAGTGACATTAAAGTGTTCACGACATCGACAGTAAGGGTCGCCAGAAATGCCTGCCTCGTCTGGGCTTCTGTTGAGCGTTATTTGGTCAAAGTGGTGTATACCTGTACATCAGGGGGTCGGGCGAACCTCTTTCCACATTATCCATGACTTCGCCCCATACTCGGCGTACTGTGCTTAGATCCGTGCGATCGTCCAAAAGGCCATCTGTTGACTTTGTTTTCCGATGCAGCTTGAGCAAAGAATCGACACTATTACAGGTTAAGCCTTAAGCCGCGGTGTTGCAATTGCTACTGCACGGAAAGAGGCTCACTATACTTCTTCTATGTGCTTCCTATCGTGCCATGATTAATTTTGAAGCCTTGGTGATGGTGGTTAGGTGGATACATACCTTTCCTGGAAGAAGCTGAGATACGAGTCTGTGAGCACTTTGAGATGGTGTTCAAACAATGGCAGGGGACCAGACTGCCACGATTGCTCTGACATCGATGTCCTGGGTGTTATGAGAGATTCTGTTGTTGACGTTGACATTGCGGAGCTAGACATAAGGCGGCGTGCTCAAGTCGAACATATGTAGTCCGACTGTCAAGCCTCCTGATCTTGCTCCTGACCAATTTTACAAACAACCACACACACCTATTGCGGGACCCCGGAAACGCTGTTTGGAAGACAACCCGAAAAATTAGGAATACTAGTATTATGAAAAGGATGGGCACGCTGACTCGAAGGCCAACATGGTTTATATCGCGCCCGCATCCAGGGAATATCTCATCACTCGTTGTGAATTCCGTGTTCACTGGTGCCACTACAGAACGCGTTACAATCGAGTTGTTCCTTCAGGGCTCAGCGGTCAGTTCACAGGCATGTACCTAGAGCTAGTTTAACACCATGCTCACTTATACCTGCCCATAAACCCGAGAACGCCCAAGCCAGTCAACCCACCACCTCCCCCAGAAAAGGATTTCTACAAACCTCGACTGTCTGTGAGTTAACCTGTACCACGTTTTACGGGAGGGATACTTGGTGGATTATGCACGGACAGCATGAGTCACTTGTGATACAAATATCTAGCCTCAAATTCGCAATTTCTTCTCCATCTCCGAGTGAATACTAAATGATGGGCCATGCTCCATGCCTAGTCGCATTCTCAGTGGTTTCAACACGCAGACGCAAAGTAAAGACAAACCAAGGAACAAGTCTGCAGGCTCCAGCATTTCGTCCCGGCCCATCAGGATGTCGAGATGAATGTTGCTCTGTCCCATGCCAGGAATATGCGGATTCTGGGAACACGAGTGAGACATCTAGTGTAGAGATAAAGGAGGTACCGTATGCATACAGAAGCAACAATCTTGCGTTCCATGAGCAAGCGTGCTGGTGCATGTACTCCATACAGGTCGCGCATCATGGTCAATCGCAAGTTGTCTTGAGTTTCTTCCCACTGAAGCGATCTAGCGTTCAATAAGTAGAAGGATGAAGAAGTACAACTACTTACGCGTGCAAGCCGGTTCTCGAGACCGCCTCTCGATTTCGTCTCTGCAGCTATGCTGCGAGGCCCATATTGGAGGGTATCATGAAGTCCGAGGGTGTTGGCCTTGGCAGTCAGGGATGCGGACTTTGGTGCTACGGGTGGCACAATACGCATAGAAGGTTCCTGCATGGATGATTTTTGTAAGCTCAAGTTCCTACGCACGAATATCGACGACCGACCATGATGGACTGATTTGAAGGAATACGCGTATGCAATGTGACAGCGAATAGCCAATCTGTCACAACGTGTGTGTGACATTTCCCCACAGTGTGACGAAGGGGTGACGAAGTGGTGATGCCAGTCGATCTTAGTATAAGTAGGGCACGTCCAAGTCAGGCTCATATCCCACTTCTCATCCTAGTACATCTCTGAGAGATACAATCCATCTTATTATCACCCTTAACTACTCCCTTGCTATTTCAGGACAGCACTAGCCATAGTGCGTTGTTGACACTCGTGTGCTTTAGCCTTCACAAGGCCAGCCTTGAAGTTGTCGTCCACGAGATACCTGAGAATCCGAAATATCTAAATCCACATCATGTCAAATAGACCTTCGCGGTCCTCTAGCATCCCTGTGCGAGGCACAGTTCCCTCTTCGCCCGCCCGTAACATAGAATCAGTTATCTCTATCCCCTTTTCCACCAGCCCCACCCAGTCCCGACCCCGTACGGCAGGGCAGGGATGGCTCCCACGGAACTCTACCGTGCACGACCACAGGGCCGCAGGAATCCCCCACGGCGTCCGCGGCAGCAGTACTGTCGCCTCCAGCCCTCCTACCAGACCCACCGCTCGCTCCTTTACGCACTCTTCAGCTCTATTCACCCCAGGAGGCACCGCATATCCAAACACCACATATGAACCTCGTGTGATTAGGGCGGAATCGGCTCGCGGTACTGATGTTACCTGCCCGCAATCGTCGTCTGTTTCGCCCACGCGTGCGAGACGGCCGAGTATGACCGGTGTGAGGGCGCCAAGTGCTCAGAGGTCCTCTGTGGCGCATATTCCTACTCCTGCAACGGAGCCGGTTCCGTTTCCTCGTCCGGCTTATTTGGAACATTCTGCATTGCGGCATTTGTTGCAGACAGAATCTCCGTCTCTGCTGCCTCCTCGCAAGGCAGAGCCGACGGTCGTAAGAGCCGATCACACCATTGGGAGACGGGTACAAAGGTCGCCATCTTATGATAGCGACGAGGACGACATGAGTCCTCCCCGAGAGGTTCGAAAAAGTACACCACCTCCGGTGACTACGTCGTCGCCAACCCTGTTGCTACCCACGCGGTGGTCCGATGAGTACAGGAGTCCCCATTTGACCGTGTGTAGTGATGGCCGAGAACTTATTTACCAAGGTAAGCTGTTCTATGGGTCTTATGCATGGAATGATTTATCCTTCTAGGAACAACCGGAGGATCCGACAAAGATGTTGCACCCGCCCGTACTGCTGTTCCCGTTCCACCTGCTTGCGGAATATTCTACTATGAAGTAGAGATTACTAGTAAAGCTTCCAAGAAGTGCGTTCAGTAGCTTCGCATGTTAATGGGCACATTCTAATTCTTGGATTTCAGTCGCGTGAGCGTTGGGTTCGTCTTTTCCATTCCTGGCCCGATAATGCATTTAATAACCTGCCACCACTAGCTTCATCGGTCAGGACGTCAAAATGTCGCGCCTTCCAGGATGGGAGAAGAACTCTTGGGGGTACCACGGAGACAATGGTACCATATGTTCCGGGGACAAGAATGGCACATCTTTCGGATCTACGTTTGGAGGTGAGCGATTTTGTCCTTGCCTGGATGTGTGACCTTTCCGCTAACACCTGCGACCTGTTTCTCATAGTTGGAGATATCATTGGCTGTGGTGTCGACTTTACCCAGAATAAAGTGTTCTACACCAAGAACGGGGCTCTTCTCGGTAGGACCCGCTTAATTTCACGTGACATCTTCGCCCGCAGACAATCCTTACTCGACTTTTAGGCACGGTATTCGACAATGTAGGAAAAGACTGCGATATCTTTCCTGCCGTGGGGCTCTGCCACCCGAACGAATCCATTCATGCCAACTTTGGTCAAGATCCCTTTAAATACGACATTGAGGACCACGTGCTTCAACAACGCAACCAAACATGGGCCAACATTCAATCTGCTCCCCTGAAATGGCCAACTGACGAACGTAGCACTGATGCACTCGCTTCTTCAGGTTCCGCGACCGACGAGAGTGTGAAAATTCCGATAAATGAGCTTGTGTTGTCGTACCTTTCGCACCATGGCTACGCACGTGCGACGCGTGCATTGGAAGCACAATGTCGTGCGCGGGGCGGGCTTCCTGCTCGTGCCCCTGCTGCAACATCTGCAGAAGACTACATAATGGTTATGGACGTCGGTGATGGTATTTCAACTACTCTCCCCTCAAAGCCAGCCCCTATTCCACCTTCCGTCCCAGCCGACGACATCGAGCTCCGCACGCATATCGTCCAATCCGTCATCGCCGGAGACATCGACACCGCGCTCTCCGAGACCCGGAGGCATTTCCCTCTCGTCCTCGGGGCCGATGCGGGACTTATGCTGTTCAAGCTTCGGTGTAGGAAATTTGTAGAGCTCGTGTTGGAGGCTGCGGAGTTGAAGAAGAAGAGGACGACAGGAGAGAATGAGATAGGCGTCGAGGCCTATGGGCCTGGTTGGGGTTTAGGCTCTCTGGATGAGGTTGCGGTGATGGGAGCGCTGGACGGCATGGGTATGGATGTGGATGATGAAGGCGCGGGGCTGGGTATGAACATAAACACAGAGACGAGCAAGAGCACGAACGCGAGCACGAGTAGCACGCCGATCTCCATCAAACTCACTCCTACACCCTCCGTCGTCTCGCTCGCTTCCACGGCCAGCTGGGCAAGCGCAGCTGCCGCCCAATATGCCTCAGCGCTCGAGAAAGCCGTCGCGTACGGTCAGGAGCTGGAGTCGGACTATAAGAACCGTCCGGAAGTCCGCGCGATATTCAAGCGGACGTCGGTGATTATGGCTTATGATGATCCATTGGGGGCTGGGGGGGATGCGGCTGAGGTTGCAGGGCAGGCTGCGAGGGTGGCGCTTGCTACTGAGCTGAATCAAGCTATCTTGCGTAAGTCAAGTCCTTGGGTATTTATTGGGGTGATGGGTGCTAATTTTGTGTCGTAGAATCACAAGGACGTCCAGCCCAACCTCTGCTTGATAGACTGTATCGCCAGACAGCAGTGTGCCTTACTCAGTTAGCTTTGATGGGAAACGGTGCCGCAGCCTTTGCCGACATGCCTAAGGAATTCTTGGATGCTTGACTGATTCAAGATCCGAGCTCGCCCCGCTGGGGTAATCATCCACTTGGATGCTTCTACCTTTTGATGGTTGACTAGTGCTACTAGGTAATTTCGATGTATAACAAGTGTCAAGGATTCGTAATGTAATGTACATCAACATATATGAAATACGATTGTTACCTCTCGGTGACCACGGTTGCGCATTTCCGACTTTTTCCATGGTTTGTCGAAACGCGTGCATCTATATATATTGCAGCATAGAGTGCGCATGATAGGGATACAAAATAATATAAATAAGTAGTAAGTAGATGGCAGGAGGGGGACAGAAATACGGATTGAGGTGAGGGGGGGGGACTCTTGTGCGCAGTTGTGCGTATGAACATTGTAAAAGTCGGGATAAATATTATGCAACAGTGAAAGACTCTCCACAACCACAAGCATCCTTAATGTTAGGATTACTAAACACGAACTTGGAGCTGTATGACAGAAAGATCCGGTCAGCACATGGAATCAGGGCAGATTGAGAGCGAGAGCTCACCTTAGCGCATCCTCCTGCCAGTCCATCTCGCTGCCGATGATGGAGAACAACGCTTTGCTGTCTATGAGCACCCGCACCCCGTCTTGTTCCACTACCTCATCGAACTTTCCAGGTTTGTCGACGTAGTCTAGGTGGTAGGAAAGTCCAGCACACCCCTTGTTGCGCACCCCAATTCGTATTAGTTGGGGTGTCGGACCATTGAGGAGAGCGCGGAGACGCAATATGGCTTCAGGTGTCTACCCATTTTGAAAGATAAGATTAGAAATTAGAAATGACGGATTGCACAAGGGAATCGAAGCCAACGCACAACAGTTAACGCCGCCTTGGTAGACTTTATAGTCGGACGCGGGCGTTGTGCTTTAGGGACTGGGGGAGGGCGTGCAGCTACCTGCGGAGATGAGGCATCAGCAGAGACTGCTTCACCTGTAGGCACGACGACAGGTGGGGAATCTTGAAAGAGTGGCTGCTGGTTATGGTGCTGTCCAGCCTCATTTGAACGTCTAGGTTGAGGAGGGCCTGAGATAGCGGACATCATTGCACGACGATGGCAAATGAATGAGAATGGTGGACGTGAACTGGAGGTGAGCGCATTTGAGATATGCCTGCGTGCTAGTGGGGGCAACATGGACGATGCTGGGTCAGAAACGTTGGCTGTAATATCGCGAGTATGACCGAGATTCCATTTTTGTTGTCTCATGCTTGGTTCCCGCTCAGCCAATCATAGCACTCCTATTGAAATTGACTCTGGTCACATGCCCCAGTCGCGCAAACACTGATCATATATATGTGTGTCTGTACATAGCCTAAACATCAATCACGCCCCCCATGGGCAGTTTTTTCCCCAGCGGCCATCGCGTACAACAAGACTTTGTCGCCACTTTCGTCGACCAAAGCCTTGAACATACCCGTTTCGTTTTGCAACAACTTTTGTGGACTCCCAAACTCGGCCTGTCGTTTTCAGGTCAACTCACTGAGACACTTGTTGATAAGCACAAAACTTACAATCCTTCCGGCGTCAAGCACCATCTGGAGAAAATACTGAGAAATGCATGCGGATCAAGAGCTTCACCACTTACGATTTTGTCCGCGTCGATGATGGACTGCAAGCGGTGGGCGATGATGATTTGCGTGACATTATGCATCTCATGCCGTAGGGAAGACTGAATGGCAGTGTCCGTCTTGTAATCTGATAGATATACATCGTCAGTAATGTCTCCAGTCACAACATAGAAACCGTACCGATTGCCGAAGTTGCTGTAAAGTGACATTCGATGGTCAACAAATGATAACTGCAACGCACAAACTCTGACACACCTTCGTCAAGAATGAGCAACTTGCTTCCACGTACCATGGCTCTCGCCAATGCCAAGATTTGACGCTGACCGACCGACAAGTTACCGCCTCCGCTCGCGATTGCGCTATCAAGCGTCAGCCTGCTCTCGTCCGTTTCATCTTGAACAGAGAACAACCCGGCGGAACGCAATGCATCGTTAAGGGTAGCGTCGTCATACTGATCGAATGGGTCGAGGTTCTGGCGGAGAGTACCGCTCAACAACTCAGGCTGCCAGTATGAAATATTCCAATGAGAAGAAACCACACGAGAGAGCGGAAGTCTTACGATTTGTGGGATGATCGTCACGTTTGAACGCAGTACGTCGAGATTCACAGCACTGGTCGGGATTCCATCAAAGTAGACAGTTCCCTCTATGGGAATGCAGCGCAGTAGCGATAGAGTCAGAGAACTCTGGCGACCAGGAAGTCTTAATCAAGGTCGTGGGTACAATATTAGTGTTCCTCACCTTTCCGCTTCCCGTCCGCCCGACTGGGCACCTGTCAGCATTTTGCGACGCCATCAGATTCACGAGTACGTACCAATACCAACCCGCTCTCCAGATTCAATCTTGCAGTTCAGATCGTGCAGGACTTTTGGTCCGTCCTGTAGTGACAAGGTGAGCCACCTCAGAAAAGGAGAAACACATGAACGAACTGAGGAATAGCGAGCGGACAGGTTCTCAATGATAAGGTCACCGCTCGCAGGCCAGTACGCTGGCGGTTGTCCACCCTCGGTCGCCTTCGGCTCTTGCTCAATGTTAATATAACTGTTGATGCGCTCGATGCTATAACACATTCGATCAGCATATATGCTCCAAACAAACCACTGAAGGATCAATCACCTGTTTCCATCGACTTCGACTTGATTCAGAATCCGAACCCAAAACAGGATCATAGAACTGAAGCCGACTACAAAGCGAATGACTCGTCGAACAACGTGTGTGAGAGAAGGTATACGCACCAGCCATGTTGAGCGAGAAACCTATGTTTGCTGCATCGCGTGTACTACCATAAACCAGGTAGGCGGCCAGGGCAGTCGTGAACAAGGATCCGACGAAATCAATACGGATGCAGACCCATCTGGACGAATTGAGCAAGAATGGTGGGAAAGGGCATTAGGTATTCGTACCGGTTGAGATTATAAAACATGCGGGCGGACTTGGAGTATCGATCGATGCGATCGAGGGACTGTTCTTGGAAAGCTTTCTGGGCGCCATAAGCACGGATGGAAGCTTTACGTGCCACCGTGAACATGCTGCTGTGAGAGAAAGGAGCACCGACGACACTTACTGAGACCTGCGATGGCAGCACTAAAGTGACCGAGTACAGGTGCTTTGGCGTTACTCATCTCGCGCTTGATTGAAAGCTGTGCCTTCATGTAGATTCTCCCGACCCATCCACCTACCACACCAACCAGGGCCCCAGGAAAGAGGAAGGCAGGGGTCAGAGAAACGACTGCCAAAAGTCGGAAACCGAGAGCCAGTGTCAGCTCGATGACCCATGAAATCTCCTGGGCGAAAGGTCCATCGACTGAAATTTGTGAGTCAAGGTTGTAGCTGGTAACAAAAAAAGACGTACTTGCTCGGATATCCTGCGTGCATCGGGTGATCACCCGGGACGTAGGCGTCGTATCCAACCATCTATGAGAGTTGAGCCAGCAGCAATCGGCGGGAGCGCGAGCTCCGTACCTCAACGTCGTGCCAAGGATAGCATCCACGAGTTTTTTGTGGATCGACCTGGAAGCCCTCAGCGCACCGTAGTACCACAACGCGAAGCCGGGAGAGTATAAGATAGTAGGAAGGAACAATAATCCGCCGTATAACGTCAAGTAGCTGTGCTTTGTGTAAAAATCGCTTCTGACCACGGTAGGTTCGACTTACTATTTGACGTCAACTTCCGATGGGGCACGCAATTCGTATTGGGAGGACCAATAACCAAGGAACCACGTTTGAACAATAGTCGCAATTTCGGACGTCATCATGAAGAACAGGAAACCGAACCAAAACAGAGTTGTATGTCCACCGCCCACACTGGCGAGGTATAATTTAACTGGGTCATGGTGTGAACTCCAGGCTCGCATATCTCGATCAAGCACCACTTACAAGCTGGCCAAGAGACGTGTCCTTCAAGAATTTCCTCTGCCATGACAAGCTTTCCGTCAGCTTTGCCCTTCGTCTTGTCTTTGGCCTCGATGGTTGGCTCGGCTTTATCGACAATTTCCTCTTCCTTCTTCAAGATCTCTTGTTCTTTTGCGATCTCGGCAGCAAGTTTCTTATCTGTCGCGATGGCCTCGGAGATGTTGCCTTCACTGACAATGCGTCCGTTCGAGTTCAGGGAGACCACATATTCGGCAACAGAGCTTGCCATAGCCACGTTATGAGTCTTACAACATCATGAGAAGTTAAAATGTGGGGGTCACCAAGGAACGTACCACCAAGATAACAGTACGATTCTTGATGAGGTCACCATTGAAACACTTGTCAACGATCCATTTTGCGGTGTGAACATCCAACGCAGCGAGCACCTACGGCCAGAATCAGGTCTCCACCGCTTTAACTCGAACATTGTGCACTCACATCATCCAGGAGTAGAATTTCTGCAGAGCTGTAGACTGCTCTAGCGAGCGTTACTCTTGCCTTTTGGCCACCACTGGTGTCCCACACATGAGGCACATCGAACCAATAGTTGGTCCACTGATACATACCTGAGCGTAAGTCCCTTTTCCCCGACCTCCGTCTGATCTCCAGCCTCAAAGAGTTCCAAGTCCCGTTTGAGCGCGCATTGGTAAATCACTTTTTCATAACGCGCTTTATCGTAAGGTGCTCCGAAGAGAATGTTGGCCTGCAGGTATTGTCAAGTTTAGTTTACAGCGTCCACAGCCACACGCACCTTGATAGTTTCGTTCTGAACCCATGATTCCTGTGCTGCATACGCAACTCCACCTTTCCGAGGAAGGTTGAACCACGAGGTCGGACTAGATGGCATGAAGTGCATTTCCCCTACAAAAGTGAATGGCCCTCAGAGATAATCAGAGACAAGTACACCATCCTAACTCACCGAGGAGGGCCATGAGCATAGATGTCTTGCCTGCACCAGTTGGACCAACGATAAGGTTGATGCAACCGCGTTTGAAGAAGATCTCGTCGTCGATGCGCAGGTTGAACTTACGCTTAGTCGGTGTCAGTGTCCCTGCATTAGGATCATTCGACCACGCGAAGACAGCATCTCTGAAACCAATGAGGTCAGATTCTTCGCCACCATGGTCTTGGGAGATGAGCGCTAGCGTTGGCCTCTCTTGGTCTGGTGTGGTGAACACATCGAGAAGTTCGGTGTTCTTCAAGAAATCGTTGACACGGTCCAGAGAGACTTTGGCTAAAATACAAGATAAGAAGCTAAGTTCAGCCATTCGATAGCAAGAGTGGGTGCCTCACCCTGAATGATGGAAGGTAACATCCAGAAGATCGTGTGAAGTTGGTCCCTCAAGATGTCAAAAACTGAGACGACTCATGTTACTATGGGCTAGGAAATTCATAAAAATAGTACGAACTTGTCATGGACGAAAATACGCGGGATGCAGTCAATTCTTTGCCCATGATTACAGTCTATATCAACCATTAGTGAAATGCGACTGTTGTTAAAGATCGAGGCGTACGTATGTCGAGTAACAAGCCATCATGGTGAGCATGGGGATAATATTGCTAGAGGGATTCAGCGACACCGATACGTTCAACGACAGATTGCTCACTTGATGTTGCTGTTCACCAGTTCGAGAAGTTTGAGCTTCCAAGTCCAACGGAGTTCGACCTCTCGTTTCTCGCTGAGCCTTTCGCCCATTTTCTTCTCCCATCCAAATAACTTGACCATCCGGAGAACACCCATAGCTATCGTAGCATGTAAACTGACATGTGTTGAGGAGGGGTATCGAGGAACTCACTTTCGGTGACCGTTTGAACTCTTGCGTCTGTCTGGGAGGGTGGTCAGCGACGATTCGGGCTCTGCTTGTCTACTCGCCTTTTCCATTTTCTCCGACTGAGTAGACTGGATTTTTTTCGCAACGATTCCAGGCATAGGGAAGCAGGCGATCATGACAGCAAGGCCAACAAGGGCGCTGTTCAGAGTGAGTGCGAAGACTTAGGACATAGTGAAAGATATTGACCTCCAGCCCAGGATGCCGTACAGGAACCAGATGCACATCCCAACTTGAAGAGGGATATAAGGGACTAAGAACACATCAGTTTCAGGAATATAATCTCACGGACACCAAAATGATCTTACAAACGAGTAAAAAATCTCGTCCGTCGGTGATATTACCCAAATCCGTGGTCACAAGATTGTTGATCTTTCCGACTAAGTTGTCCGCACTGGACGTTGATTTCTTGGCTTCCGCGTCGTCGGCCTCGTCTTTGGCTTTTTGCTTTCCTTTGGCTGTAGCTGAACCAAGCGTACTCGTGGAATTTGAATGAGCTCCGTCACTACTTGCTGAGCTCGCCTCGACAGCCGTGTTCGACTCTGCTATGGACGCGCTGTCTGGTGTAGAGATGGTGGACTCCGCGCTCTTGACGTTCTCGGGAGTCTCAGCCTTCATACGAATCCGAAGCGCATGCTCGAAAAGGAGTTGCGTGACGATGCATTCCGTGCGGACGATGGTTCGTGTCTGGGCACAATGAGTGTAAAAACAAATCATACGAAACAACGAGGGGACATACGGTGAAGAAGATATACCACTGGAAGATAACTGAGCCGACAAACTGACCGAAAAAGATGCAGGCGATCCAGACCCATGGTCGAATGACCGCTCCCTCGCCACCCTTCTCAATGTATCTATGCCCAACACCGTTAGTTACATGTAAGTGAGAACGAAGCGTCTGACGCACAAGAGAAGGTAATTGATTCCGACCGGGGCAGCGAGCGTGGAGAGCACCTAGGAAAGCACGCTAAGGACAATACATGGAGCATGGTGATTCACCGTACCCTGAGAATCACTAGAATCACCAAAATGGTATACTCCATACCTGAAGGCCTAAGTCAGAGCTAAAATTTCGGAGGAAAGGGTCCACTTACTGAACACTCTCATGAGGCTGAAGAAGACATGCCGCTTCCTTCCGTTCATAAACAGATCCATGTGCTGCCCGGGGATGCCATCATCAAACAGCGGACAGCAATACTTGACTTGAACCTACCGGAAAACTCCCCTTTTTCAAGTTCCGAGATAGATCATAATCTGCCAGAGGTGGAAGTTTGTCGTGAGATAAGTGAGATACGCGTTGTGCCATGAATACGATGGGGTCCAGCCACAAGTACAGAGACATAGACAACCATGACGCCGTTTGCTCAGGATGAGGGAACTCGGAAGGATTCTAGGTTGAATTCAGTATGGAGACAGACGATAAGCTAGTTGGGAATTACTGTTGGATCGACGGGAATATACTGGCTTGGGACCACACTCGGTAAAACAATACTTGTCGTCGTGAGAACAACTACCTTGGCCCAAAGCCACCGGCCTTCATGTATATCCTCGGGTTGATCGTTGAAGGTCAACAAAGGGTAGAGGTCTCGGTATGCGAACACCGAGAAAGTCACAAGAAGGACAGTTGCTAAATGCTGTGAAGCGAGCCTACTGTACTTGTATCTCGTCGTGACTGAGAGCAAGCCAAGCAGAGATAGATATGTCTGTGACAACAGTGAGAATTTGGTTGCTGTTCTCCCATGTTGTACGTACTGCAGTCGCGATAATTGCAAGTTGGGGCCATTCGGCGTGAACCAGCGCGGAGAGATAACCGTGTAACGTGGATTCTCTTCCTTTCTCGTTGGAAGGTATGACTAGAGCAAGGCCGAGGAATGCTAAGCAACCGAGGAATCTGGCGAACTTGAAAGCGAAAATGACAGGTCCTCCAAGCTGCGAAATAAGTGGCTGATCCTTGCTCCAATCAGGGCTCTCCTCAATAGTAGCCTGCTTCGACCGGGATACAAGACGAGCCAACCATCTTCCAAGAGCTTGACAGGGATAGGACGCCGAGAGTATGTGGAGGAAGAGAAAGACTGCGGATGCACTGGCAGCGTAAAAGGGAATCACGAGGGAGTTAAACCACATTCTGGAAGGAAGTGAAGTTCTCATTACAAGGCCAAATAGCAAAAGATGATGCGAGGGGTAACATACGAATTCTTGGGGCCTATCTGAACCAACTGGGTAAAATGTTCGCGTAAGAGGACTTGCCAAGGTCCTGGGTCAGTGTACTGAGCCCACAAAGACATCCAAGTGAGAGTTCTCGCAACGTAGCTGTGATTTGGGGGGACTGCAGGGTATCTTGGGAAAATAAGAGGGAAGGGCAACGGAGTTGGTTCGGGTATTTATACAATATCGAGACGCGTATACCATATCATGACACCTGTGTTGATGAGTCCCATGCGGTCCATGTTTTGTTGAGTGACCGAGTCGCGGAACCGTTGTATACGTAAGTTCAGTGTGTTCAGGGGCAATCCTTCGTAGGTAGTTTGCTGACTAACTGTACATGCCGAGGTTCGGCAACCCAACGACCGTCTTGAATCTTCCTCTCTGTTGGTTTGGGGAGACTATCAAAATGACTCGTTCGAATGTTGCACGATACCTAATTTATATAACATCTATATAATTTGGTAGAGCTACAATATTATTTAATATTATTATAGCGGTTATTAGGTGGGAGCCACCTATCAGGGGTTCCTTATCTTCCAAAACGGGAAGTGGCTATGAAATGCCGCCTTCGTCGTGACTCACTTGCGTCGGGATTGCCAGGAATGGAAAGAGGGCGGTGCTACCAAGCTGACATGTGGGGCGCGCGCCGCATGCACGTCTCAGTTCAGGGGCGGGCAACGCGTCGCGATATATGAACCCACACCCCCTGGACCCATTTAACCACAACATCCATCCCTTTCTCTTTGTTCTCGCTCTCAGCTCACCAACATGCCCCCCAGAAAGAAAGCTGCTACGGCATCCACTGATGCTCCTGCAGTTGCGACCGTAACTAAACCAGCATCAACCAGAGCGACCAGGTCAAACACAAGGCAAGTAGCCACTCCGAAGCCTGCATCCGCAGCCGCCGCCCTGCCTTCCACCCGAACCAAACCAGTCTCGAAACCCAAATCAGCCAATGGGAAAGGTAAACGCACTCGCGACGATGATGATGACGACGACGGGGGTCCTTCGAAAAAGGTCAAGAACAACGATGACACCGCTAACAAGAGTGGCGTGCCAGATACAAAAGATGCAGATGAGCCCAAGAAAATGGTTAGTTGTTGTTCTTAGACACCCGACCCTCCTTCTCACTTTCGTTAGGTAACCGTTTTGAAACGCGGAAAAGCCCCTGTTGACCCGGCGTCCTCGTATGTTAGTGAGTACCTGCCTGCCTTCCAATCCATGTCACCGAGCCTCTTATACTACGATCAGACACTCATCTTGTCTACTCGGACGGGACAAATGTTTGGGACGCCATGCTCAATCAAACGGAGGTTGGTTCCAACAAAAATAAGTAAGTTTTCTCCAACTTCACACTTACATGTCATCAAGCTTGATTGCGTGTAGGTTCTATGTCATTCAGGTACTTCACCCGATTGGCAATGACGCATCTTCTATGTTGTACACTCGATGGGGTCGCGTCGGAGAGAACGGACAAAGTCAACAAAAGGTTCTTCTCAGGCCTTCAAACGTCTTGAGCGCGGCTGACAAATTAAACAGGGTCCATGGCCCTCGTCGATGGCCATCAATGAGTTCAGGAAACAGTTCAGGGCAAAGACTGGAGTTGCCTGGGAGAACAGACATGGTATGTCTGCAGGGAAGGGTAAGTTGCCTTGCATTATCTTCCAAGTTTTGAATGCCTGACCATATGACAGGGAAATATCATTGGCTTGGTAATTTCCCTACTATTGTACGAGTCCTCTTCGCTGACTTTCTCACAGAGCGGTCGTTCGAGGAAGAGGACAAACCTGAAGCGAGCAGAAGTAAAGAAGATGTAGAACCAATCCCAGACTCGCAGCTGCATAGCGAACTTCAGGTATGGCATCTCAATTGTCGGTGAAATCTCAGTTAAATTGCTTCAAGGCATTTTGCAATCTCATCTTCTCCGCGAAGTTGGTGCTGTTCTGGTCCTGGTAATCATACTGCTGAACCATTTGATTAGGTTGATAGATGCGCACTTGTCCTCAATGAACTATGATGCTAACAAGCTTCCTCTCGGTATTGATATTGACTGCCACACAAACCACGTACGCTCACATTTTTTGCCAGGCAAGCTTGCAAAGTCAACAATCTTGAATGGGTTTGCTGCCTTGAAGGTGCGTTCCACGTAGCACATCATATGTACTCGCTAACTGTCACCTCAAAAGAAACTTGCCGAAGTGATTGAGAAGCCTGGCGGAGATTTGGCAACCTCACTTGGCGGTGACCACAAAGCATGCGAGGATCTTAGTGGAGAATATTACTCGTACGTTTCGTGTTTCGCACGTCTTTGGATGCTAAAGTGTCTGATCGGTTCAACAGGATCATTCCACACGCCTTTGGGAGGGTGCGCCCTACTGTCATCAATACGATGTTAGCTTTGAAGAAGGTAATCAGCGTGCCATGACATAAGTTTATTTGCCTCAGACATGTCATCCAGGAACTCGAACTTGTTGACACCTTAGGGGATATGGTACATTTTGACATCCAATTCTTCAATGTGCAACCTGCTGACCCAAGTAATCAACAGGAAGTTGCAAGCAAGCTGATTTCGACCAATATAGGCAGAGATAACAACGGCAACCTCCTGAACCCCCTCGACGTCAATTTTCGTTCGCTTGGGCTTACGATGATGGAACCCATCTCTCAGACTAGCAAAGAGTTCAGGTCGCTCACTGAGTATGTTACGAACACCCACGGCACCACTCATAGGAACTTCAAATCGTCGGTACTGCATGCTTTCCGTGTGGAGAGGTTGGCGCGTTATCAGCGTTTTTTTCAGCTTGGTGCTTATTGATTGCAGGGAGTCCGAGACAGTGGCTTGGACAAAGGCCGCCTTCGATAAACTTCCAGGTGGCGACCGGCTACTCCTCTGGCATGGCTCACGGACAACGAACTTTGCTGGTATGTGGTGTCGTCAATTGGTTGGCATTATAACTGACACTGGTACTGAATAGGTATTCTCAAGCAGGGGCTGCGGATTGCCCCGCCTGAAGGTTAGTATCTGTTTATAGTCCTGTGTGACTCAACTGACTATGGACTGGTTACTTTGTAGCACCCGCCACTGGTCAGTGCAAACCCTAACTGACAACTCCAAGTTGTTGACAGCCTTGAAATTAGGGTATATGTTTGGAAAGGGTGTTTACTTCGCTGATGTAAGTGCTCTCAACTTCGCTGTAAAAGTTGAGGCTGACGCTTGGTGCAGATGATGTCCAAAGTGAGTAAATAACTGGCAACCCCGCCGCGCACTAATGAAATTTCCATCCGCAGTCTGCCAACTACTGCCATGCATAGTAAGTAGTCAAACTGCTCCGCCGTGCGGCCAATTCTCACCGTTCGTCCGTAGTCTGAGCAACTCGATCGGAGTGCTCCTCCTATGTGAAGTTGCAGCCAGACCATACTTGGAGCTTCAATCTGCATCCTACAATGCTGACGTCGAATGCAAGAAAAACAATAAATTGTGAGCTGTTTTTATTGTTTCTCGACTCATCCTCGAACATAATTTGCGGTAAGGGCTACGAAAGGCATAGGCCAGATACAGCCCATGGAATGGCAAGATGCTGGGGAAGCTTTGGACAATGAGGCGCTCAAGGGGTGTTATATGCCAAAAGGGATTCCATCCGAGTTGAACGCGTTGCAGGCAGCACAGCTAATGTACAACGAGGTAAGATCTAACACTAGTCCCCGTTTCAACGAGCTCTTAGCTGTGTTTTGCAGTACATCGTCTATGACTCCTCGCAGATACGACTGAGATATTTGCTGATGGTGAAGATGTCCTGAATAACTCGCACGAGGGATGGGTGACTTGGGCTTACTGGAGGGTCTCCCGCTCTGATAATTCATACAATATGATCCCATAATATTTCGTCCGTGTAAGATAGTCTGGTTCCCGCTATTGGGCATTGCTTAGCCCCTATGTATGTAGTACTGTTTTTTTTTGGAACAAATTGCTCTTTAAAAGTACTGAGTCGCTTACGTACGCATTATTTCAACCTCTTAGTCGTCCATTATGTCCACTGTGCTCGCGACTCAGGTCAGAAAACACACGGCTCGACCGGCTCGTGCAGCTGGACGTTACTGGAAAGGAAAAGCCCCCAAAGGCGCCGCGGAACTCCCCTCAGACTCTGAAGAGGACGAAGAACAAAATGTACCGGAAGAGGGGGACGTCCAAATAGGCGGGGAGCAAGACATCGTGGAGGAGGAAGATGAAGATGAAGATGAATCTATACCGACAAGAGCAGCGCAGGTCAAGGCCGCGAGAGCTATTAATGTTTCCCTGAAGGATGTTAGTATATCTCAGGACGGCAAGGTCATTGTGGCTGGTCGCGAAGAATCCGGGCGAACTGTGCTAGAGGAAGGTATGTCATGTCAGGATTTTAATTCCTCGTCGTTCCATCTTAAACGCATTACATAGAAGAGGAGGAGGGGTCCGAGGAAGCAGAGGAGGAAGAGGAGGAAGAGGAGGAGGCAGGTTTCTCCGAATAATCTCGTGGTTATGGCTAACGGCCAATGTCATTGTTCAGTCCAGCGAAGAAGAGTCCGAGTCGGAGGAAGAAAAGCCTAAACTGTTATTCAGACCTGTGTTTGTTCCAAAGTACGCTACTGGTTAGCTGGCGGGCTTCCTTGTTTCTAACGCTTAGCATGTTACAGACGTGGACGCGTGACGATCGCAGAGAAGGATGCACTCGCTCAAGAAGCGGAAGAGATTCAACGACGAAAGGAACTTGCTGCTGAACAGCGGAAGAAAGAAAGCCACGATCTTGTTGCAGAGAGCATAAGAAGAGAATTGGCAGAAAGTAAGTCTTTGGTGTTCACTGTGCTGACCCAACAATCAAACAACGTTTGCAGAGGAAAAAGAGGAATTGGTCCCCGATGTGGATGACACTGATGGGCTTGACCCCGATGGAGAGTTCGAGGCTTGGCGGTTAAGGGAGCTTGCGAGAATTAAGAAGGAGAAAGAGGAAGAGCTTCGGCGCGAGGAAGAGCGAGAGGAAATTGAACGGAGACGCGCACTTCCCGAGGAACAGCGGCTGAAAGAAGATCTCGAACGGGCCAACAAACTCAGAGCGGAAAAACCCAAGGGCCAACAGAAGTTCTTGCAGAAATATTGGCACAAAGGTGCCTTCCATCAGGTTGGTAATTGCTCATGCTGTGTACAACACACGGTCTGGTGTATTGATGAAATCCATAGGATGAGGAGATCCTCAGGAGGCATGACTACACCGAAGCCACGGCGTCCACAATCGATGTCTCACTTTTGCCCAAAGTGATGCAGGTCAAGGACTTCGGAAAGCGCAGCAGAACCAAATACACGCACCTTCTGGATCAAGATACTACTGTGGGAAATGGTGGCTTTGGAGGAGGGGGTCCTGTCAAGTCAGGTGGTCGCTCCACAGACGGAGGGGGATGCTTTTTATGCGGCGGGCCACACCTCAAGAAAGGTAAAACTTGTCGAATTGCATCCATGCATTGGCTTAAGAAATGTTTCTAAGACTGTCCTCAAAATACTGGCCCTACCACCGTGCGAGGACCCACAGCTTCTGGAGCTAATGCAACTTCTGTTGCACCGCGTGAATGGGGTAGAGGGGACTCATGGCGTGACCGTGACCGTGACCGTGACCGTGACCGTGGGGATATTGATAGCCGTGATGGGGGAGATCGTCGGTCGCCCAAGTGGGACAGGTCAAGGCGCTTAGATTACGGCCACGAGGATAGACAGGACCACCGCGGTGATCGGGACTCCCGAAACGGCCGACGACGATCACGGTCACGGTCCTTGTTGTTTCATCGGGATAGAGTGGAACCTCGTGACCACGGTGACCATGGTAGCTACAAGGACAAACGACGCCGTCTAGATTAGGTGTAAGTTTTTCTTATGTTTGTTCTTCCTGTACAATACTGTAACAGCTTATAATATTTACCTCAGAGCTCTCCTGCATCCCCTTATTTTATCCATTGGACAGTGCAGGTTCTTTGATTGTTCCGCAACTGGTTTTGGTCTATTAAGCAACGCCCAACTCGTAATAGTTGCTGTGTGTGCGATCTGTATCGATCTCTTATCCAGGGCGGTTATCCGAAGCTCCAGTACTTCGCTGGCAGGTCCCTGCCGTTCAGCCGTTACTATAAACCTAGTCAAGAACGGGCTCTTTCCCCTCTCCACGATCTCTTCACGTATACAAGGTGGGTATGTCCTTCCTTATGAGATGCGAGGCTTAGCGTACCGTTTGAAGGTACTGCATCATGGATCTCTTCATGCGACGAATCCCCCTAGCAGCAAGCGAGGACGACGTTAAGGTGGAGCTTGCAAGGATACTCCATAAGCCACCGTTTCCACTCGAGCCCCAATTGAATTTCGATCTCTACTTTTTCAAGAAGTTCGATACCCGAGGGAAGGTAGGAATCCTCACCCTGCCAACTGTGAGCGCCGGGAACACCTTTCTCCATGCTTATGGCGTGACTGGCGTCCCGGTCAAAGGCGCTCGTATTTTCTTTACTCGCAGTAACAAACCCATCAACCAGGAGAGACTCGCCATACTCAACGCAACGACTTGGCGGGACCCTCGAGCACTACAAGCTGAAAAGGAGAGGCGCATTCAAGAGGGCAGGCCTTATACACTCACGTCATATGGGTTCGGCCGCTTTCTCCCTGACGGTTCATTTTCATCCGAGTGCGTCGCAGAGGGAGAAGCTGAAATTGCTTGCGATCTTGAGCGCCGTCATGTGCGCTTCACACTTCGCAAGCAAAGTCAACGCTCCTACCCGGATGACGATGTTTTCTCCATGCTTGGTATGCTCCACCTAGATCTACAATATGACTCGATCATTTCCGCTTCCTATCTATCCTCGGCGATTGACTCCATAGTCGACAGCCGTGTACCGGATCGTCCCACTCTCTTCATTCGGGCCAATGCATTTCCGATCTTCGCCACTGAAGTCTCCTCGCTCGACCGTCAAGAGTCTAGGCGCTCGCAAGGACTCATCCCTGATACCCCAATGCCTTCTGGGTGCTTCAGTTTGGCGTGTACGTTCGCCAAAGAACAGGATAAGGACGCCTTCATTTATGCCTGTCGGACCAGATTTCGCATCCGTCACCACTCCAAAGAGGCTGATATAGTTATTCACGAGAGGGAATTCGTCACTCCTCCTAACCTCGACTTCCTTGGTGATCTACCCTTCGAACTTGCATTTGAAGTGGAGAAATCCGTCACAAACTGGACTCTGAGCCCGTTTGATGTGCATTCTCTAAAAGGCGCGCTGGAAGACCTCTGCGAATCTCACGGAGACGCAGCGGCGCCGATCTTCCAGAAATTCAGTTCACTCTTGGAAGATGAAAGCGCGGGCAGGAAATCGGGGCGAAAGCGGGCATCTCGAAGGAGGGATTGCCCAGCGCCGGCAACTCTACTAGATCGTCTCATACACGCAATCGACGTGTATCTCGAGGAACAACAGCGGCCAAGGGGACGACTCACTATCACACCCGGCGTCACCGGTGCTGGTGTCTCCTACACTTACCACCTGATCCTCACTCCCACGCGACATATCCTCGAAGGACCTGTCATAGATCAATCTAACAGCGTCTTGCGTCGGTTCGGGCACCACGAGTGTTTCTTGCGTGTCTCATTCCAGGATGAGAATCGGTCGAAGCTCCGGAGAGACCTGGATACGTCTATCACAGATCTGCTGGCTAAGCGGTATCGCCCAGTTCTGCTCAATGGCTGCATAGTAGCGGGTAGGCGCTACCATATGCTGGGGTACTCGATGAGTGGGCTCAAGGAGCACTCGTTGTGGTTCGTCACTCCTTTCCTGGACGACGAAGGAGGGCTGCTGGACGCGCAAACTATCAGGCAAAGTCTTGTGAGTCTTTCCTCCTTCTGATTAGTGCCAGCAGCCTCACCACCATGTCCCTTGTTTTTACAGGGGGACTTCTCGCGGCTACAGCACCAACCTGCGAGGCTGGGAGCTCGCTGGTCTCAAGCGTTCTCAGCCACTGACCCTTCGATCACCATACAGCTAGATGAAATCCGATACATTCCTGACTTGAAGTCGACGTTGGGATCCGACATGACCGATGGGTGCAGTCCTATCTCCCGTGAGCTTGCCGGAGAGATTTGGAGAGCAAACCAGCGAACAAAGAAACGTCCTGCACGCGGAAAAATACCATCTGCCTTCCAATTTCGCCTTGGAGGTGCTAAAGGGATGGTCGTACAGGACAACACGCTGGAGGGCAGAGTCGTCTGTCTACGACCCTCACAGGTCAAATTTGAAGCACCCAATAATCGCACATTCGATATCCAGTCTACATCCACGCGACCAAAGGCAATGTTTCTCAATCGACCTCTGATCGTTGTCATGGAGTATTTGGGAGTGAGCGTCGACCGCGTCATCGAGTTGCAGGATCGTTCAATCAGCGAGGCACAATCTATCCGGAGTTCTTTCAAAGACGCATCAAAGGTTTTGCAACAACATGGCTTGGGCACTTCGTTCCACCTGCCATCACTGTTCCGCAACATGTCTACCATATTGAGTTTGAAGATAGGAGACGAAACGAACGACGACACCTACTTGTATAACGACTTAGTGGCCAAATCCTTGCACTGCGCCGAGACGCATATGTTACGCGAGCTCAAGTATCGCGCCCACATTGCGGTACCGGGGTCGTTTACGCTCCTCGGAGTGTCTGACGAGTGGGATTGTCTTGGCGAAAATGAGATTTATGCGACTGTCCAAGACGAGAAGACCGGCCTATACCAAGAGATCACTGGCAAGGTCGCCATCACGCGTAGTCCTCAAATACATCCTGGCGATGTCCAGGTCGTCACTGCAGTCAGACGGCCGGAGCTGGAGCACCTGACGAACGTTGTGGTATTTTCATGCAGGTGCGTGTCTCTATTACGGAACTGTTCAAGCTTAGCACAGAGCTAACTTTCATTGGTAGGGGAGATCGAGCGCTGTCTTCTTGCCTCGGGGGAGGAGACTTGGACGGAGACGATTTCAACTTAATTCTTGACGTAGGTCATTCCCATCGCCACCCTACTTTACCTGCTGAGGTCATTACAGCCAGAAATACTTCCTCAACGGGTTGCAACACCAGGAGAGTATATATCCTTGCCAATTAAAACAACCCCACACCCTTGTGGAATCGAAGATGTTGTCGACTTTATCTTTAACTACGTGAGCGAACAACATCCAACATCTATTGCTCACCCTCGTCTTGTCTAACCCTTTTGCAACTTAGATTGAGGCCGATCTCGTCGGTCATATTGCCATCTCCCATCTTCGATTCTCTGATCTCGCAGACCCCAGCTGTAAAGAATGCCTCGATCTCGCACAGCTGGCCTCGCACGCCGTTGATTTCCCAAAAACTGGAACACCAGTCAGGTTCCAGGATCTCCCAAAGCATCGAACACGGACCAAACCCGATTTCCTCGCTCGAGAGGGTGCTGACATAGAAAGTGACCAGTACTATAACAGCGAGAAGCTGCTTGGACAGCTTTTCCGTCGGGTCCCCGTCAATGACTGGATGCCAGACGAATGGAATGGCTCTCAGTCTCCATCGGGAGGGAACATCATCGAGCGAGCTCTGACGAGGGTAGGGTTGTATGGCCTCGGACTGAGCCTGGCTACCCCGTCTGAGGAGCTCCATGAGGAGATGTGGTATCTACTAGAAGAGTATGGCCAGCAGCTGCTCGCCATTGGAACTACGCACACCATTTCCAAGAACAAAGATACGCACGTTTCAGAAGCGGAACTAGTGAGTGGAACGATTATTGCCAATTGGTCGGACCATCATAAGAGAAGGGAAGCAGTTGGGGCTATGAATCTCCAGGTATGCGTGTATCTCACTTGAATCGAACGAGTTGGATCTCATTGTACTGGACAGACCCACGAACTTGTTCGTTCTGTGAGAGCCGAGATGCGCGCAAGCAACGCGGCTAGTCGTGAGCAAGAAGAGGACGAACTCTCAGATGACGGGGAATGGGACGACGACGAGGACGATTATTATCGAGAGTCCCGTTTGATTGCAGAATCATTCAAACGAGCTTGGGCAGCATGGTGCGTTGCAGAGGAAGAACTGCAGCAGGAACCTCAGTCGTATGGATCCCAGAGTTTCGGTTTGATTGCTTTGGGAAAGATGTTGGAGTTGATCAAGGCAGCTAAACTGCTTGTGTGATATCCAGGATCAGTCAACGGTCGTTGTAAATGTCCATGTATGTCGTTGTACGATAGGTAGTAGCAATTCTTGAGTAAACTGAGGAGACCTCAGACCTCCAGCTCGACTGCTAGAGTGATGTTGCGAACTTCGCTGCTTGATGAGCACGACACCGAGGTCACGGTCAGAGCGAACGATTTTGTAGCGCGACTACCCAACTATCTGACCTTATCACTGCCGCCTTGTTCAGAGAGCACAAGGGATTCCCCGTAGCACAAATGTTCCTAGGCCCATCGGCTAGTGACCAGTGACCGCTCACTGCTTCCGACTCCGACGTGGAACGTGGAGGCGCAAAGTGCCGAAAGGCTGACCCTCTGACAATATCACATCATATCACATACCTAAAAAGGAAAATAATGTGATCACAGGAAGGGAGCTCCTTCCAAATGCAGAAGCTGTGAAAGTCGAGGACGCCTCGATGTGACTTTCTGAAAGGGTTGTCCCACTGCAATCATTATCCAGTTCCGTCATCTCATAGATTGCTCTGTTCTTATAAAGGTCCCTCACAAAATGTCTTCATCCCATCCCATTTCGCCCGCCTTTTCCTGTCTCCAAACGCCATGTCTTCCCCCACCTCCCAGTTCGTTCACTTTTCCTTTCCGTCCGCCACCGACAACTGTAAGCACATAAAACTCCCTTTTATAATATACACTCATTGTTCCACTCTACAGCTGACGTCGGTGACAGTGAAACCCACTTTGGGGCGACATCCTATGACTTTCTGTCACCCTCTTCATTGCACGATCCTTTGGTGCCTCCCGCCCACCAATGGCCAACCTTTGATACAGCCGTGATGTACATGGTCTCACCTCCATCCCCCTCATCGTCGTACGAGTCATCCCCGTCTCCCATTGTCGAGGGAGAGCCACTTCCGGAATTTCAATTTCCCTCCACCTTCCCATCCTCTGCAGCCTTGGCAGCGATGCCCATCCCTCCCTCCCGTTGCTCTTCACGCAACAAGTCACCTGACCATATCCCCCGTCCAAGGAACGCATTTATGCTCTTTCGTTCCGCATTTGCCGCGGCTCAAAAGATCAGCACCAATATCGAGCACGACAACCGGCACATCACGCGCATCATCGCGCACTGTTGGAATCGCCTATCAGAAGCGGACAAACAAGTCTGGCGCGACAAGGCTACTGCTGAAAAGGCTGAGCACGCGCAACGCCATCCTAATTACCGTTTCTCCCCTGTCGGTCGCGCCAAAAAACCGGTGAAACGCAATGTGCGCCGGAACGGCGTCGAGGACAGGAAGCGATGCGAGAAAGTCGCCGAGTTGCTCTTGGCCGGAAAAAACGGCAAGGAGTTAGAGAGTGCTGTGAAAGAAATTGACGTCGGAATCAGTGCCTCCGAATGCTCGGATTGCAGCCAAGTCGTCCCGCTCCCAAGTGCTGAAAAGCCGAGTTCGGTCTCCAGTGGCTGGCATCCTTCCAAAGAGTACTCTGAGGATTGCAATATTCCACCTTTTCGTAGCCCCTTACTGCCACCTGTGGCCATTGCATCCTCCCACGGAATAGTGGACAAAACCATTTTCCTTCCGGTGAGCATCCAAGCATCTTGACTGACGCCTGGTACTGACGATCCTACAGCCTCTTGCACCTATTGCCCCGTTGCCATCGCGCCTCTTTCAACCACAGGCGTTCTATCCCACCAATTCGAACACATCGGAGGCACTCTTGCCAACGACCTTCTGGGAGTATCACTACCAAGAGCCCCACATGAGAGATGGCATGCCTTCTCCGCGTTCCATTTCACCCCCTGGTAACTTTCAACCTATCATGGGCTTCTTGCGAGACAACGGTACCGCACCAGAACCATCAGTTCCTGATTTCTCCCACTTTTCTTGGAGTCAGTCAAATAATTTCTCTTCTACTGGTTCCTCTACCTCCTCTTCGTTGTATTACCACTAGTCGGACATTATCATTTATCGATTCACTTAACTGGTTGCCTATACCACAACGACACTAATCTACACTTTTCTTTTGGAGTTTACTGTATTTGTTCTTCGTTCGTCCTCACGATAGCCACTATGTACTTCCCAAAATCGAATCTACGACGCTGCGCTGGTCTTCCTAGAGATGTGCTCAAAGGCTGCTACCCCCAGCTTCCCCAACAATGTTGCGCATCCCACGACCTTTGCACCAGCTCGATGCATGCGACTAACTGCCTCAGGCGATGTAACGCCCCCGGCACCAATGATGACGATCTCTCGCAAAGCAAGATCCTGGGATTGAGCGAGTAGCCTCGAGAACGAGTACACATTCCCGAGCGACAACGAGTGTATCGCTTCTCCGGCGAGACCCCCAACACCCGGTGGCACGGCAAACTCCCCAGCATCCCCGCTCCCATCTACCGTCTGATCTGCGAAAACCAGGCTGTTCCCGAGTGTATTGGTGCAGGTAAAGAACGCGAACGGGTTTATGGATCTATCGGAAGTTGAGTCCGGACGAGAGTAGGCTGCAATGCCATTGACGACGTCGACGAATTGTGTCGCTGCAAAGTAGGGTGGCAGCTTTATCCCGATCGTCAGAGTCTGGTCTTTCCAGAAGAAATCTGAGAAGACGTCGAGGAAAGGACGGAGGCTGGGGAAGTCGTACGAGGGTGGCGGATGTCCTTTGATATTGGGGCAGCTGGCATTGAATTCGACAGCGACACGCGACGCCCATGATGGATTGAAGGCGCGGAGCCCCTGGATGGAATTGAGCATGGTGCGGAGGTCTTCTGGGGAGGAGTCCGTGATGCTGATGATGAACGGCTTGGTCGAATCAGGGCTCCTTTTGAGTATCCTTCTGACCCATCCTTGCGGTCCTACGTAGTTGAATAGGGGATGCGGCGAGTAGCCATAGGAGTTGAGGGACGATAGTGAATCCTTTAGGAAGGCGACCTTCAAGGTAAGTGCCAGTTAGAACTCGGAAGAACGGATCTCAGGGAGAACTGATACAGACCGTGTGCGAGGAGTCTTCCTTGAAGCCCCCAAGAGTCGCTGTCCGGGTGGTCACAGCACCAGTGTACGGACAATCGAACAATTCTGTAAGCTGTTTCTCGTCTGAGGCCCATGCACAAGACGTGTTTACCAGCGGTGGTGAGATCGTGATCCCATGAATCTCGACCATCATGTCCTACCAGGTGCTTACAGTAAGCGCTCACAGAGCCTGGAAGTTGGCGAAGTTTTCCATTGCTGTCGCTTGAAGGCGGCTGGCTCTCATGTCAACGACAAATGGGAGGAGTTACTGATAACGGTGCCAGATAAGATGTCTCGGGCAAATCTTCGGCTTCAACTTGCTTGCCGTATCCGTGGTCGGTACATGCACGGGACTCTACAAGTCTAGACTCTGCTGAGGTGTGCGCCCAATGCCTGGCAGTATGTACCTCATGCATTACTTCAATATTTCCTCTCGTTCTAATACCGACTTTTCTAGTTTAATAAGAATGGTAGTCCGTGATGGATGTTGTTGGGTGGGCGTGCTATGGGCAGTTACTCGTGCGGGCTGTGCCCGGTCAGCAAAGGATTCCTACATAAACGAAGGAGACTTACGAAACCCAGTCCATCCAGAACGGCTTCGACAACCCCAGCGGTAAATGATGAGCAACTAAGTGTATTCAAGTCCCTTGGTACAGATATGTATCGCTCGATCGGTGGATCATTATCAATGATCATGTCTGCAATGTGGGTCAGAATGAAAACAGTGAGGATACCATACGAATGACCCACATTCATCCTCGTTCTCGACACTCTTCTCGATCGCATCTGCAGGTCTGCCGAACACCGCTCTCCACACCTGCGTGTGGATGGACATTAAAGCGGGTAGGAAGCGGACCTCCCGCTTGGGTGCTTTGGAAGACGACTCAGCACGCCACACCATAAGTTCAAGGACTCTTATTCCGACGCGGTAACCCAGCGTGTTGAGCCTGTGATGCACGTTGCACTCGGCAAAACTATTTGAAAGGGATGGAAGAGCCTCACCGCCGTTCTAGATCATTGATACCACTGACGCACTTCTGTGTGTACTGTACTACCTCTGAAAAGAGGAAAGCAAATGCAGACGCAGACACTTCAGCTGTGCGGGTCTTGTTGAGGTTCCTGTCATAGATATTCGGTCGGAGTACCGGTTTTGGAGTGCCAAGGGTTGTATTGATAGAGGGTGCTGATGGCAGGGAGAATCGGGCTGAACCAGAAGTCGGTGATAGATGTTCGGCGGATGATAAGGAAGACCCTGATAGGACTGAGAAACGAGAATGAGGTTGGGCGTACTGCTGCATCGCAAGGTCTGTGGTGGAGGAGGAGAAGGTGCTGTAACTGGCAGTGCGATAAATGGGACACGTGATGATTGGTGGAGGTGCCTCACGACCCACGGCGTGTGTGAGCAGTCAATTTCGAGCAGTCACGATCTCGCGCTGACTGGCAGCCGAGCGAGCGATTGGACATCCGAATAACATCCCCTGACCAAGTCGAGAGCTTCATTTATCATGCAGATGGCGAATAGAATAACTGCTCTTGATCCCGACACTCCCACTGGCAGTCGTGCAATACATACCTCGTCGTCCCTCCCTGACATTTATTTGGGTTCCCCTCGTCCTCTTCACAGGCTAGGTTCATTCCCAGCTACTAGACATCATCCTATGACTCCGACAGGCCTATCCTCAGTTGATCTTCAGCAGCATATCTATAATTCCCTGCTCGAGTCCCGCACCGCAGATGTTGCTCTCCATGTCAGGGGCACATGGGAAGCAGTTTACAAGCTACACAGGGTAGTCCTCATCCAATCGGTGAGGAGCTCCGCTATCTCGAATGTTTCCATGCTAACGTAGAATATTACAGGGATTCTTCAGCTCGCTCTTCACAGCTGGTTTCCTCGAATCACTGCCTAAGCTCAGTAACCACCTGGGACCAGAGCAGGTCGATATTGTCTTCGATGATCGCAATATTACACGTGCAGGTATGTACTCTCTTCGAATCATTATGGTGATGTAACATTTCTGACCAATCGAAATTGTTAGCTTTCGAGTGCGTTGCCTCCACCTTCTTCTGGCACAGTATCTGACAGTTCTGTAGAATATGTATTGCCCGCCTGTACGGTGGGGGGCCACCTCTCCACCTCTCTCCGTCACTAATCCCCACTACGCTGCATCCACTCACGCCATCTTTCCCTGGTCCCGCACTACCGATCGAGCTTCCCCAAGGACATCATCCAGCAACCCCAAACTTCCTTCTTTCACTCCTTGCGACTTCCGTGTACCTATCCATTCCCTCGGTCGCATCCCAAGCTCTCAGTTATATACTAAATACTGTGGGACCGTATACCGTTGTACATTATCTTATCGTTGCTACGGGCACAGCGGTCGATTCAGCCGGCGAAGATGAGCCAGAAGCAGCTGTTGGCTTGGAGAAGATCGCCGAAATTGTCAGGTCGCCGACGATTACCAACTCGACCCCACTCTACCAGTACGCGAACTCAGACAAGTCAGACTCCCGGGATGTTTTAGCCGACCGACTCCACGAGCTCGACATGCAGAAGGAAGACCCGGCAGAATCTGACAACGAGTCAGAGGCTGGGGACCGGCCGAGCTACGCCTCCTCCTTCAATTACGGGGTTGTTTCCGATAAAATTGGTGAGGCTGCTGTTTGCTGGCTTGCGAGGTGGGGACCGGATATGCTCGTATATGAGGAAAAGGCATCCCGTGCGAGAGATCAATCCGCTGCGCCTGTTGCAGTGTCTACTCCACCCGTAGCTTCTCGTCGGCGAGCGGAAACTTTGCCATCCCGGTTATTATTAGAAGATGCGTCCCTACCAACACCTCATCGTGTACCAGTCATATGGGCGAGAGGGGGGTTGACATCAACTTGGATACGAGGGCTCATTTCCTCGGATTCGTTGTTCGTCAAGGGAGAGCGTGAAAGATATGACCTGGCACGCACTGTTGTTGAGCTGCGCAGAAGGCAGGGCATTGACGAGGATGAAGAAAGGGACTGGGAGGTTATGTTTCGTGAAGGAATTTATTATGAAAATATGGTATATTGTGATTCCTCCTGCGAGGTTGTACCTTTGCTGATATTTTTCTGTTTTCTGGAAGCTTGTCGATGACATTATCGCAATATCACGGGACGTCTCACCAACAACTGGACGAGCTTTTGTCCCGATTTCGGTCTTACAGGCTGCGCATTGGAATCAGTCAATACTTCGTTGTCACATCACTGCGAAACCTGGTGGTAGTTCGGCGGCGGGGGCATCTAGCCCGCCACCTCCACGCGATAAAGAACTCGGCCTTTGTAGCACCACTGCCGAGATCCTCTCCTGCCTCTCGAAGCCTCAGCAACTATTCGCACCAGATGAGAGGCACAAAGTCTACTACCCTGTTGCACAAGATTCGTCGTTGCGCATTGGTGACAGCAATGGCATCGAGGGGGCATCTATGGACCAATTATTTGATCCCCCTACTCCTTCAGCAGATAGCAAATCGCCGACTCGCGCCGCAACCTCCGAAGCAAACTTTTTCGGTCTGATGGCAGAACGGAAGACTGCTTCGGAGTGCGTTTCAAGCGATGTGACGGGCAAAGCTCGCTGGTCTCCATATCCTCCATATCGTTTTGCAGTCGAGTTCTGGGACATCGATTCGCTGAAAGAGAAGTCTCGCCTCCATTCGCATACAATCTGGTATGCTGGGAGCTTGTTCAATGTATACGTCCAAGTCGTACGTAAGAAGGGTATCCAACTAGGGATATACCTTCACCGCCAGTCAAACGTTGACCCCATTCCTGGCCCTTCTGCTCCTGTGCAGGTAGTCGGTAAAGGTGAACGCAGCCATCAACGGGTGCCTTCACTTCCGCAGCCCATCCCTGCTTCTTTATCCTCGTCCTCTGTGCATTATTCGCCTTCAATCCATCCACCGACTCGGAGTACGACCCCACACTCTACCCCTTCCACATCGTCGGGAGCCGCCGTAACCTACGAATCGACCGGCAACTCTATCCCAGCTACAGCCACGCCAGTCGCTCCCATCCAACCCTACAGAGACTCCAGACCCAGCGTCTCCGCCTACTTTTCCATCTCCTGCACAAGTTCTACAGGGTCTTCGATAACGCGCTTTACGAGCGTCCCTGACGTGTTCTCAGTCAGTCAGAGTTGGGGGTGGAAGTCTAGTTCGTTGAGGACGGAGATTGGTGAGATTGGGGCTGATGGACAACCTGTGAAGCCGCCGGTGCCTGCGCCCAGGGAACTTAGCTTGAGAGCAACGGTCGTTCTGGGTATTGTGTAGGCAATGATCTGGCCCGTTTTTCGTGACTTGTTGCTTTTCTGTTTCCATGTTTCGAGTCGAGAATATATGCACCTAGTGACATGACCGTGAACTTGAGTCGAGGAATAAACCTGAGCGTTCTCCTCAATGTTGCGCACAAAACCAAGTCTGGTATATTCAGATTCGCCCGTCCTAATGGTTGTGGGGAATCATATCGCATCACATGAGATGCAACATGTACAAGTTCATCAGTGAACAAAAGATTGCGGTATATGGATATTGCTATGTGAAGGAGCACAAGTGACGACGATGCCCCGAGTCTAATTAATGATATCGTTAAGGGTAAAAAAGGGTATGGATCGGATCCACGGAATTGGAACTCATGGCCTTGGGCGAGGAGTGAATTTGAGCAGGCACCCGTCCTTGGGGAAGAGCGTCGCGATGATTCTGTCCACGCACGTCAGTGTTGTGTAAAATATATACCACGACCATGGTAGACTTACTGGACTTTATCGCTCTCGGGTGTAATATGGTGTTCCCAGTCCGCGAGCACACATGCTATGGCGAGGACGAGCGCCATGTTCATCTGTGCGTACTCGATACCGATACACCTGTGAGGGCCACTTCCAAACACGAGATAGTTCTTCGGGTTGGTGTTGGCAGAGCTCTTGGCGTCGAGCCATCGCTCGGGAAGCAGTTTGTCGTGGTCGGGGTATACCTCGGGGTCGTGCAAGGAGTTGTAGAAAGAGGGAATCACCATGCTGTTAGCGGGAACTGTGTAATCAGGGGAGATGGGGAATGCCTTGGTGGTCTTGTAAGGAACCTGTGATAATTTGTCAGGCGTATGCCAACGGAGGTGGAGAAAGTATTATTCACCATCGTCACTGGGGGCTTGACACGCATGCTTTCCTTGACGAATGCCTTCAAGTAGGGCATTTCCTCGAGCATTTCCAGAGTCATGGGCTTGTCGACGTCGTTGGCTCGCACGCGATACTGTTCCTCGCGAATCTTGGCCAAGATGTCAGGGTGGTCTGCTAGATGTTGGAAACCGTAGATCAAGCCACTGCTCATGGCATCCTGTGACGCAAACAGGAACGAGAACACGACCATAGCCATCTCACGATCGCTGAAGTCCTTGCGGCCTTTGTAACCAGGAGCTTGCATCTCCTTCACCCACTCGTCAAGCATGCACTCTGGCTCAGCGCCTTCTGCGATAGCGACCTTGGCCCTTGCAGCAGCAAGTTCCAGCCATTTGGATGCAACCTTGCGAGCTCGGATGGCTCTGTAAACCTTGGTTCCAGGAATGGCGAGGGGGAAGTTGACAAGCTCGAGGGCCTGAGTAATGTCCCAGTACTTTTCGCTGATCTCGACAGCGCCATGTTCGGGTATATGGTTACCGCAGAAGACACGGAGAGACGCGTGCATGTTCAGATTACGGGCCGTCATCATGATTGATTGGGGTGAGGGGTCCTTGGCGGCGTTGGCGAGCCATTCATTCAAGTGTTTGCGAGTGATCGCATCTTGGATGCCAATATAAATGCTTCAAGGTGACGAGTGAGGCTGGGTAATGAATTTGACATGGAGAAACCTTACCTAAGAGCCTTGCGGGTGAAAAGAGCATTCAGGATTTTACGGTACTCTACATGGCTTTTGCCGTTGAGGAAGACCCTGCGAGAGATGTGGTCATTATCGCCTCGAAAGCGAAGAAGATATAAACCAACCAATTGTCGGGCATGAGGATCTGTTTTGCAGAGTGTACGAGACAAGGTTCTGCGTGATTTGGCGAGTTCAAGATTCTACGCGAGTACTCGTTCGATGAAGCCATTACGATGAAACTAGATGGGGTATCGTGTCAGACGACGTAGTACAGCGCAAGGTTGTCACTTACATGTTAAAAACGCTGATGGCGCTGAGTGCGCCAGAATTCCATTGGGCCATATAGCCCTCCATGGTGGGCTTCATGGAGTCAGCGAATTTTCCGATGAGCGGAATGGTCCATGTCGCGCCAGGAAGGTGCTTTTTCTTGTACCTGTACACGGACTGCTCAAGCACGAGAAGAGCGGCGACCAGGGCAAGCGTGGTGTACAACCAAGTGACCTGTTTGGAGGTCGTGGACATGAAAAACGAAGGGATTGGTATGTCGACCAGTGGGTTCAAAGTTGAGGATGGCTTTGGGACGGAAGAGGAATAGTGGCGAAGTAAGGACGCCATGATGAGCAGTAAAACCCAAACGACGACTACCAAGAACTAGGTGGAGGTCAAGTTTGGGCCAACGAGAAAGCCTTAAGAAATTAATGGTGAAGCGTTCTCATTGGCTGAGTAAATTGTAAAAATCAGTCGATGATAACCGCGGGTCCGTGAATCCGTACCTGTTTACGTCACGTTAACTTTGGAACGTCTCATGCCGGCCACTAGCTACTACTAGGCATTGAGCGCTTGAGCTCAAAGGTTTGCCTATGGCTAATTGCGCGCCCTGATGAGTGCCACCACGGACACTGCTTTGAATAACGCACCAGAATCTACCAAGAAACTCGTCTCTATTATCCCAAAGAACGGGTGCGTGTATGCACGATCCGAAGTATATGACGGGTTCTGGTCACTTGGCACCAAGACTGAGCACGGGCCGAAGGCTTGAAATGAGTACTACTAGAAGGAATCATTTGCGACGTATCGTACACATTTTCAGTCAGTGGCGCTGGCAGTCACCATAGTCGGAATTGATGTTGTTTTTCGAACCTTGGGACAGAATCGGATGCAGACTACGCAGTGGGTAATTCCGCCCGTTCATTGTGACAAATTCATAATAATAAAAAACGATAGTTCAACTCCATTCAAACTTGCCAACTAAACCAAGAGGGTAGCCGCGACAACAACAGCAGCTCCAAGTACACCCTGCATACTGATCCCTACGCTGACTCCGGCGCCAGTGGTAGTAGTCGGAGAAGAGCCTGAACTCGAATTCGCTGTCAAGTTCACTGGGGGAGGTGCATTGGCAGAGGTCAAGGACATGTTGACATTCGGAGCGACAAAGGTTGGCCCACTTCCACCGCCCGTGCCGTTGGTGTTGGGTGCAACCCAGGGGACATAATAGTCAGGGTTCAAAGGACCAGGAATGGTGCCTGTGAGGTTCAACAAGGGGAGGTTACTGGTCGTGAGGTCGTTGTTCTTGTATGAAGTAGCATTCGCGACAAAGGCGAAGACGTCTGGCGTGAGGAAGCGTGTTAGAAGTGGAAGCAAGGAGGAGGAGGGGCAGCGTACTGGAGACGGTCTTGTTGGTGTCCTGTCGGCCAAGATTGCCAAGGTCCCAGTTATTTTCGACAGTTGTGAGACTATGACGGGTAACATGAACCACTACCCTGTCAGAACGGGAAGACGTCCTTACGTTGAGTAATGAGTATAGAACGTATCATCTGTCGTATTCCAGAGATTTTGAGGAATCACACCACCAAGCAAGACACTGTACACTTGATTGTTGATGTTATAGTCTTCGTTCCTGCAAGACAAGTCATAAGTGGGAACTTTTGTTTACAAGCAGTTTATATACTCGTCGAATGTCAGCAAGATCAGCGTTTTCGGCGTGTTGAAGTTCGGGTCCTGGAGTAGTGGCACCAACCAGTAGGTAAGCCAGTCTGTAGCATACTCGATGGTGGTATCGTGAGCATCGCTATATAAACTTGAGTATCAGGGAATAGGCCAATGGATGTTGACGCACTTGCGAATATTAGGAGTAACGAAAATCCATTGAGACAGGGTGTTGTTGTCGACCTGAAACACGCGTTAATGAGACGCAGAAACGGAAACGAAAAACACAACGAGGAGAGCACTCACATCGACAGCAAAGTCATTAAAGTTCCGAATACGCGCGGCACGCGTGGAGTTGAGGCCGACCGAATCGTAAATAACCAAGGGGTTGTGTTTGCGCACGTAGTACGTGTAACCATCGGGGTTGGTAAAATTGAAGCCCGGATAGCCGTCGCTGGGCATGTTCTCCTGGTACGACGACCAACTAATGCCAGCCAGATCCAACAAATCAACTATCGTCGAGATGTTGGTAGGCACGTCAACAAGGTTGTCGCTGCTCAGTCCCCAGAAGTCGCCTCCAGATGCTGCGATATAGTTCGGTTCACTAGGGTGGGTGACACCATAGTAGCTCGACAGAGTGATACCCTGGCTAGAGAGGTTCTTGAAAACAGCTTGCCCAGCAGCTTGAGCAAAGTCGGTGTTTTCAAGCCAGATCTGAATGAAACGGTCGAAAACCTTGCCGGGTACGTTGGGAGTATTGACGATCGTGCCGTTTGAGTTCCCAACGTAGAAGGAAGAGGTCGAGGTTGGCCTGCGAGCAGGTGTAAGAGCTGGCAGTGACACGCTCAGGGAGACGATAGCAAGTTGACTTACGCGGGGGCAGGGGGAGTGAAAGTGGAGGCGATCGCCGCCGAAGCGGTCCTCGCGACTGCTGCAAGAGCGACTGCGTACTTGAATGACATTTCGTTCACGTCCGTCACTGAGACTGCAACAGCTACGAGAGCTACGAGAGCTTGGTTATAAAGGCCGTAATCCACACCGCCGGGGGAATTGGGCCGTAGTTGCACATGATGCAAAAAATCTCATTGATTCTAACGGGGCGCTCGCCTGACAGTTACGGTGACAGTAAGGAACGCTGTTCGCAGGGGATTCTCAAGAACGTTGTAGCTCCATCAAGAGTTAACGCAATCATCAGAGGGTTCCACTGGCACGTGAGTGGCCACCACCTGAATCCAAGACACGTTCGTTACTACTCCCCACCAACCCACACAAGATGGTTTAGGGATTGCACCGCCGACCGGGAGTTGAGTGTCTTTCGAGCATATCGGTACCTTCATCCAGACCAGCGGATAAACATGTAGCAGATCAATCGGCGAATACTTGGTGCCACTTCAAGTTCTGAATGACACACAAAACTTACTATATGTAAACGACACACGTACATAAGTAAAGGAGAGACTGCATAGTAAGTAGATCTCAGAAGGAAGTCGTTTGCGTCCAGAGCAAGACGTTTGTTCCTTACGAATACCTCCGCGAAATCAACGTGCATGCCAGTGCCAGTGGTACAAAAATATTGGACTTAGGGTGTCCTTACCTTTCCTTACCTAGTTTCCTCTTGTGTTGCTGGTTGCGTTGCGATTTATTATTATCTTATGGCACATGTCAGATACTTGGCAGGCAACAGCACTGGATCACATGCACAGACCATATCAACCATACGAAGGCCTTAAGGTGGACAGAATCCGAATGAGCTGAGCTGAGCACCTTTACCTTGCCAGAACCTGACTAGCATTCATGACGAACACAACGGTTTGCACTAACTCACCTCGAGGACGCCTGAATCCTGGCTTTACTGACTTCGGTGGGTCACTTCAATGATAAGCATCACTGCAATCGCAAATTTTTAACGCGAGGATATATTACTTCCCTGTCCATGGATAGGCAACATAGACCTTCAACTTCACCTGAACTACAGCAAAACAGCCCCTGCGAAGACGGCACCGATGACCGACATCAAGAGGTGGGCTTGAGCAAACCCACCGAGGGCAACCCCAGCACCAGTGCTAGTGCCGCCAGACCCGGTCATGTTCGCAGCGGTCAAGTTTACTGGCGCTGGTGCAGACGAACTGTTCAAAGCCATGTTCGTGCCAGGTAAAACGACCGTTGGACCACTTCCACCACCAGTTCCGGAGGTGTTAGGAGCGAGGTATGGAACCCAGTAATGAGGGTTCAAGGGTCCGGGAATCGCGCCGCTGAGGTTCAGCAAAGGAAGATTTGACGAAGCAGTGAGGTCGTTGTTCTTGTACCCGGTGGTCTCCGCGACAAAATTGAAGACGTCTGACAATTTGAGTGAGAATTGATCCCATTAAAGCAACGTTAAAGTGATGACAAGACACGTACTGGCCACGGTCTTATTGGTATCCTGACGTCCAAGGTTTCCGAGGTCCCAGTTAGCTTCGACAGTCGAGAGACTAAAGGAGCTTAGCATCCCATGGAAACAAAGTTATGGGAAGGAAGATACTTACGTGGAGTAGTGTGTGTAATATGTAGCATCGGTCGTGTTCTTCAGGTTCTCTGGAATGATACCGCCAAGAAGGATACTGTAAACCTGGTTGTTCTCTGTAGTTGTCTCGTTTCTAAGCCGATCAGTAACTAGTCCAAAGGGTTGGGCCAAAGTTCACTTACTCATCAAAAGTCAACAAAATGAGGGTCCTGGGAGTGTTGAAGTTGGGGTCTTGAAGCAAAGGCAAGAGCCAGAACGAAAGCCAACTAGAGGCGTAGGCGACACTGGTATCGTGACCATCACTAGAGGTTTTCCATTAGAGTTCCCAATCAAAACAAGCAGAACGCAACACGAACTTTCTCAGGTTAGGGGTGACGAAGACCCATTGAGGGATCGTGTTGTTGCCGAGCTTAGAGCGAAGATGTCAGCTGAAGTCGGGCGATCTACGTAATTTGACTTACATCGACAGCAAAGTCGTTGAAGTTTCGGATGCGAGGGCCGCGCGTCGTATTCAAGGCCACCGAGTCATAGATGACGAGGGGGTTATGCTTACGAACGTAGTACGTGTAGCCATCGGGGTTGGTGAAGTTGAAGCCGGCGTAATCATCAGTAGGCATGTTCTCTTGGTATACCGCCCAGCTGATGTCCTTCTCGTCAAGGAGGTCAACGACGGTTGATATATTGTTAGGAATAAATTCCAAGTTGTCATTATACAAACCCCAGAAGTCACCTCCTGCAGCAGCGAGGTAGTTTGGTTCGCTCGTGTGGGTGACACCATAGTAGGCTGAGAGTGTGATGCCCTGTGTGGATAGGTTCTGGAACACAGCCTGGGTGGCAGCTTGGACGAAGTCGGTGTTTTCGAGCCAGATCTGGATGATGCGATCGAAGGCGGCCCCGGGCACAAGAGGGGGGTTCGTCAACGTTCCATTCGACGCGCCAATGTAGGAGGGCGAAGTGTCTGTAGGACTGGGAACATTATCATATCAAGTTCAAAGTCCGCGAAGAGTAGTATCAACAAACGCACGCTGCAGCAGGTGTTGTGAACGTGGGCGCCACCGCGGCACAGGCGGTATTGGCAAGGGCGCTCAACACAAGAACAACAGGAATGGACATGGTCGGTCAATACTCGAGGTTTTGAACCGCTGTCACTGCAGGGGTACGAGATTACAGTCGCTTCGTCGCGAGATGCGTCTGATATTTATGCGACGGTACGTCTTGCGAGGCTATTTTTGCAGGGGGGTTCACACTCTCCCCAAGCTCCTCTTCCTCGCCAATTCCCCGACGATTCTGGCAGAGAGACCTATTTTCAACGCTGGTAAGTGCAGAAAATTTCCAAACTTAAACCACATATACTCGTTCTGCACGCGCGAACGCACGTTTGTTTCTTTTTTGTCACCCTTACTGCATGAAATCTTCACAGACTTGCATTTTACAGACAGTTATGTTTCCCTTGCCCACGGCCAAAAGGAACGTATGTGTCGGAGATCACGTCCGGGTCCGCCAAGGTTTTTCTATTACTAATGCTACTGGACTATTCTGTGCGCGCACCACGAACGTTTCTCCATGCACCTGGCGGGACCTCGTCGCTCTGGCACTTGTCACACGGCAAAGAGGCACGCTGGTGCTCTCTTTGTGACCATGTGATGCAACTTGATGTCGGGCCCCATGTGTCCGCCTTGCCAGTGGGAGTCTGCCGGAAGCTTTATCCCGACTCGCGTGGGATTCTCCCCCTCTGCCACCTGTTCGCCCATTCATGGACAGTTTGTCCAAGAGAACAGAGTTCGTTTCACTGCGCACTACCTCTGCGCATGCAATCGGCGCATGTTTTGGCTAACTTCGGTGCGTCCATTTTTGAGTCTGGAACGTGTTATGGCGAAGCGGCCGCGGCGAGAACACCCTAGGAGCACACCAAAATTTATTTCATAAAAATCGGAGTACTTTCTGGCATCCCTTACGTTTGAGCTTCAAGGTCCGAACGACGGTTGCATTCCTGTCGTGACAGCAACAAGTACTCTGCGGACCCCTATACACGGTTAGGTTATCCGAATCCTCCTAACGATGCTGGCTCCACTGTGCTTCGTTGCAGTCTTCAGGCTCTTCAGGTCACCTTAGCTCGATCAGCATGTACGATACGGACTACCAGTCCCGTGCTCCTCTGCCGTTGTGTGCGCGTTGCCATAGCCAACACGACAAAGGCCAGGGTGTTGGTCGACGAGTCGTTTCGCCGTTATGAAGAAGTTGATAATTATCGGGAGTTCGCGAAAAGGGGAGAGTGAAAGTTCTGTTGGGTCTCTCGTCCCCGCAGAAACCACTCCACTCCCGACGACTTACTCCGATGCTCCTATCAATGACTCGTCTATCACCTGCAGTTGTAACTCAGTTAAGCGTTCTTGCGTGCTGCTATGCAGCTTCTGCGTGTCCGGGTTGTCTTGCTAGGCGACGTTGATATTTTTGCGGTGTAAAGGTGTAAATCTGGCCTGTGGCTTTCGATCCAGAGAAGCATTCTCGACTCGGACACATCAGCACCAGCGATCTCCAAGCCTTGAAAACATTAGTTCCCATATACATTATGCATCAGGAGCCAATTAATACCGTGAGTCATCGTGAACCATAGTGACTCTTCTGGAATTATTTTGAATTCCTTATGCTTTCTCAACTGCCCAGGCTCGCTTGCTGCTTAGGATCTATTGGGACTGTCCTTGTTGTTCCTCACGTTTGACTGAGGCAGAGCCACACCGCGCATCATGCCCTCACTTAAAGCGCCTTGTGTGTGCATCAGTGCCTTTACGGATTCTGCTTTAGGAGGGAGCCTGGCGATGATTGTCGCACTACCACCTGGCAAGATTATCGACGGAACTTATGACGCCGACTTTATGAGAAGGGTCGCCCTAAACTTCTTCATGTCCATCTTGGTGTTAATCTCTCGCCCTGATTCGAAGGCTATGTCAGAACCTTGCTCCTATGAGCTAACATAAGTGTCATTTGATGACCTCAATGCGTTATCAGATCCGAATATCAAGGATGACGACAAAGATGTATTCGACGTTCGCTTCTTCGTGGGTAGCTACGCACCTGTCATATGTGCCCATGGAATGTTCGCGGCCACGAAAGCGATTTTCTACAAACTGCTCCCCGGACTAGACTGGGACCCCTCCACATGCATTGCTCGATTCCGCACTGGAGAGGGGACCCTCGTGTCTTCGCGGATGGTACCTAGCGCAGAGCCTCGAGTAGATTCGTATGAAATTGACTTACCAGCAAACACCCTCGTGGAAGTTGATGCTGTGGAGAAAGTGCGGATCACGTCAATCCTGCGCGACGATATTCACAGGCGCAGAAGCTGAACCAGAAGGTCCTTTGCATGTACACTGTGGCCGAGACTGCACCCGGCTCGTCTCTAACATCCTTACCACTCTTACGCCCAACAAACACACCACATTTGTCTCAAGGATGTTCGCACCCCTGAATAGAATTACGGAAGATCAAGTCACAGGTTCTGCTCACTCCATGCTCGTGCGGTACTGGACGGCACGGTTGGGATCCCAAAAAGGTGATGGCGACGTGATGTATGCATGACAGGTGAGCCGGAGGGACGGTGATTTTTGGGCGAGGGAAAGTGGTTATCAGGTCGAGAGCAGTGTGCTTTGCGGAGGGAGAATTGGAGATCTGAAAATGTCGAGGTTCCAAATTTGGCGAAATTTAGGGGGCCAGTTTAATCTGGCAGACCCTTCTGCGGCACCAGCCCCATGGGCAATATTGTAATTGAGATTGCGCACAGCTAAAAGGGCTCAAGTCCATCATGCACAGGTTCCTAAGCAGGAACTCGATTTACCTTGCTTAAGCAGATCATCTGATGTGATGTTGGCCAGTTTAAACGCAAGGCAGGTTCGCTTTTCAGGTTTTGACGATGATCTTCGAGTTCATCAATGCGCGCAGGTCTCTTTTGTTTGAGTAACAAGCGTGTTCGCCTCGCCACCGGGAAATAAAGGTCAGCGCCCACGCCCCTCAGTCTTTGTCAGGGGAACTGGCGTGGTGAACCTTGACAGCGCGGGAGACATAACACTGCTTGTGGGCGTAAATAGCCCAAACCTTGGGACCGCGGGCAATAAAAGCCAATAAACCACGGAGGCCCATATACTGACCCGCTGCCTGAGAACGTAAAAAGTAAACCTGCGGGACGAGCATTCCAGGGCGAGTCCAAAGTGAAGGATTCAGAAGGACCGCAGTGCGTAAGTTCCGGCAGGATCATATCATGATCATGCCTTCAAGTTTGTTGAGCTGTCCACGCTCAGGCTGCGACAGGTCGCGTTGGGCCGCATCAGAAAGCGTTCAAGCACAAATAGCATATATACCGCTGCCCAGTGAGTGCTGATGAAACATGGTATGGAAAAAAAAATACCAAATATTATGATAATATTGTCACCAACGACGTTTTAGATCAAAATCGTGGCACAGATTGGATGACATTTTCATCTAATTATTTGGGCGGTTTCAAATTTTCACTTGATTTGATAATACAACACCGCAACCTTCTCAGTCAGACGCCGAACCAATTGGTCATAATTTACTTATATAAATACGACGGTTTAACCAGGGTGAATTGTTGTCCTGACTGCCAGCAAGGTGAGAGGTAACGATACTCGGTGAATAACGATGGTTCGTATGCTACGATTCTATTGCCGCCGATTATCTTTTTGAACGTTATCATAGGTCTTCGTCAACGACAAGAAGTTTGCTTGGTAGGTAGTGTTTCCCATGACGCTACCACCGCCTACGCTGACTGATTACCTTTAGCGAGTCATGTATTAAAGGCCACAGATCGTCTTCTTGTCATCACACCGAACGCCCATTGTTTGAGGTCAAGAAGAAGGGTCGTCCTGTCTCCCAGTGTCCAAAGTGTCGCGAGCTTCGTCAAGCAAAGCGTGTGCATTCAAGATGCACCTGTACTCCCCGACAGCCCACTGTTGATAAGATCCCTATACCGGCGGCACGTCCTGACAAGAAGCGTACGTGCCCTGCCAGTCACTGACCCGGACACGGTAACTGATAGAACCCCCATTTCGAAGCACGTCGTTTCATGCCCAGCGTCCCCACTCTACCTAATGGAATATCGGATGCTTTTCAGCCTACCACCATTTCCATTCCTCCCAACTCAAGACAGCTGGGTAAGGGACTCCAACTATCCAACACAAGCTGATTTTTGATCACTGGGTCACAGTTGACTCACTTCTCAACCCTTGTTACTGCGATGATGTCAGGCAGTGTACATGTGGATCACCATGCGTCGCTGGACCCAGTTCATCCGAGAGACCTGTGCACCCTGGATTAATGACACTGGCAGAAGCAGCGGTCATGTTTCAAGAGCTACCGATGCAGAAGTCCACCTCCCCGCGCTCAATGGACCGACCTTCAGGTTCTTATTCTTGCATAGATGAAAGGCCTTCGGTGCATGTTACAACTCCTCCCCAACACTTGGAACTGCCGCCGATCCTCGCTGGATCGACCTTTTCAGGAACAATTCCGGACTTTCCAGTCATACCTCCGCTTAGTACAATCAAGTCAATCGCAGGATCTGGATGTACATGTGGTTTCAGATGTACCTGTCCAGGATGTATCGAGCACCGCGGCTTGGAACATGCTGAGAAGGATCACAAGGACTGTACCGAGGGATGTGGTCACTGTGTGGATCACACCACCGGCATTGAATTGCCTAGTCAAGATACTTCAAGTTGGGGTGGAAACTTGGTTGATACTGTCTTTGCGCATACAGCTCCACTTCCCAACCCACCTCACGATCGTCGGGCGGTTATGAACCCAGGGGATGTTGCCGTGTACCCCAATGAGCTGTTCTCGGGATCATCAAGCGACACCGATGAACGCGGTGCTGCATTTGGGCTAATGAGAATCCCGAAACTGGAATGTTACCGTGGTCAACGCGGTCGTTTATCCGATGGGGGGTCTTCGGTTGGTTGCTGTGGCAATTCCCAGTCCAAAAGTGCGTGCGTTGCAAATCGTGATCTTGATCTATCCGGTCCCTTTGAGCTGACGATCGTCATCGTGACTTCATCCTCTGACAGGATAGCACAACGCAGCCCTGTTTCTGCCGCGACCAGGTCATCATCCACACCATGATCGATGGTTCAACCTGAACCTCACCTCGTACGGCTGATGCCGGGCTGTTTTCGCGTATTCGGATCCTCATAGTCTTGTACATATTCACAGCACCTCTCAACGACACCCCCGTTTCCCTCGTCCATATATTGATAGCCTCTTTACACACTTTCTGATAATGGTTCCTTCGATTCCTGGTCACATGTAACTCTCTAACCCGGGTCTTATGTACGTGGCATTACCTTGTAAAGCTAGCTCGCAAAATTGGATGGGAGATTATGTTCAAGTTGGCGCGCCGTGATTTGAACCCTTTTGATGCAACGGCTGTGATTGACTAAATGCGGTGGTTCTTGAGGAGGGGGATCGGTGCGTGATCCAGGCACTACGTACTTGGACGTGTGAGTGGAGCGTCACGATGACGAGCTTTGAGCTTCAAACTTATCAAACGAACAAAGGGCGAGTTCGCAGATACTCAAACAAGCTGTCGCCGCATCTCGAGGTGCGCGCGCGGTCCTTCAGCTCATTCTGCCACACTGTCGATACCTGGGCCTCAGCGTCCGAGCAGCCACACGCCAGATAGCTCCAACTTTCTTGGACGAACAGAAGCTCGTGGATCGACGAAGAGTGGAGTAGCCAAGGCTCCACAAATACACACGCTCCACAACTCACGTACTATCCGTCATATAAACAAGTTGATGATTGAGATACATATAAATCGAGGCAGGCATGGATACAACAAGAGATGATGAGCGTGTGGTGGACGGTACAGGATAGCTAAGTTCATCCAATCCAAAGTCGGAGGGATAAAGACTGATGTGAGCAGGAAACGCAACCAAGTCAAGCATCGACAGATCTATAGAGAAGGGGCATACACCAACTGACGTGAGTGATATCGTTCGAAATGGGGTTCCAGGTGCGCCGTGGATATATTTCAGTGGTTTTCTAGTTGTTGAAAGGGTCACAGCGCTAGCCCTGCTAGTCGACCACTCAGTATTGAAGGAACGTTAATGGAATGACAGCATGGGGTCGTGAAAATCGGCAGAGCAGCTTGTCCAATGCCTGCACTCTACATGGCCAGGGGAAACAGATTCGATCCTGTTGGCTCGCCTATCTAAGTGGAAGGATAGTAGGATGCTGGAGGAGACCCCATTTAAACAGATCATCCACACAAGACGAACTTGTCGTACACACCTGTGGGCAACTTATGGAGTAAGTTGTTCGATCGCTACTTCGCAGGGCCAGACGGAGTTCCTTTTGATGACAGAGACGGTCCACCTAGCATGGACCAGGTTGCGCTTATGCTCGTCTGTTTTGCAGACCCGCCTGCCATCGAAGAGGGCACACCAGATGCAAAAGCGGTCTGCATGGCTTCGTCGCTGGGTAATTTGTACTTGATACTGGGGCGTTTATTGAGCGATAGAGCACCAGTTTTATCTTCTCTGAAAAGTTCTGTGGGGCTGGGGCCACGTTTCCCTTTGGATGGCGACGATGTTATGCCCGATGATGACGATGCGGAGGTAGGAGGCTGGCCACCATGGCCACCGCCTTCTGATCCCCGAGGGCCAGCAGTGTACGTGACGTTCGGTAAGGAGCGAGTCCTGTCGCGGGTGCCACCCTGTACCCGTCCCATGACGGCAACCTCAGCTGTATCCATACCTCCGAACCACACTTTAGGTGCTCCGCGATCATCAGACTTTCTACCCCTCTCGCTGACGCCTGGCCCAAGCTCGATCTCAGCAAAGTTACCCTCGTCACTTCCTCCGATGTCGCCCCATAGCTCACGTTCCTCGTCCACGATCTCCAAGGCACCTTCGATCACAGCGGCATGGACGAACACATATTGTCGTAGGCTCTGGCACAGGCTCATTCGTTGTTCACGCATATCCTGCACGACCATACAGATAGGCTCTGCCAACGATGAGATCGGCGGTGGCGACAAATCACTGTGCAGCTCGCGAGGTAGCTTGTAATCGATGACTGAATGACCCGCAGCGCGCCGGTCAACCTTGGCAGCTCCAAGATCAACCGACTGAATTACCGAGTCTTCCGGTACGCGTGGCATCGGGGCGATCGTGGCTTTCTCTTTAGCTTCTCGATGTGCAGGTGCGTCCCTGACCATGCAGTTCCTGTTCGTTGTCTCCAATTCTTTCGCAGAGCCCGCAATGTTCGCGCTGCTCTCGAACTTGGCGGAGGCAGCGTTCTCGTCTGATGAATCAGACAGCACTTGGATGCTCTTCACATGCCCCGTCCTACTCCCCTCGACTTCAGCACTTGCCACGCTCTCAAATTCCTGAGGGGGGCTCATCAACTCATCCGAGCTAGGTCCCGAACTTGGTCTCGAAACCGGCTCCTCAGCTGCGTCAACGCCAAAGAACGAAACACCCTTCGCAGGGAGGGCCGGAGTGGAGAAACTTGCAACGGGCGACGACCCAAGAAACGGTTTCTGATTCGACCGCCGTTGGTGCACCGCAGATTGAAGGCCCGTGGTGTTAAAGGTGGTCACAGGGTGAAGCGGTGCGGAGACAGAACGCGAGGGGTGATCGGCGACCGTATCCGATCCGAGGCGTGTACCTGAGCTGACGTGAATTGCGGAGGGCTGACGAAGTGGAACAGCACCCTTGGACACGTCTTCGGGCGACGAAGAGTCTGTAGAGGAAAGGCAAAGCGAGGTAGCCGAGCTATCGCGCAGACGGGCACGCATAAGACTCATGAAGCTAGATGATTCCATGCCCGAGCTTGACCCAAATCGAGAACCGGAGCCAGTTCCAGTTCCGGTCCCAGAACCCGAATTTGAGGCCGATATCGACCCTGAGCCAAATCCCGAGGTCGACTTTGACACCGAGGAAGGTGGGGGGTCCCCAGTTCCACTGTCAGCTGCGCTCTTTCTTTCCCCACCGCTTCCACTCGCTGATCCTCCCACTGAGTCGTCTACCGAATTCAGTGCAGATGGACCACTGCTAATCGACGCGCTTCCTGGGGACCTCTCTCTACTGGGAGCAGGCAGTGAAGATAAAGACATAGGCATGTCCATTGGCGGAGGAAGATCCTCCTCTTCAGCGCGCGTATGCGTCTGGTCGGATACCTGTTCCGCCCACTCGCGCGTGGATGATGACTGCCAGCCAGGCTTTTTGGGGTCGTCGAGTCGTCTCTCAGCAGCCTTATCACCCTTTGATGCGTCGCTGGCTCCAGCGCAAGGAACATGCATGACCAGCGATTCTGAACTCGAACTCTCCTTTTCGCCAGGGAGATTCGTGCCATGATGGTGGTGGTGTCTCCGGCCCTTCTTGCGGTCGCCAGCAGTAACGTAGAGCGGGACCGTGCCGACTATCTGAGGTTGACCCTGACTCTCCTCTGCCATCTCGGCGACGGATTTGTCGACGTCCATTCCTTCCCCTTCACCGATTACGCTGTCATCGCCTCTGCTCCCTCCACTGACTCCTGTCTCTGTGCTCACATCTGCATCCTCCGCACCGCTCGCCCCGGGACTCGCACCAAGCCCGTGACTCGTCCCAAGAATAACACCCGCCGCCTTCTTCATCACATGCACTTCCCTACTCTTCCTCAGTTCGCGCCTCACACCATCTAACACTGCATCAACAGCGATAAACCCTCCCGTCCTCCCAACTCCAGCTGAGCAGTGCAACAGCACAGGGGCCGGTTTACCCAGCGCAAACGCCGCAATCCCTGTTTTGAGATCCAATTCTGGGTGCCTCCATCCTCGTCCACGCTTCTTCAACGCTCCGACATCCCCAGTACCTCCACTAACATGAGCCAGGGAAGAGAAAAATGACGTCCTTTCATATCCTCCGCGCTCGGAACCGCTCCCCGGTGATTGACTCCCCGACAGACTCACACTCCCAGGGCTCAAGCTTCCGCTCCCCGCTCCACTCCCGCTCGGACTGGGACCTGGAGTGCTCTCGGCTACAGCCTTCTCGACCTGCCTCACGAGGTCCAGCACGCCCCGCGGATCTTCTGGGACGTTCATATCCGGCCAGTCGAGGTACTGCAGGTGCGTAATTCTCCGTGGTGGAACACCAGGGTAGGACATATGGCTGAGTGCGAATGTGCGTGTTATCGTCGTGGGCTGAGCCTTGCTACCCCTACCATTTCTCGTGGGCGGCTCCCGCAGGGCAAAGAAGAATCCCTGTTTGGAGGCGTCGGTCGATGAACGGTGAACACTGGGCGATGTGGGTGGAGAGGTGGAGAGAAGCTCGAGTCGGAGGGGACCATATTGTGTATCAGTCCAATATGTCCCGCATTTGACCATGGCATTTTCGACCTCACGGGTGAGCATGACAATGACGTGAACATTCTGTTCCCAGACAAGGCTGAAACAAAGATATCGATCAGATGTCAAGGATAAACCAAATCAGAGACCAGATGGGAAGACTCACGTCCAGAAGTCCATAAACGTAGCAGGCAATGGTCCCTGCGTCGCGATATACCGTTTCCGCGTGCCTAACGGTTGGACATACGATGCATTCACGTAGTCATCCGCTGGCGAAGCTGCTCTCCGTGATTGAGATTTCGCATCAACCGCAGCCTGCTCGTGAAGCCCGGGCACGCCTGCGCCAACACCGCCTGAAGGAACAACCAAAGAGGTAGAGGATGATGTAGTAGATGTTAATGCACCGATAGGTGGCCACGGGCGACCCACGCGACTTGGCAGATGCAATCGAAACGACGACGGCAGCGGGCCGAGCGATGGCAGACTAGACGCTGAAAGAGCAAACTGTGTTTCCCCTGTCCCCTCTGCTGCAGTCACACTCTTGTTGTTAGACGCAGCAGAAAGTGCCGAGACCTGAGGCGATCGTGTATGCATAGGTGTGAGCATGGGCCATGTTTCCATAGGGGTATAGAATGGTGGGGTCGGGAAAGGAACGGCTGTGGCTGGTGTAGGAGGCTCGGACATGCGAGTGTCCTCATCGGTAACTTCAATCTCGAGCCTGATGTGAGGCAAACTTTGCTGCTGGCTCTGCATTTCCCCTGCCTGTCCACCCTCACCATCCGCACCGCCATCACTACTCGTCCCCGAAGTCCACATTCGCATATCAAAATCGACCGAATGTCTTGACGTTCCTGGAGTAGAGCTTCCCGTAGCGGTTGGCAGTTGATCCAGGTTTACCCCAAACCCAGGACTCGACCGGCTTCGCCGCTCTTTCTCTTTCTCTCTCTCTATCACCTTTCCTTTCTCTCTTTCTCTATCCTTTGCGCCGCGACCCCGATCTGCAGACTTTCCCTTGTCTCGCTTACCCGGATGTGAGCCCTGATGACGACCGTCATGGAGGCGGACGCGGGCATGCTCAAAAGGCCAGATGTGGGTATATCTACAATGGAGAAACTGAGTGAGCACCGAGGTTTGACTTTGCAGATGACAGTAGTAAAAGGCCCAACAGAAAGCGAGAAAAAAAGAGTGGTGGCACCGTATGGTAGCCACACCCGCGACGCGGAGCGAGCGTACACACGCCAAGATCCCCGAAGGGATGCCCCAACGTAAGAAGGTGAGGTCAACTCGTTGACCAACGCCCAAGTTACATTCAAAACGAACGGTCAAAGTTCCATCCCAATAGACTTCACGGTGCCATTGTTCTCCCATGATGTCACATGAAAAGCACGGAGAAACTCCTTCGAGGACGTGTCGAGTTCCACAATCAACACGTTCACCTACCTTGGATCCTGGTGCAGACAATCAACGCAAGACGCGTCCACGGAGCACAGGATGAAGGAAGACAAGATGAAGATAACTACTAAGATTCGAAGAGGAAAACAAGAGAATCAAGGGCAGGATGCCAAAACATCCCAACCACGACGAACCTGTTCTTTGTTCCCTTTTCTACGCCAGCGGTGATCGAAAATGGGAATGCAACTGGATGTGGAGTACTAGGCACTGTCTTCGCGCTCATCGGCACATTCGCACCTCCTGTGGCGCGATCACCTCTGAATACCGTGTATTGCTTTGCCGTCGCAGCCGCCATAGCTCCCTCGCTTTCCCTGGAATGATGGTCCATGATTGTCCGTAATCGCCTTTGCTCCGCGAGCTCGATGCGATAGAACTGCATTGCAAGTGCCTCTGTACCTTCTTCCACATCAGGGTCATTCTCGTCAGGGTCAGATGTATGTGGATCGTCGCTGGACTCGGACCCGGATTCCAGTGCAGCACATGCGGGAGAACGCGAGGAAGATGAGGAATGCCTGACAGCAGAACGGCGTGCGATATCCTGCAGCCATCGAAAAGGAAGCTCGTTGATACGTCTCCTCACGCGTCTAGGGAGGCGCAAAGGTATGCGCTCGGTGATACCCTGGGAAAGCTCCACGTTTTGTCTGATGGTATCAAAGAAGGGATTAGCAGCGCGGGACTGGATGGCGGCTGGGGTCTGAGGGACGACACGGGTGCCACCTTGAGCACCGACGGCTACGGCTGTCGTTGTAGAGGAGAGGGAGAAGGCAGCTTTTGGAAGATGTCTCGTTCTCAAGGCGCCTGAGGTTCCAGTGGCTTCTGTGTCGTCTTCATCAGGAGTGAGCTGTTCTGTGGTGGCGAGTTCGCGAGCCTCCCTCCAGACAGCCTGAAAACCGCCACGTACCCACCCCAGCTCGCCGGTGAACCCCTCTGCGCGGAACTTGCGCAACAGTCCAGCAATGTTGCTAGTGTCGGGTGTGAGGGCGGAGTCGGCATCGTAGACTAATATACGTGTCGCACTGGTCCAGGCTGCGAAACGGGCGCGGGCGGAGGGAGAAGGAAGCATTTGAGAAAGCTTCGAGAGGGAGAAGAGCGGACGCTTGAGGAGAGTGGACGGCACGGATAGGGAGAGAGCACGGTGGATGCGGGCTGATGCGTGGGCAGCGTGGGGACGGATGTCGAGGATGAGAGTGGAAGGGTCTGAAAGGTAAGAGGCGAGTGCTAATGGTGGTACAGACGTGAAAGCTTGTGTAGCCACGACGCTCTGGGGCTGAGGTGGGGAACTAGTCCCCGCTGCTGAGGTAGGTCGTGGAAGGCGCGAGGGTGGCAACGGCATGGAAGGGAGGGAGAGGGAAGGATGTTGTGCATGATCATTCGACTGTTCGGAGCGAGGATGGGTTGGGTTGGGTTTTGGGACTTCGCCTGGAAGGAGACGAGCGGTGAGGAGATCAGCGGATCCGAAGCGGACTGCAATAGCTTGGGCAAAAAAGTCGTGGGCCTCTGCTTGATTGGTGTCCTGACCGGTGAAGGGGACACTGGTGAAGAAATCGTCTGACATCCCAGTTGGATGGGAAGAAATGGTAGGTTGGATTTTTCGTCTTGTGTGAACTGTAGGGATATTAGTTGACAGCAGGAGCGAGTACTTTTGAACTGGAAAGACTACTTGCTGTGTTCTGTTTAGATTGACCCTTTGAGACAGACAGACCAGCTGGTCGAGGACGAGTCGAGGAAAGTAATTTGTTTTTGATAATCTTCACTTTGGGGAAAATGGGCTATGTAGTTGTTCGCCCTGTGTCCCTTGTACACCCCTACAAATCATTGTACTCGTCACGAGGTATGATGTCAGAGTCTAGACTCTGTTCCAGACCCTGTGATGTCACTTCACGTGATCTTCTTCTTTCCGCCGTACCTTCCGAAGAATCCGACGAATCCCACGGCGTAATGTGGCGGACACTACGTCGTCAAAGATGGCGACATTTCTTTTCCATGTATCAGGGTAGCCATGATACCGGTTTCTTGATGAAATGTGCACATAGGCAAAGCGAGATTCTTCCCCCGGCGCTGACCGTCGTCAACGACATGGCTCCACGTCTTTCCTCAGAACGGAGCAAGTCCAGTATCAGTCTAGTTGCAAAAGCTCAGGAAGTCTCACTATTACTAGACGCAGCTACTCTGGCCAAGATGATGAAAATTGGAAAGGTCAGCATCGACTTCTAGTACCCAGAATCAAATCCATGGCGAGCAATCTTTTTTCAACATATTCACCGCCCTCCCAAACCAAATAAGCAGATATGATCATTACAGGTCGGATGGACGAGGTCATTACACGCGAAAAGATCTCTGACTGGAGGGGTTATGATCATGATACTAGTACTTGGTACCCTACGATGGCACCAGAAACTGTTTTTGCGTTTTTGCCAATGAGATGCAGTCACTCGTTCGCGCGCCTATGAGATGAAGCTCCCCGTGCGAATTAACTACCATTCTGGGTCGAGCGCCTCATACGCTTCCAACCGGGAGTGTCTAAACTACAAGTTGCTCTGACATTTTACCGTTCCTCGTCACCCAGTAGCATTCCATTCTAGTTTTGTCTTCCTGTCGGTATGCAACGGTATGTCTTCCAAGTCTAAAGCAAAGTCGGTCGGGGCCAGGTCTGAATCCGCTCCCAAACCTCTCCTCATCGACCCAACAACTGCCACTACATCCTCCGCCCAGAGCAAGATAGACCTCATGCACAAAGCACTCTTCGCGCCCTTCTCTCACAAGAAAGAAGATTCGACAAGAATATTCTCAGACCGTCGGTGTACACTCTTCCCTTCCACCTCCCGCTCCACTAACCCCACCAAATTCCGCGTTTTTTGCCCGCTGTTTGTCATGTAGTCGCGCCCGTGATCATGACACCAAGAATGATGACAGCCGCAGCCACCGTATCTTCTCGTCCCCGCGGTCCACTGAACAGCGCTACCAATGGAGGCTCTAGAGTAGACTTTGCAACCCTCGGACGCGCCCCGATGCGTCTCACCCTCGGAAACCGTCGTGTCACGTCTCGCGACCTCCAAGTGGCAGAAGCGACGGAAGAACTACTCAACGTCGAGGTCCCGGAGCCGGAAGGAGTAGCCTCGGATGTGAGCCTCTTACGCGGGTTCAATGCGACGATTCCGAGCTCCGAGAAGAACCGGACGAGGAGACGACAGTTGCGGAACGTGGACGTACCGAAAGTTGGGTTAAAGAAGTTGGGGTTGCACGCGAGGGGGATGTTGGAAGACGAGGATGCAGATGATGGGCAGAGTGTGGCCAGTGAAGAAGATGTTGTGCTGGTCGGCTCTGCGAGACGGAAGGGGAAGAGGAAGACTAGGGAGAGTCTTAGCACTACCAAGATCTTGGGGAAGAGCGAACTCACGCGACAAGCAGACGAGATTGCGCGGGACAAGGAGAATCTGCATGTACGGCGGGTACGTGCACGTCTCCTGATGATGTGTCTCCCCCTCACTTCACGTATCCTGTCACAGAGCTTGGTCCAGAGTGAAATCACCGAGGTTCAAAACAAGATCAAAACATTAGATTTAATACGAGAACAATTGGAACGAGATCTCTTGAAAATCCAGGAGGATGAATTAGAACTGGATGATGAACGTGCGTGTGCATTTTGGATGGGCCACATAAGACAGCTCACGACGAACCAGTGGAAGGCGTTCGGGAACGCTTGGAATTTGAAGACCTAGCCTCCAAACATCATAAGCTTCCTACAGCACAAGCCCCCCATGTCGCTCCTTCACGACGGCGGAAAGGTATTTACTTGGATTACATGGAGTATATGAATCGCCTATGACCCCTTCTACAGGACCTGTCTTTTTACCCTCGGAACACGACGAGCTTCCTCCCGCAATTGCATTCATGGTACCCTATATCCTTCTTAGTTCTGACACATGTTCACCCCCTAACCTTAGACCCTGGAAAGTCACCTAACACCCGTAACCGCCTTGGACTTCTCAGAACCATACGGAACGTTAGTCAGTTCTTCACAAGAGGATTTGCAACCCCGGGTCTGGGACCTAATGTCAGGATCGGAAATTGGCCGTCTACGGGGACATCGCGGTGCAGTGAAGTGCATTCAGGTAGAGGACAACCTATGCCTCACTGGTAGCGAAGATGGTTCTGTTCGATTATGGGACCTTCGTCTCGTTGACGACAACTGGGAAAAGGACGGACTCAGTGATGTAGCTGAAGAAGACGCGAGTTCGTACACCGATGGAGAGCTGGTCGAGAAACCTAACGGCATAAGGTCTCGCACTATAAGCGAGGCTAGCACAGACACAGAGGGACCTTGTGTAAGGATATATGACGGGCACAGCAAGGCAGTCACTTCTCTTTACTTTGAAGATGAGTGTCTGGTAAATCGCATCTCTAGTTGTCATGCGAGCAACATCCTGACTCTCCGTAGGTCACGGGTGCGTCTGACAAGACGCTGCGCCAGTGGGACCTCAACACTGGTCAATGCGTGCTAACGATGGACATCCTCTGGGCGATCTCCCACTCCCAAGTCGCCCCACTTGGCAGTCAGTTGCCAATCTCAGGGCCTATCGTAGCCGCAGGCAACTTTGCCGTGCCAACACCCCCTTACGCGGATGGTAGCTGGGACATGTACCAAGACTTTGTTGGGGGTGTCCAGTTCTGGGGTTATGGACTCGTGAGCGGGAGCGGAGACGGCGCAGTGAGGATGTGGGATAGTAAGACTTCTTGGTTGTTTTGTTCGTGCCGATGACTGATTGTAGGGTAGTGCGTACTGGCCAGGCGCACCGGACACTGCTCGGACATACAGGGCCTGTTACGTGCCTCCAGTTTGACGAGATCCACATCGTCAGTGGCAGTCTGGACAAGTCAATTCGAGTGAGTGTTGATGCTCCATTTCATCTTGGTGGTATACATCTCAATTGGTCTTGGTTTCCCAAGATATGGGACGTCCGGTCAGGCGGTGTATTCGAAACTCTAAAGTACGACCACGGAGTGACCGCCCTGCAGTTCGATACTCGCAAGGTCATCGCAGCCACAGGCGAGAACGGTGTCAAGGTATGCTGCACAGGTCACTTTTACGCTCCGCACTGTCTGAGCGCAGTTTCGGTATTTTTGCTTCAGATATACAACCGCACGACTATGCAGCACTCCACGCTCCTGACGAATGGTCACACACGGCCTGTGGATCGCCTCCGGTACATGGACCGTTATCTCGCTTCAGGCGGACGTGATTCCACTGTGAAGATCTGGACGCTTTAAAATAACGCGTGGAGCTTCACGGACACCATTGAGCTCACTGACGATTCAGACGTAGAGTAGCATAAGTAATCCCACCAATTGGCAGATGTAGCATACACAAATATACACAATTCGTTTTGTTTGTTCGTCTTCGTGGCAGGTTTCTTCTCATGTTCTAATTGTGCAGGTTTGTGGTGTGTTCAAGCTGGCTGATTACTCTGGTCGTTGTTGAACGTTGAGAAGCCGTGGTGGGTTACTGTCGGTTATCATAGCGGCGGAACGAACACCGAGGAGCCGCTTCCCTGAAAAATTTGCACGCCTTCGTCGTTTACGTTGGTGTCCGGAGGGTTATACTTAATCATGGACGCCCATCGAATTGTGAGTTACTGGAAGCGATTATGGTCCCGTGTACTGACAAGTATGACAGATGGTTCTGGATGCGGGGCACATTGCAAGTCTCGGAGGACAAGAAGGTGACAGGGATGTACTAGTATTGTCCGATAGGTCGAACCTCATAAGCTCCTGCAGAGAAGTGGGGGCGTCTTCCTGGCCGTAGTGGAAGCGAACACGGTCAAAGAAGTATTACTGGCTTTGGTAGAAGCTTCGGCATAGGACAGTGACAGAGAACTATTGCCACGCTTATAAATATAAAACAGCATAGATCACGAAAGAGATATTGGACAAAGCAGCAAGCAACACGACAAGCAAGAAGAGGGAAGGGAAAGATCACTGAACCAGCCTGTACGGACATAAGTTTTCCTCATGGCAAAGATCAAGGCCGCCTGTAACCGGGGCCGTCGTCCCGGCCGTTACGAGGATGGTAGTCTCTGGGAGGTCGTCCCCCATCCCGCGGCGGGGCAGCGTACCTATCGCCATCAAAGTCATTGTAGTGGTGGCCTGGGCCACCGTATCTCCAGTCATGCCGCGGAGGCGGGCTCAGTGAGCGACGCCTAAGGGAACATGGTTTCTAAGTTCACAATATTTCATGCGAAAAGATCAAGCCTACCGATATCGAGGGCGATCCATACCGCTGCTATAATGAGGATATTCACGAAGTGGGGTTGTTGGTCGTCCACGTCCCTCTGGCGGAGGACCAGGAGGAGTCCGTGGCCTCCCGCCATGCAGTGGAGGCAGAAGTCTATCGTCCATCGGAGGCCGCCTATCATACCGCTCATAGAAATCACGAGATGGCGGCGGTGAAGGTGGTATATAACCCTTCGGAGGGTAATCTCTCTCAGGTCCATACAGTCCAGGCCGGCCATGGCGGGATGGAGGGGGAAGAGGGGGGAGAGGAGGGGGGCCCCGCATGCGATAGTCGTCATAGTCACGGCGCGGAAGGGGAAAGCCCATTGGAGGGACGTCACGAGAGTCACGCGGAGGGGTCATAGGTAGCCTGTAATCCCGTCCCGGAGGTGGCATGGGAAGATAGTCATAAAAGCGAGCATCCCTTGGTGGTTGGTACCTGGTAAGTTCGTCTCGATATGGAGGGAAGTCCCTAGGCGGAAAAGGAGGATGGTCACGAAGGGGGTGTATGCGGTCGAATAAAGTCGGATCATGCATTGGACCAACACGACTAACGACATGTGTTGAGATCTCACCTACGACAAGCTGGAGAAATAAATCACTTACGACTGAGTCGTTTGGCGAGGGCATTCCCTGTTATATGTTTACCTTAATATTGTGTCAACTAAAAATTAAAGCAAACCTACCGTGCCCAGTGTCCACTTTCACCACATTTGAAGCATGCACCGGGATCCTCAGACCGTTTAGCAGTACGTCCACGGTTGTGAGAAAGCTCGACACGAATTTTATTTCCCATAAAAAATCCTTCATGGTACTTCGCGACACTTTCCTCAGCAGCCTCCTTGCTCTCGAATTCCTACCAATAGTAAATGACGAGTCAATACCAATTACAAGGACAAATGAGTATTGCCTTACCACGAACCCATATCCGACTCTGCAAGGAAAAAAAGACACGACAGTTAGCGAAAGACCTTCTGCGGCTGCTGCTAACTCACTTGAGTTCGATATTAGCGATGTTCCCAATTTTTCCGAAACAGTTCCGTAGGTCCTCCTGGCGGGTATGATCAGGGAGGCCACCGACATAGACCTTGGACGGCTGGGCGGCGCAAAGAGTTTAATACGAGGCGAGCAGTGAAGCGACGGCAAGAACAAAGCCAGGACCAGTCCAGGGAAACAAAGTGCCTCTACACATGACTGCCCAAGGGTACTGAGACCAGACGAGCAAGCAGACGAGCGCCACGTTGGAGAAAGACGAGGAACCAGTCGTCGCGTCCTCACATCTCGGAAATCGGGGCAGCAGCAGGACCAAGTACCAGTTTCCAAGCAAAGCTAACAACACGACATAGGGCAGGGGGTGGCCGCGCAAAGAAAAATGTGTGGACAAGACGCAAACAAGACGAGGGACAGGGCACGGGATAATACGGCGGGCGGCAGGCAAGAAACTAAACAGCACAAACAAGAGGATAAGACCTAAGCACCTTGAGTTGTTTTTCTCGACCAGAGTCTGCTTTGTTGCCAGAAGTATCTTCGTCAGCCTTCATGACTTCCGGAGCCTGTCCAGATGTACCAGTGTTGTCTAGGTGGGTGTCGCCTGTCGTGTTTTCAGGTTCGTGGGCGGTGACAGGGCCCATTGTACCAAGACCCAGGTCGTCAGCCGAAATCCACTTGTCTCTGGTTTGTATATTAGATTCCACTACTGTCGAGGACGCCGCCATAGGTGGATTGTTTCAACGTGGATTATTGCTAACAGAAATGAAATATTTATTATTTGACTAGTTATTTCATTATGGTTGTTTATGTGATCAAAAATATCTCATGTCAACTCTCAGTCTGCACATATGAAGACAAAGTGATAAACTAGATTGTCCAGGAGTCTATTAAGCGGATTTAAACAGACCCATGAATTACACTACAGGAACCCAAAACAAGTCCACAACGAGTTCATATAAAAGTGTCACGTTAAGATGGTCCAATGCCCTCCTCACAGAACACGCTTAGTACACTCAGGCGAGAGTCCACAAGCCGCCCAAAACCACGAGGGTAACAACTCCAAAGAGAGTTCTGGCGTTAGCAGCAACAGCGCCGTTGGATGTCGAGGGGGAAGAACCTGAGCCGGACCCTCCAGACCCTCCGCTAGAGCTAGAGCCGCCGGCTGGCAGCGTAGGGACAGAAGTGCCAGTGCCGCTCGCCAAGCAAGACGAAGCCGCCGAGTTAGCTGCACTGGCGCTCGAGGGTGCCTTGGAGTTAACAGTACCGTTCCCGCCAAAGCTACACGCTGTAGGGTTGTTGTTGTTGCCAAGGTAGTACTGGCTCATCACCCAGGACAACATGACAGCTGTGCACAACCATACATCAGTGAAAACGATCATTAAATAGTAGGAAATTACGGACTTGGGTCACACTCAGACACGGCACCATACACACCAGTGGTACCGTTAGCGGAAATTGGAGCACAAGTTCCGCCAGATTGCCCGAGCAGGCTGCAGCCATAATCGAGCAGCGACCCAACAATCGCGCTGTAGTTGGACGTTGTAGGAGTAAACTGGCAACTCAAATTGTTCTCCAAGCACGTGCAAGCAGCGATATTAGGAGTGAATGGCAGAGTAGTCGAAGCAAGCATATCGGTGCTCTGCTGCGGGCAGGCCGGATAGCTCGGGGATCCAGCGCCGCTTTGAGAAGGCGAATTGGGAGGTGCAGCCTGGGTATACTGGGTCTCGAGGTTGGTGAAATCTTGGCTGACAGTAACGGTGCTACCATCAGGAGAGATCGTGACCATGCCGAACTCACCCTGCACACTCTCGGCAGGGAAGTACGAAAAAGCAATACCACCTGACCAAACAGGGGACATGTCGGAGCTCAGGAGAGCGGCAACCTCGGTCCACACACGCGGGGTAGATGTGATGCAACCGAACTCGCTGAAGTAGGCGGCAACGTTGAAGGAAGAGAAGAGAGTCTCTGTTGCAGAGTAAGAAGCTTCGAACGTCGAATTACCACACCATTCGCTGAATGGTCATGGTTTATGTCAGAAGGACTGAAGACAGTTTGCACGCGGTACTCACTAGTTGTTCAGCCCGTACAAATCAATAGCAGAGGCGCCAGAGTTGGTTCCCGAGACATCACAAGAAAGGTATTCTGCCAGGGGATAAATCCACGATGAATCACCATCGATGGCAGCATAACCGACAAGGGCGGAGGATTTGATAGAATTGCTTTTGCGCATGTGAGTAACAAACCTGGGAAGAGGATGCGGCTACTCACAGATATGCCTTCACATCACGGGCGGCAGCTTTGACAAAGGTAGCGGCTGCAGTTCCGTTAGGCGCTGTTACGACTTCATTGCCTACGTTGTACGCAAGAACGTTGTCATATTTTGAGAAGACATTGATAGTCTCAATATATTGGTCCAAAAGAGCTGTCGTCCACGAGGGGGCAGTGCGGTCAATAGACCCATTCACAGGTAAAGAAAGATCGATACTGGAGGCACGGTCAGGGGGGTGCCTGAGATTGTCAGGAGTGGGTACTTACACGGTGTAAATTCCAGCGCCGCTGAATAATTGCATGCATGTATCGTGGTTTTGAGTCGAGTCCACGCTGTATGCACGAATAGTGTTGACACCAAGCTGCTGAAGATAGGGCAAGTCACGCTGACAAGCCGTGCCATTCGCCAAAGGGTCGACGTAAGTGGAGGGTTCGAGAAATGGGTTGTTCGGGTCAGCAATGACCTGACCTGTCGGGAGAAAAAAAAAATTGAGAGCACGTTCAATGGAGAGGTATGCTGGATACACACCCTGCTCCTGATACGCAACACCTTTGATGTAAAATCTAGTTCCGTCGGCGGTGTACAAGTATCTTCCCGCGCGAGTGACCTGCTGAATGGCCTGTGCGCCAGACAGAAGGACTCCCGCCAAGGTGAGGGCAGTCGTAATCCGAACAGCTTGACGCATGTCCGACAAGTGAGGGAGGTAAGGTAAGGAGGGAATGTAAGAGTCAAAGACTGTAAACTGTCTGACTTTTGGAAGGATCCAGGACTGTGCAGTGTGGGGAGATTGAAGTTATAATAGAAGGTAACATGTAGACCTCATTGGACCTGCTTATGTAGTCCAGCCAAAACAGGTAAACAGCGGCGCTTGGCCATTGCCTTCCTGACATGTAATCTCATGTCCAAAGATTTATATCGCCCGCCTAGCTCAATCGGATAGAGCGTCAGACTCTTAGGCTAGGTGATCTGAAGGCTGCGAGTTCGACCCTCGCGGTGGGCTATCTGGTTTTTTCTTTTTTGCATCGATGAAGATCTTAACAGGGGCTGCTTAATATGATTCCTCACGTTTGTTTCGCACGTATCTCAGATTTGAGAATGAAATCAAAAGAACATGTATCTTGGCGTCGATTGCGATGTTCACCGAAGTAGCACCGCAAGGAACAAGAACTACCGGCAAATTCCGATTTTTCATTCGTGTGATGAAACCTTAATCAAGCCACTGTACAGTTTTTCCGAACGCGGAAATCTTATGCTTGTTGCATCGCTCGCCCGCTAGTGTCAACGTCCTCATCGAAAGCCTCAACGTCGGCAAGGTAATAACGTGTCGCGGTCGAAACACCTAACACGATTACTGACACATTTCCCCGCTTCGACAGCCTCAAGAAACCACAAAATGACACACGACGCTGTTTGGTTCTCTCGTCCCCGAAAGTTCGGCAAGGGCAGCCGTCAATGGTCAGTCTAGTGACATCGTCTCGAAGTTTCCCCTGTGTGCCCATCCCTGTGCTTTTCTTTCCACAGCCGCCTCTGCGCCCACCAGGCTGGTCTCATCCGTAAATACGGCCTTGACCTCTGCCGTCAATGCTTCCGTGAAAAGTCTGCTGCCATCGGCTTCGTCAAGGTGCGTTACTGTGTTTCATCCAGCTGTCATCCACATTCTCGTATTTGCTCACCTTTTCCCGCCAGAACCGGTGAAGACATCTGTGCTATCTCCATCTCTTAGCTTATCACTTTTCTCTTTACATATCACATCACCACAAGTCGTCTTGTATGTCACTGGTATTCTGAACAACTGCAATACCTTTGAATTCACTTGTGTACGATTATTCTGTGAACGGAGAGGACGAAGTCATAACCGACGTTGGGACATAGAAACTGCGTCACAATCATCACCCCTGCCTTTGGGGTACATAGAAACTCAGCCAGACACTGCAGAAACCGCATAGTTGTTCTCGATAACGCGAGTAGGCGCAGCATCACACATGAGTAGGATCCGAAAAGCAACGACGCGTAGATTGCACAATAAGTACAGAAGGTAGTGCTGCGGCAGGTTAGCCATTAAACAGACATTGCGTTAGATGAGTGGAAGATTAGGGCTGTACAAATGCGGCAGATAAAGAAGGGCAAAGGGAAAATGTTCAGAAAGCAAGACTAATAGCAATGGGTTGGGTTTGTGTATGCCGGACCAATGTACAAGTGCGCGCGGTGGTATGATCGAAGCCGGCTGAGGCCCATAATGGTAAGCAATCTCCCGAAGCCGAGATCGAAGCCAAGCAACATGGAGAGAGGTATCGGGTCGTCGAACGCAAGGGACATAGAATATACATAGAAATAGGGCATGCATTAAGGAGCGGGTAGCGGGTTGGAGATGGCGGCGGCAACGCGGACAATGACTTGGAGCGTTTACATCCCATATCCATAGCTCTGATAGGGATCATTCAACGATCCAGCCACACCAACGTTGCCAAAGCTCACGTTAGCGTACGCAGATACACCAGAATAGCCGCCAGCGTGGGTATGTGGGGGAGTCAAGCTGGGGTTGTGAGGTGAGCTGTTTTGCAAAACGTATCCATCGATGGAACGCGCTTGAAGACCATGTAGTTGAGGAGCCAAATGAGAGTGACCGTAAGAGCCATGCCCTTGCATTCCGTAGAGGCCAGCCTGGGATCCGTAGATGTCCGCCATGGGACTGCTTGGGTGGATGTTTTGTGGGAGGTGCCGCCCAGCAGCAGGGGGGTGGCCAAGACCTAAGGCCTGGTTACCGAGATTCATGTTGATCATGCCCTGATGACCGTGGAATCCTCCACTATAATTGTCCACTTGCTCGCGTTGAAGCTTGTTCTGAATGCGTTTGCCATAAGGAGTGTTACGGATCAACGGCAGTACAGGCCGAATTCCGTCGACGAGCAGAGCACGTTGGTTAGGTTCAGCGTAATCCAGAGCAGTCTGAATGCCATGGTCAAGAAAAGTAGGCAGAGCGGATGCAAGGACTAACTTGGACACAGTAGTTGCCGTACGAGTCGCGCAGCAATTTCTCAAGACGGGAACGATTAAGCAGCTCCTCGATTAGCATCTTCCTTGTGCTATGTTCGGCAACACGAATGCACTACACAACAGTCAGCATGGGGAAGCTACCGCAGTAACCTAACACTTGCCTTCTCAATGACATTGGAACTGAACTTCTGAACAGAAAGAGCGCATACGTTGCCTGCAAATTGGCGGATAACAGCATCGCTGAAGCGATTGTCGTTCAAGTCCAAGATGTATTGTACGACCTGAAGGTGTCCGCAGTAAGCAACTCAGTGTCATAACGGTGCGCCAGAGTACTCACATAGTTTCCGTAGGGGTCCTGAACCAATGTGAGGGCGTTGTACGTGATCTCATTCACGAGCTGGACACGTTGGTGATCAGAGGCATGGTCGATGCAACGTTGCAATACACAACATCCGTGGCGGTGAGTGGCGACTTCGACACAGTTAGCGGCGACAGCATTATAGATAAACTGGAGTAAAACGAAATGAGTGAGATGGTGAGAAACAGTTGAGAACAGCATGCCTGGTTGTCTTCGGGTGCCAGCTTATTGAGACATTTCTGAATAACATGGTTGCCGTTGAGGTCCTTGATAAGAACTACAACATGGAGGCTGAGCGCCACAATAATGGAGTGAATCTGAACATTGTATCTTTGATCAGTCTAGATTCCCCCGTAAGTGTGGAAGAGAAAATATAAACTGGAATTATACTTGCCTGTCGTCTAGTGGATAGGAAGTCGATCATTTTTTGTACAGCACGAGTGCCATGCATGTTAAGTGAGATATTGACCAAATCCTGCGCGACGGATTCGCAGATGACGTTCCGCTGCTCGTCGGTGGAGTATTCCAAGAGCTTTTGGCATAGGTAGTTGCCAAATGGATCTTGGTTTTACGCTAAATATTGCATCATTGTCACATAGGGATGTCCAACGCACCTGTCATCAGGTCTGCAAAATGTCCGAAGGTTTCACGGAAGATCATATCGCGGTGTTCCGGAACGCTCTCCTCGAGCTTCTTCTGAAGGTACCGGCAGCCATGCTGATCTTTGCACAATGCAGGTATCTCCCCTTGCAGGTCCTCAAGACGAGTACCAGCGAATCGATTGACTGCGTGACATACCATCGTCAGTATCCCGACTCACATTGAACAAGCCAAACCAGAACTCACGGTCCATGTCACCACGCTTGTGCTTGGGACCGTGCAGGCCGTTCATCTTGCTATCGGGACCGCCACCACGACCGAGACCATAACGAGACCCGTTGTGGTGGTAGAGCGCAGTTGACCCGCTTGTACCATTACCATTGGTACCATTACGTCCATTAGAGTCAAAACCATAAGCGTTGTAGCGATCGTTGTCTAATTGATCGGTCAGGCCATAAACCGAATCGGCGCCATATTGCTGTTCAACTGTGAGCAACCCTTCAACAAAGCAAGAACCAAGGAACATACCTCGAACGACAGGCTGGCATTATCAAACTGACCAGATGATAGCCGTGACAGGGATGGTTGAATGTCAGCTTTGTTTGACCCCTCGAAGTGGTGGCTGCCTTGCGACGACAGGCGACCACTCAAGCTTTGAGAGTCTGGCGTAAGAGGTGTTCCTGGAGTCTGCAACATATGGTTGCTAACACCGTTGGCAATTGATAAAGGTGTGGCGGGAACAGAGCGCGTTGTAGAAGAAAGACCATCTAGTGCACCAGAAGGCGAACCTCGACGAGAGGATGGAACTGCATTAGCTGAACCGAGGCTCATCTGAGAGTGTTGGCCAACGAGAGGAGTTGCAGTGCCAGATACCGCGCTGGTAAGCTTCGCGCTTGAATCTATCGGAGAAGACGTCAACGTCAGGGTCGGATTCGTCACAGTGCGACGGTCATTCCGGGAGCTCAAGCCATCTGGCCCACGAGGGTTACTAGCGAATTGTGGCCATTCAGACGGCTTCTCGCCGCGACCTACAAAAGAGCTTCGCGGAGAGGTCTGCGAACGATGCGCAAGGTCTAACGCTGCGGATGACGTTGAAATCTAAAGCCCTTGTCATGAATACTCGGACGCCGAGGCGAAATGAGAATCTTACCTTGGTCGCGTAAGATGCAAATTTGTCATCATCGGAGGTCGGAAGGTGCCTCATAGCATCTTCGCCACGTGAGGGACAGTAAATACAAGTGAAACTGCTGAGACTCACTGTACATCTCCTGGTCCAACTGTTCATCGAGCATCATACCAACATTGTACTGCTGACCTGGACGCCCCAGGTCGTCCTCACTGTATCTCCCCCTGGAGATAATCGATTGCGCAACGCCGGGGCTTGGAGTAGCCCTATGGGGCCTCTCTGCAGCGAGAGCCATCCCTCTAAAATGCTCTACCAACTCCTCGTCGTGGCTGCTCGTAGAGGTGCGGCGACTTGCTGGCATGCTCTTCGCACCCGCGCGGCTGTACTGGTTGTTCATCCCATGGCCGGATCCAAGTTCTGGTGAGCGATCGACGGAAGGAGCGTATGCAACGGACTTGCGCTTGTCGGAAACGGCAGAGCCAACCGCTTTCGATAGAATATCGACGTCGACCGAAGAATGCGAAAGGGCGGACTTCATGAGATGGTCACCATGCAAACCTGCGCTCACGCGTGGTGGCGTCGTTGGGGCTGAGACAGCTAAACCCACGGGGTCGTAGGGAATACTAAGCAGCTCCTGCGCTTGCTGGTGTTCCAAAGCCCGCATCTGATCCTCGAAGACCTTCCGCTGAATTGCCCGCTGGCGTTCATGTTCCAAACGCTTCAGCTCAACGCGCTTTATTGTCAGATCACGGTCAGGTCAAATCTAGGTTACAAAAACGGTTGCACTTACAGCGGACATATCAGGCATGTTAGTACCCAGCCTCGCAGCCTGTATGGATCAAGTCTAGTTGAGGAACGAGCGCTGCGAGGGGATGGTACATACCGAGTCTGCAAGGTCGAGGAAAGCAGGTGGGCTCTGTTTTCTCCCGTCCGAGGTACGATTATCGGCGGAAATAATGTTTTCAGCAGTGTTCATCTTGAGTAGCAAAAGTAGACGACAACTTTTCTTCCAGAAAGGTGAAAACGGAGAAACAATTTGAACGAAGAATCGGGATTAGAAAACGGTAAGCCTAGTTGCACAATGGTAATCCTGGTGTGGGTGGGCGCGAGTGAGAAGTAATTAGGTGCAAAACGGATCAGAAAACCTACCTTGAAGCCAATTTTAAGCCCGTCTAGAATGGACTGATGGTACAATGCGGCTAAGTGGGCTAGCGGGAAAGCAAGAAAATGGGGGGAATGAGACAAGATGAGGTCGAAGTCGCGTCTGAGCGTAAAGACATACCTTTTGGAAGAGTCCAGTTTTTTGAAGGCGCGATATGAGGGAGGACGCTGAACGTTTTGTAAGTTAAGGCCAGTGAATTTAAGGCACTTCGGTAGCGCGTGGGGACCAAAAAGGCCGGACTTACCCTCTTTTTTTTCAAAGTCCGCTAGAACCATTGGTTTGTCTTGTCGTAAATGCCGATCCGTGAAAAGCGTATCACCCAATTAATATTTTGTCCATACCCGTACGTCGCACTAAGCATCCCCCAGCTCTTCACATAAATCAACGGGAAATGTCGTGCATTGTCTTCTCGTTTGTCTGCCTTTGACTAATTGACCGCCCGAGTAGAGCTTCTCCGAGTCCTCGCGTGTCTCCGGGCTAGCCACTGACACCAACCACCTTGTAGTCCTACCCACTATACAAATATTCTAGTACCGTTCACTCTAGTTCCTAGCGTACTCGATTGCCATGTTAGCATCTCGGCCCCGTCCCACAGAAGCCCTCTGATTATGGTCTAGGTGATCAGTCTCACCGACTTACTTAACCTCGGCAGAATCAACTGAACAAAGTAAGCCACTGAGCCTAACTGCTACTTACAAGCGAGTGAACACAAAATCATTTTTGCTCCGCCACCGCCAAGTCACAAAGGGTCTTCAGTGTGCCCCAATACCCGCAATTCACTCCAACCCTTGCATTCCTTGGTCATGGGCCTGCCGCGGACGCTTTCAAAGACGCGCAATTCCAAACAAATCACGAAAGCTAGGTAACCCCTTCGGGTTTTAGTCCCCGTCGAAAGAGCAGAGAGTTGTCGGGCTTGTCGCGGGTTCAGCACGCAACGGTGACTGGTACACAAAAGTCGTAGCGGACTCGGAATATGACACGTGCATAGTGCCATAGGCAACGATTATTTATTAGAGAAAACCGTCTACAGAAACAACCGTCGACGGAGTAGTTAGCGATGTTTTGTCAGGGTGCTTTTCCTGAGCGGAAGCAGCCGCATCCGGCACATGTCCATTCCCCGCTTCTTTGACACCCGAATTGGCACTCTGCTCCGTATGGTCAACGATCACGCCTTTAATAGTACGCCGATCGTCGTCGTCGTCCGGCTTGCCACTAGAGTCGACCAACTCCAAAGGGCCCGATGGAGTACCTCCAGAGGTGTCGATTTCTTGACGTTCTTCAACTGCATCGGCTACAGTTTTTGCGGACGAACGGAGAACAGTGGATGAATTCCGCGAGCGTAAAAAGCCCCGGAGAGGTGGAAATCCGAGGGAAATCTTCGAGTATCGCGAGAGAGTACTCGTACCTCCGTCAGTAGAAGTAGCCGTGGGTGTTATCGCGCCGCTATTTGAAGAGATGTCGCCCTCTTGGGGTAATTCGGCAACAGACAGATGAGGGCTCCGTCCCGCTTTCGGCGTATCAGACGTGAGATTGATGGCAGGTGGGGATGATGCACGAGGGGGCGTGGCGAGACCCCCAGACGATGGCGAGTCGTCATATCGTGGGTTGCTTGGAGACACATCAGGACCTCCAAACAGAAACATTGACGGCGTTTACTCACAAGAGACTCGCGCACTCTCCGTCAGTAACTGTCAGCAGTACATTTTTCAAATTAGGTAGTGTATGTCGCATATCAAGTGCTCGCAGGTCACGGTCTGCCATAAGCTGGAGAACTCATGAGCGCCATCGAGAAAATGGAGTAGCAGGATACTTACCATTTCTATATCCTTGTTAAGAAGGAATACTGCATATTCAAATCGGTAGGTATCCACGCCTTTCGAGAAGAGAGGGAACCTACAACTTTGTTAGTTGGCATGCCATATAAGGAACTGGGGATTGGCAGACATTCTAGGGCCGACCATCGCAGAGATATTGTCTCTGATCAGGCTCCTGCTCCCAATGTACGTTATAGGGTATACGAGCACTTTCCCCATATACACCGCAAGTAACTGCACGAGATGGGCTGCGTATCCCAGAGCAGTTGCCACGGTATCTTCTGTCACCTCCTTATGAGATGAGAGTGACAAGGGAGGCGCGGGCTCATTGGAAGTGAAAGGGATGGGCAAAGGAACGGCGAGGATAGTAAAGAGGAGTTCTGAGGGGGAGAGAAGTTCAATGGGGTATATAGTGGATAGTGTTGATATCAGCGACGTGCGGATAGGTGGAATGCGGTTATGGAGCGCAGTGAGGTTGTTCCTAATACAACGCATAACATTATAGAGGAATATCGGGACTAGTATTTCGGAACCTACCTCTGTTCAGTGACAACTGCAGTCTCTTCCGAAAGCGAGATCGCATCCTGAGCCTGCAGACCCCTCACTTTGGCGAGATTCTCTCTCCGAGCCTGTATCTGCATCCGTCTCAAAGCAATGTCGCCACGCACTACGGAACAAAAGCCCGTGTGATGATGTAACAAAACGAAGCAAAGACTGATCCCAACTTACGATAATTTGATCGCTCAATCATCGCTCGCGTTTCGGCTTGCCGGTCCTGGATGCGCTCCTGGCGTTCGGAGGCTTCGCGTTTCTGTGGTACACGAGGCGTTAGGATTTGACAATTACATAACAAGGCAGGTGCTCATATACGTCGCGGAAAGCACCCACCAAAGTTGTGACGTCGTCGTGAGCAAGATAAGAATCAATCCCTCCAATGACGTCGCGAAGCGACGCCTTCGTGTCCACCATAAAGGCTTGCAGAGTCACTAACCTAAAGAAATTGAAGTAAGTAACCAGTATCTCACCGAAGGTTTACTTACTGGGCAAGCTCTTCCAAGCTAGCCGTCCGCGCACCCAACTTACGGGACCTCCGTAGCACACTTGTTCGTGAGAAACTGTCGGAGGCACATATCATGTCGCACGAGGCTGGAGGAATAGCTTGACTAGTTTTACTTATTTTACGAACTTCCGATTCTGGGTCCGTATTGTAACCCGACGGTGACGGTGATCGAGATCGTGACCGTGACCGGGAGGGAGGCGGCAAATAAAAGCTCTGTCCAGTTGGCAGGAAAGACATCACGAGCGTGTTTGATGGCAGACGGGACGGATGGTTCTCGAGCTTATTAAAGCAATGCGGCGGGTAAGTACGTGTTCTCCATGTCGGACGCTCTCACCTACTTCAAGGGGCAGTGGTATCAGATCTAACAACACAAAGTTCCATTCTTCCAACACCTTCCATCCTATGCCCTGCGCAGAAGATCCGGTGCCGGCACTTTCCTTCTGTTTGCCCTTGCCGGTTCCCGAAGTACGCTGGGCCTCACTGACGTCGGCTTTTGCCCAGAGCTGTATCCTGAGTCTATCTGCACTGAGATCAGTAGGTTCTGCGAAATCGGATTTAGACAGAGCATCAAGGCCATAAATTGGATTTGTGGAAGGACAATGTATCGGGGAAATGTAATTCGGAACTTTTGGGAGCGATGGAGGTTCTGCGGGAGATGGAAGTGGAGATTGATGGCTAGAAGACTTTTCCAAGGGAGCCGAGGATGACGGTTTATGTGATTTCATGGGTGGTCGGGTTGCTGACGATGAGGATGCCGCTTTGGCTACGGGAAGTGGTTTCCGTGCTGATGTCGATGACCGAGTCGCGGTCGATTGTCCTGCACGAGTAGAAAGCGTCTTCATTGCTCCTATGCCGGCTGCTCGAGATGTCGTTGCTACTTTGCGTGCGGTTGCAGTGGAAGCACCGTTGAGGGGAGGCACGTCAATGGGAAAAGAGGGTAGCGGTCCACTTTCTGCGCGAGACCTTGATTGCCCATTGAGCATTGGTGGTGACTGTGGAGGAGGACTTTCTGGTTCAGGGACAGTAATCGTTATAAAAGTCTCCACCAGGCGCGACTTGATAACCTTTTCTAAGGTCCGCTGAGAATGATCGAAATAAAGTGTCGAGGCGGAAGGAACGCTTGAGACTGAGCCGTTTGCAAAATCGGACGTCAAACACGCCGAGAGGCTATTCGAAGATACTCCAGAAGTGGTCCGAATCCTGGTTGATCTCGTGACTTGACCTGCCGTACTCGCCGTCATCGAGCGGGATAAGTTATTTCCCCCACCAGAGCTGGGTCCAACACTGCCCCCCCTCGAGAAGCTAACGCGCGACTGTGCCCTCCTTCGGCCTCTCCCCTCCCCACTTCCCCGGAAATCATCTGGTGCACTGGTAACATCATCCACAGGGCCGTTCTTCAGGGTCATGACCGAGGTAGTAGATATCCGTCGGGATCGTTTACGCAGCAATGTCACGTCAAGGTCATCAGATAGATTTCCCAATGGCGTGAACTGAGAATGTGCAGCTGGTTGGGAAAGGGCGGAGGCAAATGCGTCGCGGACGGGAAATGGTGTGAGGTTGCGAATTTGAATCGAAGTTACGTGTCGAAGTCGACGCTGGAAGTAGCCCTGGGGCACAGTAAGACCACCCAAATCTCCCAACTGCACCTTATGGACACTCACCTCGCTGTTTCCTGGGGTAATATACAAGCTTGTGGAACTGGGTGTTGCCAGTACTGCATCCTGAGCACCACCCGACATATTTCTACGTCAATACGTCAAGTGCCAAAGATTAAGTCGATGTTACGGTAGACGGCGCACCCCAGTTATGCAGTCGGCGACGAAGAAGACTGGATGCTGGCCACAGTCAATGTCGACTGGTCACTAATACTGGTCCTACCAGTGGAGGTGACTCTTGTGAAATGGCCCAAAGTCGTTGAGGCACTTGATTGCCTTTCTTGGACCACCAAGTTGTCAGAATCCATCCATAATCAAGTCATCCAATATTTCTTTCATGCCACCGCCTAAACTACAAGCACCCAAACTTGAAGAAGCTTCAAGCTTGCCCGGAAATGATTCTACTATGGTCGCGACCGCACAGGCAGCAGATGCATCTGTCAACGGCGCCATACCTCCAGCTGCCTCCACACAATCACAAGGTGCTACACTGGAGCGCGAGGCCGATGCTCTAAAGAGGTGTTTCAAGGTGAGCACGCACCACAATTTTTGCTCTCACTGAACTTCATTGGAGCAGAATGCAGTCGTAAAAACTGGACAGGTTTACGCCTTCCATGCCGACTCACGCAGACTGTGAGTATTCCCCGCCAATTCGAGGATAGCTAAGAACAACTAACATGTCGTTCCGATGTCGCTAAATCATTCAGGGGAATTCACAAATACGCACCATGCCCACCTCGTACATTGATTGCGTCTCTTGGTCGCGAACTCGAGAAATATGATCAATTATGTGACACCATCGAATCGCAACTGGTGAGTAACCCTTTCGCCGCTCAGACATACATTTTTCACCACGAAACTACGTTAGCTGCGTGCAATATCAGTTCTTAAACGAGATTTGGCTCGCGAAGAGCGTCGTGCACGAGAAGCCGAACAAGCTGCTATCGCAGCACAGGTGACCAAGTCACCAACGTTCAACCGCATCCCCCTACCTCCTCTCGAGGCGAACGATGCTACGATGTTGCCTCCTCCCACTCCAAGGCAAGGCTCTCCGCAAGGACCTATGGCGAACATGCCCGGTCGCCGCCAATCCGCCATCTCCTTATCTTCACTCAATCGTAACCCTTTCCCGCTCAAACTCGACCTCTCTTCTTCTTCTATGCGCATCTCAGCCGAGGAGGCTGCCATGTTCCCGAAGGGCCTTATACCATCACCTGTCTCACTCGCGCCGAAGTCTGCTCGGCCCTCCGCGACAGCGGACATCGACTTGATGGCAGCGTTTGCCTCAGCTGCGGCTGTCAATTCTACGGGTCAATCTGTGGATATCGACCTTACCGTGTCGGATAGTCCATCATCCATGATGGCCGGCGTTGACCCTGCACTGGGCAATTCGGCGGATAAGCCCATTGAGCTTGACCTGGATGGCATTGATATCGAGATGTCGAACATGACCGATTTATTTGGGGATGCGGCAGAGTCTTCGTCTGGGGACGGACAGACTGCAGTGGACAGCTTATTCTCGCCGGATACTGGTGCGCCACTCTCAGCCAGCGAGGCTTCACACCCTGAGAAAGGGATCAAGACGGAGGATCACATTGATATGAAGATCTTGGACGCCCTTAATGCTGAAGGCGGTGATCAGGATGGGAATTTATTCGGGCCCGTAGCAAGCAGGTCCAATGGAGGCCAGCAGCCGCTTTCTGGAAGTAACGTCGCTCCATCGCCCAGGTCGCTCATTGCTAGCTTCGCTCATATCGGACCGCTTGATTCGAACACTGAGCACATGCAGAGCGGTGATGCTGGTTTCGATTTATCGACACTGGACCTGTCCAATCTGGACCCAGCGTTTTTCAGTGAACAAGATATGAATTTAACGGATATGGAGGCCTTTCTGAACATGCACCCTGCAGGGGGGAACCCGGAGGCGCAGAAACCTGGCTTATAAGGGTTTTTGTTTATCAGACGAGCTAGATTTCTGTAATAACTTCATGCATGCATGCGGTACTGGGCTGCTTGTACCAAAGCAGCCTGGAAATCGACTTAACGAGGACTCGGATACAAAACTACTTGAAAATGAGATGAAAAAGGTCCGCAATAGAGAGTTAATACTATGCGGAGCCAGTGGTGAGGAATTTATCCAACTTCTTGCGCAGGGGGTGGGCATAGCGGACACCGACGGCACGCAAGGTCGCCGCGAGCTCTGCTGCAAGGTTCCGTCGCTCCTCTGGAGTCATCTCTTGTACCTCTAACAGCTCTCGCACCGCGCGAGGGAGTCGCCCCTTGGGCAAATGAACCTTATCCTCATTGAGAGGCGCTGCCCCTGGCCTCCTCTTCTTCCCTTTCATCTTCGGAGCAGCCATCAGAGGTTCAATAAACTCCGTTCTGAATCTTCTCAGTGCCAGAGCTGACAACGGCACAACCCGATCCAACGAACTTGCCGCTTCCGCACATTGTTCAGCATGGGCAAGCGACTCGGCTGAGCCTTCCTCGTACCCCCACTTCTTCAGCTCTTCCACCCTCCTCTCCTTCAGCTTCTTAGCAATTTTCTCCCTCGTATCCCCCTCTTCGATAGACTTTGCAACGGCATCGAAAATGTCGCTGAGCGTGAGCCAACCTTTGTCTTCGTCAACAGCACGCTTGACGTAGTGCCTATTCACATAGTTGAAGAGGCGGTTGACGGAATGTGCGCCGACGCTGTAGCGTTTGAAGCATGGGATTATGTACTGCACGAGGGTCGTGTCGTCTTCGGGTGCACCCAACAATAGCTCCCTGGCGAGGTCCGTATAGTACTTGTCGAGATGCTCGTACAGATCTGTACCGCTAGCCTGCCTGCCATTGTCTCTATCAGAATTGGCACCCGTGCCGTTTGGGGGACGGGCGTTAGCGGCCTCGGATTGGGCAGTAAAATAGTTGTATGTGGCAGTGTGAATACCCATGTGGTATGAAATATCGATGGCGGGAGCTTTCTCAGTGTTGTTCGTTGGGGAGCGAACGATGTGATTCAGAGCTGGGAGGAGGTAACCCCATAGCGAAGAGAGGGAGGCCGAGGGATTGGCGCTGCCTATAGAGGGATTCGGCATGGGAGGCAGCAGGGCTGTCTCCGTCTGCTTTCCTTTGCCTTTAGACATCTGTATAGGTGTTGATATCGACGTTACAGGCTGGCCAGTGATGGGTTTTGCTGAGACCTGCGAAAAAAAAACTGTGGAACGCCAGTTGAGAAACTTGGTAGTGTTCAACTTAGCAACAAATGCGGTACTAGTACTTAGCTAGTGATCCTACTTGGTGAGGTCACGTCACAGACGTTGTGCTTAGACTACATAAGAGTTCCCATCATACATAACTTGCCACTGAATCATTGATTTCCGTTGTTGCGCAACTTGAAAATCACCGTTATTGTTTGATTATTGCACATAAAATGTGCAACGCCCAGCTGCAGGGCTCTGCAGGGGTATCACTAGAAGGACCAGAACCCAATGCGAACTTTGGGTACACACCGCAAGCTACCCTGATCAAGTTACTAGGTGTCCAAGGCATAGTGCTATGCAGTTCTCCAAGGTTACAAATGCCTCGGCGCGTTACTTTCTACATGGAACAATCACGGACCTGCAATAGCCAGGGATATCTATGATCATGTAAAGGCTATACGACAACGTCGCAAGAATGCCAAGACAGATTTGGTCCATTGCAGTGTTGGTGAATTGTCAACCGCCCTCGGCCCTTGATAGCCAAGTTTCATCGATTATACCACCAGAGTGACGACACGAGATTCCAAGCTTTCTGGCCCTGAATGCCAACCTGCCAGTGCCGCTCTGTTGAAGGTGCTCGTCGTGCTGTATTTCGGACAGAAGGGTGGTCATGGCCGTGACTTCGTCCCAAACTCACGAACGTCGTGCCCTTCGCCAGTGACCACCAGGACTCGGACAGGATGGTACTTTAATGATTCCGCAGTGGATGCTACGAGGTCCCGACCCCTATGTTACCAACTTGAAAGTTAGCCCCCGTTGCTTTACGTGTTGACTTGAACACAGCCAAAATACATGAAGATCATTGTACAGCTCCTGGTGCTTCAAGTCTTGCCTCCAGTCCCGAATTCGACACACTTGTCCCCGCGAAGACTACACGCTAGGAAACCCCCACGTGGACTAGGACTCTAGGAACGCTGCGAGGCCTCAAAAGCAAAGTTTGCTTCCATGGTTACTCCTGACACACTGGTGTGCGAACACCGAAAGACGTGGGCGATCAAGTACATAATACTGCACGATAATACAAAACGAAAGAAATACTGGCAGGAGCGTTCCTAGTGTTTGTACTTGTGGTATAGTTCAGGTATGTGGTTATTGGGCTCATTCGACCAATGAGATTCAATGGATTTAAAGGACACACGAACTTGGGGACCAGCTGGATTGGTGCGTAATATGAGTCGAACGAGGACAAAATGGATGTTGCATTCTCCAGTGACATCCTGATTATGATGGTGGCACACGCTTGGTTGCATCTCGGTTTCCAGTTGCTTCTGAGGGTCACACAAAGTGAGCTTGTTCATTCGCTCACAAGGCTCCTGAGGCCTGAAAGCGCGGTGACCCCAAACGATACTAATGAGGGCGCAGTCTCCCATAGCCTGAGACAGCCCGTTTAAAATGAGGACAGTTGTTCCTTCTAAATGGAGATGCTGTTATATATGGCAAAGATAAAGTCAAGTACCGAGGATGGCTTTACGTCTCTGCGATAAGCCCAGTAACAGCCTGAGCATATGCCACAATTCACAGAACGCTCTCACCCTCGCTTAGAAGCGCCTCTGCATAAAACCAGCAGTGGTCACCACCTCCGAATGAGTTCTTAAAAAGGTCTGCATAAAATTTATTCGTCGTACCGCACACCAGCGATGTCAGCTAACTACCTGAAGGAATACGAAATATCTTTGTTTATCGGTGAGTCTCCCATTAACGTTCTATCCTTTCCTATGCTCACGAATCTGCACAACTCGCAGGAACTACCTTAGCACTCTTGTGAGGTTTGATTGTCGAGTTGATCACAACGGAGGTGATTGACTATTCATCCCAGTATGTATGGCATCTCTCTTTGCCAACAATGCTATTATTATCGGGCATATCCGCGCGACAAGACACATCAAAAGTGTCTAGTACGTCTCCCTCTTCCTCAATCCACCTTCATTCCTAATTCGTGATGTGCACGTAGGTGACGATCCTATGGTGAGTTAGTTCGGCGCGTGTTATAGAGTAGGCGATGAATTTCATTAGGGGGGTGAACACTTTCCAGCTTTACTGCCTTGTCCAGCAGCTGTGGGTGTACTTCGTTGCGGGGCATGGCGACCTCGGCGCTTTCCAACTATTCCCTTGGTACGCTCGTGCGGATCTTTGTTTCCCCTCGCACACTGATTAATGGGGCCTTGCCAGGCAGGATATGGTGAGTCAGACAGCTGCTTTCGTTACAAACATATATTCACGCAAGATGTCCTATGGCAGGTCGTATATATCACCATGGTTAGCCTCGGTTCTGTCGTAGGACAGGTTTTGCTGAAATTGACCTGTCGCTGATAGTTTGTCGTACCATACGTGGTTCAATGGTAATGCCGACCCCGTCAGTATACTTGAATAGGCACTGACTCGGATCTTGTCCTTGCAGTTTTTATGCATCAAGATTATGGATAAGTCAGTGTTTTAGGTGCACGGGATCATCTGGCGTGGCTAATATCTTGTCAGTGAGTGAAAAGAACAAACTTATAACCGGTGCCGTCGTGAGTGAGGGTTCGCGCCTGCGCGGAGACACAACTGAAAGGGTTCCCAGTTGGTCTTGAGTACCACTCAATTTGGTTTGTGTGAGGTTCAATGCTGACAACGTTCGATTTGACATACCTTATGTTAGTTTTCGGCTTGGGTACGTTCGTATACTCACGCACCCTAAAGACTTGAACTTATAGCATTGGTAGCGATGGATTTCGGTGTCTCAGTGTGAGTTTAATTTACCGCAGAAGAGAGCCCTGGGGCCAATTGACAAGTTCCTCCTCTTGATAGCCCGTTTCCCCCCTTACGCGTGGCGGTTCGTGACATTCCATTCTGCATTAACTTGGTCCTCACTCTTGCGGAAGCTCGCAGGGAGTGGCGTTCTCTGCGACATAATAATTACAGGTTCAGTGTATTATTACCTCCGACCAAGTCGCACTGGTGTCCGTAGGTTGGTACTTTTTCGCCCCACAGGTTTGATGCAAAATCACGGTGCCCAAGGTTGCAGAATCACATCCAGCGAATTACTATAGTGACGATCAACATGGGAGTCTTAACATGGTAACGCTCTCTGCAATCACTCTGGCATACATGTTATTCTAACCTCCTGGACATAGCGGGATCACTTTTGCAGTTTGGGTCACAGTACGTGCGCTGTTTCGCGTCCCTTTCACCGATGAAAACTGGAGTTGCGATCCACAGTGGTGCATACAGGGCCCTATAAGTCCATTCGTTACGTTTATCATGGTGATGAGCCAATGTGAGTTACACCTCGTTCCTCATCATGATTGCACTGAGGTATCTCATTAAAATTTCTCTTCCATCCAGCATACGTGAACTCCCTCATGGCAGTGTAAGCATATATTCGCATGGTTGACCCGGATTGGCTGATGTCCTATGCAGACTAAACGCGAGAGAACCTAGCCAGCGCTCAAATGCCCAGGCGAGCACTATCCAAGTCCCGACCTTGCCGACCATTTATGCAGAGGAGCAAACGGGTGGAAGTCCCGCGGTAACCAGTTAAATGTAACATGTGGAAATTCACGATTGGACTGTTGCGTGGACAATTCATGGCCTTGCAAAAGTAGGAAGCCGGTGCGACGTGCCAGTTGAGACACTTCTTGGAGGGTTACGCGCCCAATGTTGTCTGGTGTCAGTGGCTAATCAAGGATGGGACAATGATATATAGAGAGATAGATCAAACGAAACATCCACTTGTTCGACGAGACATCAATATGGTCAGATCGCGATGACAACAGTGAACACTGAATTCGGCGTGATGAATGATAGTTTACATGATATGAGCAAAGCCCATGCACGTCTAGAGCAACTCTGGAGACCAGTACTTCCTCGACTTTGCGTTATTTAGTAGGTTCAGCGTCCTCAAGAGGAGGTGGGCCGTCGTCGTCAGAGTCATCTTCAGCAGCTTCTTCATCCGCTCCTCCAGAACCAGCACCGAAACCTGCTCCCGCCTGTGCCATCATCTGATCGAGTGGATCAGCCAAAGATATTGTAACATTGAGTGGCGACATTACCTGGCTGAAATCCATGCCTCCCATGCCTCCCATGCCTCCCATACCCCCCATGCCTCCCATGCCCCCCAGACCTCCCATTCCTCCCATGCCGTCATCCATACCCGGAATGCCACCTACTCCGAAGTCATCATCGACATTCGGGTTTCCGTCCTGCTCGTCTTCGTCGACCCATTTGTTGAAATCAGTCTTAATGTGCGGCGTCCTAAGCTTTTCCTTTGTTAGTCGCGGCCAGTATTCCGTCTTCTGTTCTTTTTTGCGCAGAACGACGACAAGGGAACGTGAAGTGAGGTGCTTGGTAGATTTCTGCAGAGCTGTTAGAAACGTATGAGATTATGGTGTAGGCATCATCATACCTCAGGGTCAACCTCTCCGTACAAGTCCAGAGAGAACGCGTAGTCAGTCTGTTCACCACTTACCACTGATATGAGGACAATACTAAGGATAGCATTGCGAATGACTTACATGTCGGTGGTGGCCTTGAATGACAGGGTTGCAGGTGTCAAGTCATACTGGAGACTGGACTGTTTGATGTTAGGCAGATTGACGGTCAAGTACACGATGTTCTGAGCAGGATCACAGGATGGATGGTGATGAGGATGGTAAGAGGAATGGCCAGGGGTACGCGTACCTTTTCTGGCTCTGTCTCGCTGCTGCGCTGAGCCCACAAGACTTCAGGGTGTTTTGACATTGGTGCGCGAGTTCGTAAATTTTAGTGGAGTTGCTTTAAGGAGGGGAGGATTTTGTAAAGGGACGGTTCGAAATGTCGAGAAAGATGGAGAACAACCTGAACGCGATCTTCCATCAGCTAGGCCTCACGTGATCTATGCAGGGCAGGTCACACTCCCACAGCTGTGACACCCTCAACTCCGAGTCGCCGTGCACTGACAGTTGGCATATACTTGAAAGTACGCAAACATGTGGTCAGTCTTCCTCGGCGATAACATTGCTGGCGTGAAACTCACCATCTTCTAGGTGTACAAGGTGGTTTTTGCCATTGCTCCTCCTGCCCCTTCCAACCGCTCCACCTTATTTCCTCGTCCTTTTCCTATTCACTCTAGGTTTGCATGCAAGACCATGGTATATCCATCATCCACACAATCAAGGTCATTGATAGACTGACTGTTCTCTAGCTTCTATTGCGTAGTACTCCTCGCCGCGCTGCTTCTCAGTTCATGCTATTGGCAGTCATTCCCGTTGGACGCACGACTCTCGGCCCCTTGGGCAGATAATGTCACGACATTTTACGACGCCTTGAACGCAACCATCCGCCCCGAGCTTAACCTACTCGATTTTACTCCGCCCATCATGCGCGTCGCAGACAGGTGCTGGTGTGATTTTGCATCTGGTGTATTTGAACCATACGATGTACAAAAATGGGAAAGGGATAGCGTGGAGAGGGCTGTTGTTGAGATCGAGAGCGAGTGGAAGAAGCGCTCCGAGGCTGAAGGCGATGCCGGGTTGAACGCCACAACGCTTCAATTGGTCGAAGAACCGAAAACAACCAACCCCATCGGAGGGCAGCAATACGACACTTCACAGCAAGCTCCGAGTGCCACAAGGGGGGCGTTGTCCATCTTCCGTTCTATATTCGGTAGACCTCTCACACGAGCCGAGACATCACCGACTTCCAGTTCCTCTATCATACCATCTACCCCTCCAGAAATTCCTGCAACACCATCCACCGTCGAACCTCCGTTACCGGTAGAGACGTCGCTTTCACCTGGGCAGGTGGATATGCGTCCTTTCGGTGTCGACCTTATCCTCGATTACAGATGGTCTAGGAAGGCCTAGCATCCCGTGTTTAGCACTGCGTTGTATTTCTAAAGGGATAAAAAGCCTGTACCCTACAGCGTACCTGTTCTGCGATCAATCTTCAGCACTTCTCGTATTTGCAACTGGGAACTAAGGCAACGGTGACATCAACATTGTACCTTGGTCACCTCTGAATGAGTGAGTCCAACTATTCTGTTACATCAACGCAGCTGGATGACTGAAAACATCACCAAGGCCTGCGCACGGGTCAGCATTCCAATGAGTTGATGCGAAAAATCGTCATCTCAATCGAGTCTTGATACACCAACACCCGCCGGTTAACATCGTTCTTACCCCAATAAACACATGCCCAGCTGGTGTCGCAAGTCCAACTGCCGGCAGCCGGGATATGGATGATGCGGGATCCAGCCTAGCCGAGCAGGCATGCGACCGGGAGTGACTCGGATGCGAAATTATCCAACGCCCATCGTCAAGATAGTCTCAGACTCACAAAAACCTAGCTGTGGACTGTGAACATCTCGCAACCTTGATGGTGAATTATTGGACAATAAGCCGGGTTCGGACTTACAAGAGGGACCGCGGGCAAAAAGACTAGACCTCTTCACGAGCAGAGCCGTGGATTGTTCCCCATGGATTTGATAAATGTCTAGCTGGCATTGGGCTGGCATGATGGTGTCCCACCCTAAGGCCTTAAGTATACCTGGATCCAACATATGTAGTCTACAAGTACTGGACAGGAGCTATTGCCAATTGCGGAATTGCGATATTATGGCATACAGGAAATGCTTCCGGTGGTAGCCTAGGTTTATAACCGTGACGCACTGACTCTATGGCTAGCCTGTCTTCACCTGGGGACACACCAACCGCGTCCCCATCATCCTTGTTGCCGCTTTCCTTTCGTTCCATTGACCTACGGCTAACGTCTGCTTCGGGTCCATACTCTTGCGCAATTGGCAGTGATCAAAGTTCCGACGTGGTGCAACGTCAACCCAGCCATGACTCCGCCCACTCGGAGGCCTGATGTAGTGAGTGAATACCTACCAAACATATACCCCACGACGAAACAGCTCTCGCTAAATTGCAGTCTCACTCAATCAAGTTTGACTCTGAAGCGGAGGGGACTTCGCTCAGCGTAGGTCATCGGAAGAGGAAGGAGGTGCTTTCGCTTTCGCTCAACACACAGTCTGAACCGCAGGACGCTGCGACCGACCATGCTCGTAAACGCATGCGTAGTGGAGATGCCATTTCTACAGCATTAGGTAGACAGTTGCAGAAACACGCGACGTATTGGTACCCAGATGCCGACACTGTAATTTCGGTCGAGGACGTTTTATACAGACTTAGCAGCTCCAGGCTGAAGGACCAGTCCGAGCTCTTCTCAGATCTTCTCTCCGGGGAACCTAGTGCTGCCACACTCCGAGCAGTTGACACTTCACGTCAAGGTGACGAGGTGACTTGTTATTCAGTCAGACATCTTGCTGCCAAAGACTTCGATGTCCTCCTTCGCATGGACCGACGACCAACGTGAGTTAATTTAATAACAATTATGAAGCTGTTTCTTGAATCATGGTTTCGAATCCAGCGAATTTCATGTCAACACGCCGTCCTTTCACCAAGTAGCTGCGATCCTCCGTGCTGCGTCACTGCTCAAAATGGATGGTTATCGTGCCTTCGCCATCAATCGTCTCGAGAGCTGGTGGCCTACCGACGTCCGTCTTATTTCTCGAAATCCACGGCGACATGCAGCAGAAGCTTTCATCCTCTGTCGACAGTGCGACGTTTTACAACTGCTCAAGCCTGTTTTCTACGACTTAGTCCGGGATCAGCATAGGCGTATCGAGGGTACAGCTGTCAAAGAATCCAAGGAGGAGATGGGCGTGACAATAGATCACCCAGAGTCATCGTGTGTCGATCTTGGTCTAGACGCACTCTCCAGGGAAGATGAAAGACTTGTTTTTCGCGCTCGCGAGCTGTTCCTCATCGCATGGTTCAATACCGGGTTGCGCACACCTAGCCGTACTTGTGATTCGGACAGGGGCACGGGATTAAAAAAATGTCCCACCCCACGCCAGAAAGACACTGCTTGGAATGCCTCTGTGCATAAATCTGGTCTCTTCGAAGAATTCATGCACGACCCCATCATGGGACTCGAGGCTCTAGGAGCTTTGAAGTGGGGAAGCGAGGATAAGAGCTGGTGCGGCTTGTGTGTGGAACAAGTGCAGCAAAAGTGGACGGAGACGACGGAGAAGTTGTGGAATCAACTAGATGAATTGCTGGGTGTCGACGGGGTGAAGGCTGAGGCCTAGACTGGGGATTAGCAGTCATTAGCTTCGTTCGTGCTCTAGTCGATGGCTTTACTTCGACATGTCGAGCTATGTTGTGCTGCACCAATGGCATTCATTTTTCGATGCTCTGGCATATAATATATGACACAATGATTTTGGTTGGGAACATTCTTGAGCGCTGCGAGTATTGGCCTCGTCAATCTATACGATCCTGGTCTATGGCTTGTGGGGTGGGCAGATACAAGGAGGGAGGTTCGCGCATCCATCGAAGGAACTAGCCTGCATTGTGGACTCCGGGTACACGACCGAAGTCGTAAAGATTGTACTGTGTTATTCACCCCTGAGATCTGTTCTATCGGCTGACTGATTATGTAGTACTTTGTATGGCCTTCAAGTCCGCGGTGCGTGATACACGGTGTGAAGCCATCAAACAGACATGTATTTCGCCATTCTATTGTATGTGTTAGGCACTTTCCCGTGTGCATGGAGGGCTGACTCACTTTGGGTCCTCCTTGTTCTCTTTGTGCGCCAAACGTTGTTCGAGCTTCGCGAATTCATCCAGTGCAATGGCCTCCTCTTCATCAAGGACCTGAAGGAAACTGAGGAGAGAAACCTTTGCGGATGTTGGGGTCGTACCTGCTCAACACCCTTCACTTCCGGAATGTAATGCATCAACATCCTCTCAATACCAGATTTCAACGTCACTGTGCTCGAGTCGCACCCTCTGCAACTACCCTTCAGCTTCACTTTCACAAGACCTTCATCATTGAACCCCCTGTATTCAATGTCGCCGCCGTCCTCCATGATGGCCGGCCGGACTCGAGTCTCGAGTAGTTCTTTGATCATGGCCACCGTCTCGGAATCCGTGTCTAGAATCTTGGTGTCCTGTGGCCCTGCAGCGTCCCGATCTTCTTGTGAGCGGAAAAGGGGCAGTCCGGCGGAAAAGTGTTCCATTAATATTGAGTATATCTCGGGTTTCACCACGGCCCATGGGTTTTCGCTGTCCTTTGAGACCGTGACGAAATCAGGGCCATAAAATACAGCTTTGACACCTTCTATACCCATGAGACGGATGGCCAGAGGAGACGGAAGGGCAGAGCGGGTGTCAAGAAACTCTGCGGTTCCTTCCCCCATGACGGGTACGCCGGGAATGAACTTAAGAGAATCATCGTTGGGCGTGGTCTCGGTCTGTATGAACATGGAGCGGCCTGCAATATGTTCAGAATGCATAAGGTTCAACAGATGCACGACACTGACTCTGCGGTGGGTTGGTACGTGACAGGGTAGCCAGCTTTGGCGCATGGATACCTGATGCTGTCGCAAGAGTTGGTCCACGGTTTACTGCTCCCCTGGCGGCGGTAGAGGATATGGATCTTGCAAACGAGCGCCATGCAAGGTCGGCGCTCCTCCTCGTCTCCAGCCTCTTCCGTGATATTGCCCTCAATGAAGCCATTCTTGAAGCCATTACGGTTGTGGTGATGGTAATGGGGAGAATGAGCTGTGACACGGCTTATGTCGGACGAGGTCACCTTCTCCGTTCCGCTCGCTTACATCAGCACACTACACCCCTTCCCTCATGCCATGACGGCGGAAACCAGCAGTAACATGAGGACCGAAGGATTCATTATCATCTTCGCTGCCATTATCCTGGTCCAAGCGTATAAATATGTTAAGAGGCGGCCAAGGCTTCGGTCGATCGCCATTATCGTCCTTGGTGACGTTGGGCGCAGTCCACGAATGATGTACCATGCTGAAAGCTTTGCAAAGCTTGAATTTAGCACATATCTCATTGGGTATCGAGGTGAGTGTCGTAGTAGTTTCTGCGGCGCATGGATGAACTGACACATCCTCCCTTTCCTTCGTCAAGGTTCGAAACCAGTGCCCTCCCTCACATCCCTTCCTCGTGTCCGACTCTGTTACCTGGCCGAACCTCCTTCCTTCCTCGCAAAAGTCCCCTTTGTTCTCGCCGCACCCGTGAAAATATTACACCAAGTTATTTTCATTCTTTACACCCTCTTGTTTGCAATACGCAATCCACCCGAGTTCATCATGGTTCAGGCATGTTCTCTGCAAGAAAATACACGATTTTTTGCGCTAACAAATACTCCAAGAATCCACCAAGTATCCCCACACTTGCCCTTGTTTGGATAGTTGGACGCGTTAGAGGCAGTAAGATTATCATCGATTGGCACAACCTTGGATACAGCATCCTAGCTCTTAAGCTAGGCAAATCTCATCCGATCGTGAAGATTGCAAAACGGTACGGATACATGGATTGCACATTTGGACATGAACCTTGATACAGTCCCAGCTTCGAGGCCACGTTTGGGCGTTCAGCGTATGCCCACTTGTTCGTCACAAACGCTATGCAAGACCATCTCGTCGCAGAGTGGGGTTTGCTGTGCGTTTTTCCGCTGTCATTCCAGTCATGTTTACACAATTAATAATTCTTAAAGTGGTAAAAAGGCAGTTTTGCATGACCGGCCTCCATCACACTTCCACCGGTGCTCACCACCCGAAGTCCACGAGGTGCGGATCGTCCCAATAGAACTACCATCAACTTCTTACCCAAAATCTAGTTGTTCCTCCGTTTGGGTCCCTCACTAACCAGTTCTCCTTTAAGGTACTATCTACCTGCACCCAACACACCCTATACTACACACTTTACGACGACAACAATAGCGTCGTCTCATGCACCCTTTCCTACCACCGACTCGTCGCCAAATGCAAATGTCAACATGCCTGAGCTACGGGACGATAGAGTGGCATTGCTTGTTAGCAGCACTTCATGGACACCTGACGAGGATTTCACTATCCTGCTTGATGCACTGAAATTATACGAGGCACAGGCCGTCAAGGTCAACAAAGGTGAGCTCCGAACTCCCTAGATTTCTTCAAAGCGGTGCTAACGCGAGGTGCCGGCAGAGAATCCAGGCAAGCTGCCACGAATATGGATGGTAATCACTGGCAAGGGTCCTCTTAAGGCCAAGTACATGGCTGAAATAGAACGGCTTCAAGAGAAGTGGGCTTTTGTTCGGTGCTCCAGTTTGTGGCTTGAGGCGGAAGATTATCCTCTGCTTCTTGGTGAGATGACCTCGCCATCCTCAAATCATAATCCTAGCTGACACCTAGATCGTCGACAGGTTCTGCAGACCTCGGGATATGTCTGCATTCAAGCTCTTCTGCACTAGATCTGCCAATGAAAGTGGTAGATATGTTTGGTTGTGGACTACCAGTTTGTGCCCTTGACTTTGCATGGTATGTAACATCGTCAAGTATACGGTACCGTATTCAAATCCCTGTGAAGCCTCCCAGAGCTTGTGAAACACGGTCAGAATGGGCTGGTCTTCAAGAACGCAGAGCAGCTTGCGGACCAAATGGAAGTAAGATATGTTGCGCTATGGATTTATATGCTCGCTATAAACACCCTTTACCAGATGCTACTCACGTCGTTCCCCAATTCCGCTACTCTCGAGAAACTTCGTTCCTCGCTCTGGCGAGCATCACAGACACGCACTTCACGACCACTTCAGCGCACGGAGAGTGCGGATTGGGGCACCTGGGCTGACAACTGGAACCAAGTTGTAAAACCTCTAGTGTTGAAAGATGTTGAACGATTCAACCACATGACGTAGGCAACGTGGTCCCCTTTCCTATCTTGTTCTGCGCTAGGGTCTCTTCCTGAATGAAGTTTCCTTAGTGTTGTCACCGATATTTGGTGCTCCTGATTACACTAAAATTACAGTGGAAACTCCCGAACCAGATTGGAGCGAGACGAGACCCACACACCATCTTGGGACGATAAATTCAACGAAGCGGACGTTTGTCATGTTCTTGTAGAACTGCGTCACCAGTCGTGGTCATCATATTCTGATCGAGGTGTGGATTGTAAACGCAAACGAACCCGGGGTCATATTGGAGAACTTCAAGACTGTGCAGCGGTATGGTATGAAACTGGGACCACAGCAAGTTAACTGCTGTTCATCGGTAGTCTTTTGGTAAGCCCTAGCCACAGATCGAACATGCTGACCATCGAAGATATACGACTATTTTGTCACATGCGTTGACTATCGCGTTGTCGATATCCCCTGCCCGCTGTGGACCGCAACGCTTGGTGGGTTGGTTCCTTATCCCTGCCTACAAAGCGTTCGGTACCTAGGCTAGGATGCTATTCTGGGGGTGCTCACGCCAAACTTCGCGGATCCGCGGCTCACACAGGGCTACTCTTTCCCTGAGCCCTTCATAAGTTGAACGTGATCGCGGGTCAATAGATCTGCGGCACGCTTTCGGGGAAGCGTCCCTCGTTTCCTCTCAGCCATGTCTATTCTATTCTTGTTCTTACACGCGTAAGTGTCCCCCCCCTTTCTTTTCTTATCTTAGAATCTACCGAGGCCCTTGATATTAATATCCCTCACACTGTTTTCCACAGATGCTTCAGTGAATGCCATGGCGGTTGACTCTCGTGTTCTACTCCCAAGATAACAATGTTAATATCGCATTCGTGTGCCCCCACGACGATGATCTATCTACGAGACAAAGGGAGTCATCAAGGGTTATTGCCGTCGTCGACTAGGCCATCCTCCAGGTTTAGCGACTCGGAGATGGGCGTCATTGCAGGATATATCCTCGGCCTGCGCTGTCCCAAGTTGGCTGGACTACAGTCGAGGAATGCAAAAATAGCATAATTAGTCGCTTGGTAATTGTTTGAGCTGAGGTCAAGACCTCACGAGATGAGTCCGCTGTGTGTGGCATGAAGTCGTGGCTATCTGCTTACTCGATCGCGCTTATAATCTACCCGTGTAAATTTACCCACCCCAACTAAACGGTTACCGTGCACTATTTACGAGCCTTGATTCGAAGTGAAAAACACATAGTCAACTTGTGTGAGGCCTTGAGGCTTAGAGGTACTAGCTGGCATGATTTACTCAAGTTCAAAACGGGAGCATGTGGTGCAGACAGACAAACGTGGATTGTATGCATCCCCATTAACGTTCTTAGACTCTGCATCACCAAATGTATTTTATCATCCTCAGTCATCCCACGAACGCACAAACGTGCATCAAGTAAGGATCTACCGTAGTCCCACCTTTTATAGGCTCATGGTAGCGTCTGTTGCCATCTCGTACGCGCATTTCCCTGGGTATTCATTGTCGTATCCTCAATGGCGCCGTTGCCAACCTCCGAAGAGGGAAGTTCAAGCGACCATGGTCTAACTCATCATATCTTAGGTCGCCGGACGCGTTACATTATCGGTGGCCTTGTGGCCGTTGTCCTCGTGGCTCTCGCTCTCGGCGTTGGGTTGGGGCTCGGTCTTAAGAAGTCCAACTCAAGCTCCAGCTCCGGCTCCGGCTCCAACTATACCATGACCAATTCTTCATTCCTTCTTGATCCGTCATTCGAGGTCACTAGTACCCCGACGACGAGATACTTCGAGTGGGTCGTGGAAGAAGTCAACGGGTCACCAGATGGTGTCGAGCGAGTCATGCTCGTCGTTAACAGTGGGTCTGCGTAGTCAGTCGTGTTGGTTCCGTTCGAATATCCTCTGGCAGGGCAGTTCCCAGGTCCTTTGATCGAAGTCAATAGCGGTGATGAGCTCGTCGTAAATGTCTTCAACAAAATGACGAACGGTACTAGCATCCACTGGCACGGCCAACTTCAAAACGGAACGAACTTCATGGATGGTACCAATGGCATTACTCAATGTCCCATCCCCCCAGGCATGAACTTCAGTGAGCTCCATCCTCTATGTCCTCACACGCTCGCCGTGGGCTCACATGGTTAATTTAGCCTACCGCTTCACCATCAATCCAAACCAGTACGGCACCTATTGGTGGCATGCACATGCCTCTACCCAGTACACAGATGGTATTTATGGCCCCATCGTCATCCATTCTCCCAACGAGCCTATTCATAACACGTACGACGGGGATGTCCTGGTTATCTTGTCAGGTGGGTGGGTCCAATGTGTGCGTAACATTTAGGACTCACTGGCACCATGACACGCGACAGACTGGTACCAAACAATGTCAGCAGGGCTGCTCACCCAGTACCTCAGCAGTGCCGGAATCGACGGTTCCAACTATGGTGGCTTCAATCCTGGTGCGGAGCCTCCTCCAGACAGCGGTCTCATCAATGGCAAAATGATTGGCTCCTCCTTGGACCTCCAGCCGAACCTTCGTTACCGTATCCGTCTAATAAACATGGGCACGCTCACGCAGTTCATATTCAGCGTTGACGATCACGTTCTCTCCGTGGTCGAGGCAGACGGCATAAGCCTTCAGCCTGTGGATGTGCACCGTGTCCCTATCCACGTTGCACAGCGGTACTCCGTCATCCTTACCACAAACCAAACCGCTGGTTCGTACAACGTCCGAGCAGAAATGCAAGAAACGTGCTATAAATTATCGAACCCTAACTTGAACACGATGGTACTTGGGACATTGACATATGGTGCAACCCCCTCCACCCCTAACACACTAGACTGGTCGGACGCCATCCCTCTAGACTGCTTGGACCTAAACAGCACTATGATCGTCCCGGTTGTTCAGCTGGAACCACCAAACAGCACACAAACCGTCCAAGTATCCATGTCCTTCCAGCAGACGGTCCAATCGGGAGGAACTCAGGTCCTCGCGTTTATGAACAACACCAGTTGGGAGTCTGACACCACGAATCCGACGTTGTTCCAGTTCTACAAGGGAGGCGCGCAGACTAACTTCAACGATACCACGCAGCTCATAGTCGTCAATGATGAAATCACCACCGTCGACTTGGTTCTACTCAATTATGATGATTCGAGTCATCCGTGAGTTGCTCCCTGTTTTGGTTTTTGACCAACGGTGTGCTGAGCTAAGCGAGACAGGTTCCACCTACACGGTCACGTCTTCTGGATCCTTGGTGAAGGTGACGGTACATACCAGCCCGGTATCACTCCTCTCACCACCTCTAACAATCCCCCACGACGAGACACTCTCACCGTTCCGGGGTTCGGCTGGATCCTTATCCGATTCGTTGCTGATAACCCAGGCGTGTGGGCGTTCCACTGCCACATTGGATGGCACATGGCGGCGGGGCTCTTGATGCAATTTGCGACCTTGCCGAGTCAAGTACAACAATTCCAGATACCCTCGTATATGGAGCAACAGTGTACGATGCAGAGTGGCCAGGTGAATAACAGGAGAGACAATAGGTGGTTGGAATTGGGAATGTGAATGGACAAACTAGCAACGACATAATTTTGTTAAACCACCATTTAGCATTGGAAACGCTCACTTAGAGAACAAGTGGTCCAGCAGAGGAAAACTGGATCATCAGTACATGAAAAATAATACATGGTATCAAACTCATGACGGTCGAACGTGATGGGAGACGACGGTTGAGCGCGCCTCATGATACCAATTCCTATAAAACCCTCTCCCAGAACCTACAACCCCAGCGTCTCCTTAACTGTCTTCCACCTGTGCCCCTCCCAAGCCTTATTACCGCTGCCCGCGTTTTCTGGTATGTCCTTGTCGAGGAAGTTGTCCCAGCCCGAGCTGAGCCTACCCTCTTCGAACTTGCCCTGGAGGAACGTTTGCTTCACAAATCCTTCAGGAAGCTCAGTGACGTGTGCGACGGGCACGGGGGGATTGCGAGCCTCGTAGAGAGCACCGATCGCTGCGAGAGATGTACGTTCGCCTTGGATGCGGAAGGTCGCGTCATGGAGAGACGAAGGAGGGAGCGCAGTGAGAACATGAGCGACGAAGCCTGTCAGGGCGTGATGGTCAGACAAACACCGCGACGGAGATGACACCACACTTACCCGCAACGTCGTCCAAGGCTGTGAATGAAGAAGGGGTAGTATGATTGCCCATAAGGTGGTATTTGCCCAGTTCGACGCCCGTCAACCACGGGATGAATTCAATGAAAACGCCCGTCTAACAGTGGGACCCGATGTCCTGATTAGCCTATATATCGCCAGGGATATGAATGAAAAAGGTACACACGTAGACGCGCATCACAGGAATTTCGAGGGACTTGACATAATCTGACGCGGACAAGTAATGGATCAAAGTCAGGAAGCTGAGATGTGACTTGAGCAACCCCTGATCCCCTACTTACCCGCAAACTGGGACTTGAGTGCAAGATGTCCGTCTTTCCCTCCCTCTGTCGGCATTCCATACTCCGAGGGCACGAACAACCCCACGCCCGCCTCTTTCGCTGCATCAGCCAGAGGCGTTTGTGCGGGGAGGGCACCGTATGCAAGTGCGGAGACCACTACTTGGACTTTGTGCTCCCGGAAGATGGAGGCGACGGCTTTGACGTCGGCGTAGTCTACGGTTGCGATTTTGGCGCCTGCTAGGAGTGGGCTTTGGGTTGAGGTGCTTCCGGGTCGTGCAAGAGCCACAACTGAGGCCCCCCGGTTTATTAGAGCCTATGATAGAGATTACGACATCCCTCCGAGCATGCCTGGAGAAGATACGGCCTACCTGCACAATGCGCCCACCGATGGTGGGACCGGCGCCTGCAACTGCGAACGAAGTGTAAGGCATCATGGTTGACGTTGAGAATTGGGAACTAGTAGCGACTTTGTGCTGGCATCGGTGGTGTTGGCAGTGGGAGATTTTTGTAGCTAGGGGGAAACGCGTTTATTTTTACAATTTCTGCAGAATAAGCAACCGTGAATTCAACTATCATGATGGCGGCTAACATGATATTCAATTACTCCCGAGTCGACTACTTCCACGGGTGGTGTCATAGAGTGGAATGACTTGCACACCGAGACTCGCTAGACCGTGACTCGGACAAGAACTGAAATTTGAAAGTGCCAAGGACTTTCGAATGGCCAGTGCCAATCACCGTGACCGGTGTCGAATCTAAGTAGGGAAACGAATCATCGTACTCGCTAACGTGTAGGCGGAAGGCTTGGGGTATATTCCATGTAACGACGGTTGTAGTGGAGGACGACCCGACCCCGAAGGCTCAGGGACGTGATCCAGGTGAAGGACAACTTACGTTTTGGCTTGCCCTCAAACCGAGCTTCGGCTGAGGAAGTGTTAGCCCTTATATAGCACCCAGTCTCTCTTGCCAAACGCCCAACTTGCCCGTGTGTCGAGCAGTTTCATTAGTCACTCCCTCCCCCATGACGAAGAGCGAACAAGACACGAGTCAGAGTTCCAAGTCAAGCCTCACACCGAATCACCGACTGTGGTGTGCCTCCAAAACTGGACTCGACGTTTACGTGGATGGGAACGTGGACCTTGCTCAACGTCAAAGCAGTGTGGCCTCTCTGGAGACCGTGGCGTCTGGGGAGGAGCCGCCGCCGATGCAGCTTACGGTCCTCCGGGGCCAACTTCAGCGCGTGCGTTTCGCCAACTTCCCTTCCAAACCCACCCCTGGAAAGCCTGCAGCTTCAGAGAGCGAACAGTCACCAGACAAGTCGGGTTCGTTTGGAAGTGGATTCAAAACCACCGCTAGGAAGGCTGCTGCTCGGCTCAAGTTCCTGAAGAGGAGGAGGAATGTGGAAAGCGTTCATCAGCACGGGATCCTGCGGAAGCGCAGAACGTCGATTGAACAGCAGGGGGTCAAAATGAAGGCTAAAGCTGCTCTGGCGCGTTCTTCCGTCAGCAGTACTACCGAGTCCTCTTCTACACCCATAACATTCCAGCTCGTGGTCGAGCCCTGGTTGGCCAACCGTTCCAAAGATGACTCGCTGCCGTCCAGTCCAGTTTCGGCTACACCGTCCGATGAGGACGACTCCGCCCCACAGGCGAGCAGAGGCAACGACAGCAAGGCGTCAGAGAACGACGACGCGCTCGTCGACACGCCTCACATGGAGGCCGCAACCCCTTCGCCAGCGCTATCCGAACCTTCTGCTACACCTTCCCAAACTCCAGACTCAATCAGCCACGCAGCTAGCGGCATTAGCCAGGATTCCCAAGTACAACCCGGCAGCGATACCGCCGCTCCGCTCGACGAGAGTGAGGCAAATCTTCCCTGCGCCGATATTCCCACCAAACCCAGCCGCCAAGTTCAGAAGCACGACAAGTTCTGGATTGCGGACGGAAATGTCGTGATAGAGGCCGACAACACACAGTTCCAACTGCATCGCTCGCGCCTCGTCGAACAGAGCCCTTTGTTCGCGCAAGCGTTCGGTGAGCCTTGCCTCATGAGCGAGGAAATGGGAAAAGCTGTCGCCGAGGAGTTGGAAATCTTGGATGATGAGAACGGTGGAAAAGTCTATCGACTCAAGAACATCTCAGCGAGCGATTGGGCAGTCTTGTTAGAGCTGGACTGGGATCTTTTGTGAGCTCACATCGTCTCTCTTTTTATTTATTTGTGCTGAGACTCGTCTTTTTACAGGCAATTTCATTTCACTACCCCAACCCTCCCGATGCTCTCTTCACTCCTCCGCGCTTCGACTTCCCTCCGCTTTGATCGCTGCCGTGCATTGGCAATCAAGTTCCTTGAGATTGAGTGGTCGTGGTCATTGGGTGCTCTGGGGCTAGAAAAGAAGGCGGGCGCAATGGATGTCGCTGTGCTGGGGCGTAGATGCGGAGTCAAGGGTGTATTGCCCAGGGCTTTCTACGAGTTAGTCAGGTCCGACGGTGGCTACGGGCTCGCTAGCAATTGTCCAGAGACGGACACCGTCAGAAGCGAACCGGGAGAGGAGAAGGAGATGCTAGATGGCATCAGTAAGGCGGATCTGGCCTTGGTTGGGAGGATGAGAGAATACATGGTATTGGCGTGGGCTCAGACAGCAGCTCGTCTTTCGCCGCCATGCACCGATCATACCAGCCCCGATTGTCCTTCCATCGCTGCTCAGCGCGAAACATGGGAATGCCGCGTACACGATTCTGGCGTCTATCAGCGCTTCCTCTTTGATCCTATTTGTGGGCTGCAGGTCCTCGCGCATATCGGATGGGAGGAAGATGGGTGGTGCCAGGAATGTGTGAGAGTGCGGCGAGAGACGTGGTCGCAGGAGCGACAGAAGCTCTGGGAATGGTTGGGCATGGAGCTTGAAGGGTAGGGAAAACGACAACCTGGTGAGTTCGGAAGCATGGGATACTGAGCGATCGGCTGACACTTGGATTAGACTCGGGCTTCTTAGTACTGTCAACATTCACCTTCCTGACATCGCCGGGACTATTGGCAAGCTAAGTTAAATGATACATCTCGAGACAGATTCATTCTTTTAAACATACGACACACACTCCTTTCAGTTCACGGACAGAATACTACCACTCTCGTACCTTAATCCACGGACACCGATGCATACACTACATACTAGGCTTGGCTTGTGCATAATACAACACTCGTGATTCCTTACCACTGCATCTTTTTGTATTGCTTTGCGACTGAGTACTAGTAGTGAAGCTTGAAGCCTGAGGTATCTTACGATCGAGTTCGAACTCTGCGGAAAACGTGCAATCAATGAAATTCCCAAATTAATATTAGACAGACCGAAGAAGAGCGGGACCGCCAGTCTCCGGAGCAGGTCCGATGCCGGCGTTGGTAAATTCAACCCTAATCCGTCTTGACTCTCCGCTCCGCTGGTCAGGCAAGGCTGAGACCACGTCCGAGTCTGCTCTAATCGTACGCGTTGACAGACTGCATACCTCCCTCGCAAGGGAGCAAGTCAGGCTCTGACAAGATGGCAGGTTCAGGAAAAGTCCCAAAATCCCGCACCAGTGCGAAAACAGATTCGTAAGTTGTTGTGCTCAGCACAAAGTCGCGCTGAAGATGTTTGCGTCAACAGTGTTAGTAATGTGGGTACGACCTCAGTGCGAGGGGAACTAGCTGGCAAGGCGTCCATGCCCCCAGCAGCCAAAGAAAAACCGGTACCACAGTCCCCAAAGCTTTAGATTTACCACCACTGACGGTGGATACTTGCAAGAAACTCAGACAAATGGCAAGGCGTCCATGCCCCAATTCCTCGAAGACCCCAGACCCAACCAGCAGCTCCGAGTCTCCGTCCCGTCCGGCACTACGTGAAAAGAAGCGGACTGGCGCAGCGACGGAAGCTCACAAACGACAGAAGATGGACCAGGACAATTGCTCGAGAGTCGAAAACAAGTCCAGCTCGTCTCCGTCGTGGAAGGCTGCTCTATATGAAAATTCGCGCTCAACGACTCCTAATGAACCCGATCAGGATGATGCAGATGTAACAAAGGTGGATGTCAATGAAGAAGTGAGAAAGGGAGGTGAGGGAGATGACGAACGTGAAGGAAGTGATGAGCTTGAGAGAGAGACGATGAGCTTGAGGGGCCTGGGGGAGAAGGCGAAAGTATTGCTGAACATGGTGATGAAGAGGAAGGAAATGAAGAGGAAGACAGTGACGAAGGAAAGAGAAAGGGGACAGAGGAACCCCACCTGGCTGCGACTACCACTGGCCGTGCCCAACCAACGTAAGTTTATCTTCGAAAAACAATAAATCCTCCAAGTTTTAACTTGCCTGCCCCAAGGGTCAATCACTCACAGCTTACCAGAATATCAGTTTCTCGGGACAAGGCCAAAGAACTACCAAGTGTTCCAAAAAAGTCCCCTGAGGCTTCTGCACCTCCGCCCTCGCAGCCATTCCCCATGTCTTCACCCGATCCAATCCCATTAATTGATCCCAGTGTTGACCTGTCTGCACAGGGTGGGGTTCCATCTTATGGCCTTGAATCGGACATATCTGCACTTTCGGAATCGGACTTGCCTTCCATCTCGGAACTGCTTGCCAAGAGTCGTGTTGGGAAAGGAAAGGGTAAGGAGGAAGACAGGAGCCGCTTCCCCCGGAAGACTCCAAAGAGAGCTGACCAGGGTGTAGACAAGCTGGTGAATAAGGGAGGCTCGACTCCAACACCCAAAGTACCGTCGAAACTTCCTGTCTGCAAAGACGAACCTGATGTGCAGCGCAAACACAAGGGAAAACGCAAGCGGACTGCTGATGCATCCTCTGACATCGTCGAGATCGAACATGAACACTTTCCGAGCAAGGTACAGGATCCTACCACATCTTCAATCCCACCTCCACGAAAGAAACCAGTCAAGCGCCCCCGCCCCTCTTCTCGTCCTGCTGCTCAGAAACATGAGCAATTTTGGATTTTGGATGGCAACACCGTCCTTGAGGCCGGTGGCGTGTTGTTCAGGCTCCACCGCTCACGACTGGTTGACCTAAGCACGTTATTCGCAGAGGTCTTCGGCGGGGATGGGGGAATAGACGACGAATTTAGGAACGAAGTGGACATGGTCGAGGATGGGGAGGGAGGACTGATTTGCCAATTGAAAAAAGTTGCTCCAGGAGATTTGGCGGCACTTTTGGAGTACGACTGGGATCCTACGTATGTTTCTATTTTCAGTCACTACCTAAAACAAATGGTATACTCACTCACTTCGCTCATTCTCTTTGTATAGGCAATTTCACTTCAGCAAGCCCACCCGTTCTACCCTTGCCTCCATCCTACGGGCGGCAACTTCTCTCCGATTCACTCGTTACCGTGCTGTCGCGATGAAGTTCCTTGAGGCAGAGTGGCCACCTCTATTGGATGACATCACAGAAGAGTACAAACCTGGTGCAGTCGAAGTTGCAGTGCTTGGGCGGAGGTGGGGAATTCCTGGTGTACTGAAGAGAGCCTTTTACGAGATGGCAAGAGGGTCTGGATGTGGACTTGGAGATGGGGACGATGAGGGGGGCATGGATGTTGACGAAGAGTCAGAAGGGGGGAGGGACATGAAAGGAAGTATTGCCAGGGAGGAGATAAGCAGGTCTGATGAACGGCTCATTGGAAGGATGAGAGAGCACCTGGTATCGGCATGGGCTCAAGATGCTGCCTGCCTCGACCCCTCGTTCACGTGCCCTTTTCAGGTGAGAGGTGGCAGTGGGAAAGCTACTCAAAGTTCGCAGACCCCACCGGATGGCAACTCCGTCGAATCACCATCTGACCCTGTGGCTTCTTCTTCTACTGCCTCTGCAGTCCATAGTCTGCCAAAATGTACCTCCGTGGACGCTAAACGTGAAGCATGGGACCGCCTCGTTCACAACTCTGGTCTCTATAAAGATTTTTTGTTTGATCCCATCTCTGGGTTGCAAGAGCTACTGAAAATTGATTGGGAAGCAGAAGGGTGGTGCAAAGAGTGTATTAGGATGCGTAAAGAAGCCTGGTCGAGGGCTAGGCAGCGACTTTGGGATATGGTGGGTCTGTGGATGAGGATAAACGAGTAGGGTGGTGATAGAGAGATACATTGATGGACATTTGCAAAGACTTCGGTCAGAAGAAAATCGGGCATGAATCACCGCTTGTTGCCCATATATGCAACATACATACGAGATGGTCCACATCGCAAGGTATCGTACTACCGAAGTACTAATGCCAGATCTACGCACTGAAATCCTTCAGCCACTCCAACACAAATGCAATCATCTCGTAGTGAATTTGTTGAATCTCCAGGGGCTCAGCCGTGATGTCACGAAGGCCGTACTCGTCATAGTGGTGGACGGCATCTGAGGGTGTTGTTGACTGAGCACATGGTAATGAATACTTGTACCAAGACATACCAGGTATAAGCTTGAACGGTTGGAGGATTGTATCTTCCCTGTCTTTCGCGTAGTCGCTGTGAGGTGTGCAGGGTCTCCAAGGGTCAACTACACATGTCCGGGATAGATGGTTCAGTTGCTAGGTCGGGTGGAAGCACAGAAAAGTACCTTCGCCATCTATGATAGCCAGTCTATCTGCAGCAATTGCAAAGTCTCCGAGGGCATTAACCGCTGTGACGTTGGGCATCAGTGGGACTGTGAAGTACTTTCCAGGAGGGTATGCCTATGGGAACCAGAGTATTCAATGCTTGACCAAAAGTGGGCGTATGGTAAATGAAGAACAGCTTACCTGGCGGCAGATCTTCGTGGCGTAATCCATGGTCATCAACTTCGATACGATCCGAGGATGTTCTGGGTCGGGAGGAGCGGTCTACGAAGTTCTGACGTTTACTACCTCCCATCATTCTGATGAGAAAGAGAAGACATACGAAGAAGTAACCCCACTCAGTACAGACTTGGAACAACCACAGACGCCATTCTTGATCAAGAGAAATATCGGTGAATTTATCATCGTCGTACGTGCCATAGCACTGGTGTTATCGATTCACTCAGCTGCCATGCAAAGGACGGAGCATGGCGTACTTACCTCCTCGACTGTTGCCTCTGCGTCGACGCAGCGCTTCACTTCATTCTATTGTTTGAGTCGAACCCCGTCGTCACAACTTCGTAACAAGAATATGACGATTACTCTCACCTCCCTAATCCATTGCGCGTAGTTCAAGATAGAGAAGTCGATCTTGTGTTCGTCCCACAGCGTCAGGAGGCGGTCTTCATGACCGACCGGCAAAGCTGCGATGTGCGTAGCACCAACGATTGGCTTACTCAACGCTTCGCAAAACTCGTCGAACCTCGCGCTGCCGACTTCTGGATCCCAATTCTTGGCTTGCCAGGCACTGAGCGGACCCTGTTGACTGTTCAGCATAGCAAATTACGACCATGGGCAAATCAGCTAACCTCAATGACGGAAGCGAAATCGTCGTTTTCGAGGCCTTGCAGCCCGAAGAGACCCTTGATGAGCTGTTTGAGGTGGGGAACTTCGAGGAGGGCATCGATGGTCTTTATGGCGTTTTCGATATGGGCGGAGCATACGGGATCAGCGGCTTTGCGAATGATTTCATAGTATTCCCAGTTAGAAAGGGCGGCATGGGTGACACCTATAGGGAAGGTTGAGTGTATGAAGCAGTGTGGAGAAGGTTCAAGATGTACCACTAGAGGCGATGGCACCAAAGACGAGATCTGGGTATAAGACTTTCATATGCGCTGCCCGAGCACCTGCGTAAGAGCCCTGCCATGATTCGTCAACTTAAAACATATGTTAAAAGTTGTATGGGATTACTCCATACACCGTAGTAAATCCAGGGGGTATTGGGAGCTGTCAGATCTTCGTCTATGCCCTCAAACTTGACATTAGCCATAAAATTCGCGGAGTCTGCGGCAGCCTGGTCGTTGTTCAACCATCTATCATAACGACCCATGTATTCAGCCTAACAAAACAAACGATGATTGTCATTTTCCTTGAGTAAGCTCACCTTAGATTGTCAGTGCTCAGGTCCGACACGGGGATGGACGTTCCTGCCATGCATTGAACAAACGTCAACGGTGACATCCCAGCCAAGTGACTATTAGCAAGATTTAAACATACCATAGTATCGATGCTCAAGAATCACACCGACTCCCCCCGTCGCATTAGCCAAGATTTCGACAATCCCTGTATCCAAAAATGGGAGCCTGTCCTCCCCGCTTGTCTCCCCACCGTCAAGGACGATAACGGGTCCACCCGAACCTGGCACATAGTGACGAGTGTTTACCCAATAGCGCTGCTTGAACGTCCCCTGCGAGGGCTCGGCATGGTCTGTAGGTTGAGTGAAGAATTGTTCTGGGAACTCGGCATAGGGATCGTCTAGTCGCACGTGAGCCGGTTCGAAAGAGAAGTCGGTGTTCACTGAGTCCTGGGCCTGAAGGACGAGAGGAGACCTCTGGGTTGCTGCAAGTGCTTTTTCGCGAGCTTCGAGCTTCCAAAGGTTGACATCCTGAGCACTGAATGGACGCCTGGAAGGTGTCGCTGCGCCGGTCAGCGTAGTGAGGAATAACAAGGACAAGGAGACAAAGGTAGCCGTGAGTCTCATCTTGTATGGCGGTCGTTGGCCTGTGTCAAAAAACAAGATGGGTGGTAGTGCTGAACCACAAGTTCATTCGCTTTCTGGGCGCGGAACTTCGATCACGAAGTTCGGGACCTCGGCGACCGCATCGTGGTTACTTTCGTGATTCGTAGATGTCTCACACCCATCATCTGCCTTGTGCATATGGTCCTAATCGCAAGAGATTAGATTAATAGGAAGAGGCCTGTATTTCATGTTGTAATATGACGGTCTGTGCATGATATGTAGATATAGAGCTTGATTGTAACTAACCAGTCAGTCTAAGGACTGTGCATCTTTGGTACTTGAAGGCCTACGAGGTGTACAGGAAGTTCGCGCCCACGATAATTTGATCTCACGGGCGGTTGAAGCACTGATCAATATCGCTGGTGATTCTGACAACGAACACCAGTACTTGCTTCGCGATGGCATCTACATTCGAGGTAGAGTCCTCCGAGTCCAAACGAACGACATTCACCCTCGGATCTAGACAGTCAGAACTCGCACAGATCCAAACCAACATCGTCATCCAAAAACTCGCAGAGAAGTTCCCCGCTTATACCTTCGAAACCAAATTCAATGAAACCGAGGGTGACAAAAATCAATCGCAAGCGCTCTTTCTACTCGGCGGTAAAGCGCTGTGGACGAAAGGGCTCGAAGAACTGCTTGCGAACAAACAAGTGGACATGCTCGTCCACAGTCTCAAGGACGTACCGACGGACCTACCTGAAGGATTCAAGATCGGAGCAATATTGGAGCGAGAAGAATGTGTCGATAGCTTGGTGATGAAGAAAGGTTCACCTTACAAGATGTTGGAGGATATGCCAGCTGGTAGCAGGATTGGTACGAGTAGTGTGCGGCGGGCAGCCCAGGTCAAGAACTATCTCCAGAATCATCACAAAGACCTGGAGATGGTTTTCAAGGATGTGGTGAGTACAGGCCATCTCTCCGTTTCATCAGGACTGAGCAGCGAGCCTGCACAGCGCGGAAACCTGTACGTTCCGTGCCTCGATCGCATGGTCTACACGGATATTTACCACTGACTTGCAGCAACACGCGTCTAAAAAAATTAGATGCGACCGGTGTAGATGATGCATTCGATGCACTCATCCTCGCTAAGGCTGGCCTTGTGCGCCTAGGCTGGATTGATCGCGCAACGCAAGACTTGGCGCCTCCAGTTCTCTATTATGCTGTATCCCAGGGTGCATTGGCTGTAGAGATTCGGAGCGACGCGTCGCAAGAGCTATCCGAGTTGTGCGAGGCCCTAACCCACCAAAGGACTCAGTGGAAGTGTCTCGCCGAGCGCGCTATGTTGCGCACCCTGGAGGGGGGATGCAGCGTCCCTGTTGGAGTCAATACCAAGCTGACCAACGTGGAACAAGGGGAGGAAAGGCTAAAGAGTGGAGAGTTGATATTGAAGAGTGCAGTGTTGGAGATTACAGGCTGCGTCACATCGCTTGATGGGAAGCGGCAGTTTGTACAGACGATCGAGGGCAAGGTTACTAACGGGGACGAGGCTGAAAACCTCGGTACGCAGCTTGGAGGAATGCTGCTGAAAACCGAAGCTGGGCAGATCTTGAAGGAGATCAAAGCGGACAGAGCAGCGCGGGCGAAAGAAGCAACGACACTGGAAGCAGCGGCCAAGACATCATGATGTATACTTCTCATGCAGCAATGTACAAGTGTAGCGACAAATTATGACAGAGAACCTGTAAAAGTTGTATTCTTGTAGTTCATTGTGCAAAATCATTAGGCAAGTGCACAGAAGCTGAAGGACAGGAAAGTCGATCTGCCTCCCCACGAGCGCCTGCATATCCCTGGACAATAAGAGTGGGCAGCAGGTGACTCTAAAGCAGGGAGGGAATTTTTGACATTAGAGGGCTATGAATATGATGGCAACCTGCTTATGATGGATAATGTTGTTTGTAGATGTTTCTCAAACTTCCAAATGTGATACCCTCAATCTCATCGCCATACTAAGTAGTGGCGGGTTGCTCTGCACTTGTGCTACTTGTACTGGCATGGCTTCAATCTCATCTCGGCGTCTATGCAAAGAGCTCAACGAGATTCGTGCTGAAGGATGCCCTTGTGGTATTTACTTCCATCTCCCGGTGTCTCTTTCACTCACTCGCAGATATCTAGGCATCAAACTCCTGAACGCAGACAACTTCGAGACTTGGTTCTTCTCTATAGAGGTTTTGGGAGAAAGTCTATACCAGGTAGGTCGTCTTATTGACCTACTTGCCTAGCTGACAAATTGGCTCGTCACTCGATCAGGGGGAGGTGTTCAAGCTGATGTTTCGCTTCGACGCAAACTACCCCATCTCATCTCCAGCGGTACAGTTCGTCGTAGACCAGACCATACAGGCCCCCATACACCCGGTATGTTTATCGAGGACGAGTTACTGTGACGATGTGCTCTGACACGATTTCAGCACGTGTATTCCAACGGACATGTGAGTCTCAGGCTTCGGTACTCAGTGCCGCCACTCGGTTATATTTCTGACCCTGGCAGATCTGCGCCTCTATCCTTGGGACAGAGTGGTCCCCAGTATTGAGTGTCTCTGCTATTTGCGTTACTCTCCAGAGTATGCTTGCATCATGCAAGGTACGGTGCAGAATTTTCTTGATTCGATTTGTTCTAATGAGTTACTCGTAGATGAAGGAGCGGTAAGCTTTGTGCCACGGTGCTCATCATAGACGCTGAAAAAAACTTGGGGTCTTGAAAGACCTGTAGATAACGATAGATACGTCCGGACGGCGCCTGACAACCCAAAGAAGGTACGTCCTTGTCTTAATACTACCCTCATTCATTGCCATTAAGCTTTTTCCTGGGCAGACGCGCTTCCAATATGATGGTAGGTGACTCCGAATTGTGCAAGAAAGTCAGCTGATGGTGTTTACCCCATTCATGACCACACGTGTCTCTAGACGACACGTACGTTCCCACCCATTCCTGACTGTTCGAACGATAGCTTATTCTTCTTGCATTACAGGGTATAAATTATTGTGTGTGTAAGATGATAAAATCTTGCTGTACAAACACGGATCAGGCGTATATAGCACTCAGCCAAGTAACTTGAAACTGTAAGAATGAGAATGACCCCTGATTCGCTTGACTTGAAAATCCAGTGGTGTCCATTAATATTGTCGGCGACCCCAAGCCTTCTCCGAGTCCCATCAGGTCTGTTGTTGTTGGTATGGTTTCGGGTTGGCACAGCAGAGCTACCAGCGGCATCTTTTTGAAGAAGAACAATAGGATCGATGTACCAATACGTCGAAGTCCCGACGAAATGAGGCAGTTATATGGTATTTGGAACCCCCAAGCCGTCACCGTTTGGAAGGCACGGGCAAGATCGCGGAACGGAGCTTGAACGCTAAGATTTAGAGGAAACTCTATACCTCTAGTGTCCCAGGATTCGCCGATGAATGTGACTTGCTGTACTCCATCGTAACATTCTCCCGTCTTCTTGGCATCGACGACTGGAAGGTCGACGGGAAAGCTGAGCCCAGAACAAAGACGCCATGAAGCCATGGAGCGAGCACGGTAAGTCGGTGTCATATCCATGGACTCGTGGAGAGCTCGGCTGGCAAGAAGTATTTCGGGAGTGAGCAATGAGCATCTCGGTCATCCGATGATCAGATAGCGAGGATCTTCGTTTTCTCAACTGTCACCCTGCGCGGCCCGGCTCCGGGATGTATCACAGAGGGGCCAGCGGCAGGACAGTCCCCTGGTTGACGGGAGGCGCGCCCACATCCTTGTTTCAGAAATGTGAGTCCAAAGTAATCATCTTTGAGATACATAACGATCGCTCGCGCAGATGTGAAGAAAAAAATCAAAAAGTATACACACGGATCATACCATGGAATCACTGCGTCTGCAAAGCATTGATTTCGTCCTACATTCGTGTTTTCCAACATCGAGTACAACCCGGTTGGCAGCGCTACTAGGTTCCAACTTCCCAATACTCGAGCGAAGTAACTTGGAATGAATCATGATTATTTCCAATAGAGAGCACAAAATGGCACAAATCCAGATGAATGTGAGAGAGTGCAGGTCCAAACCAAGGGACTATACGAGATGCCAGCGGAGCGAGCAGAGAGTAAAGTAGTCGGTGAACGAACTGCGTGAGTGGGTGTGGTAGGACGATAGAGGCGTATAACGATGACGAGACGGTAGATGGGCGCAGGTGTAGATGGTTGTCGTAGATAGTGACATGAAAGTCGTGAAACAGAAACCAAACACAAGCCGAGAGCATTACAGTGACGGCGACAAGCACGCGGTGCAAACGGCTTGATGAACGGTCCGTGACAGCGTCGCTGTGGATATATGGAGGCAATCTGAGAAGAAGCATCGTCTAGCGGTGTGGATCGATGAATGTTGTGTGGGCAGGGGCGGAGGCAGCGAAGTGAAATAGCCCGGGATATTGCTCGGTAGGTGTTGGGTAATATGAAGATGCGGAAGATTGACTCGGTGAGAAAACAACTCG